>JARHVA010000111.1:1270000-1425000 GCA_037957365.1 Torreya grandis
GCTTTGACCAACAATCTCTGCTTATGTGCCCCATCTTTTCATAATTCCAGCATTGTGGCTTCCTGCCATTTCTGGATTTGGATCTGCCTTTCCCCTTAGACTTAGATCTTGATCTCCCTTTCTTGCTCTTCTCTTTTTGCCTTCCCCTGCTCTCAAAACTTAAAGCATTCCCAGATGTCTCTTCTATGCTTTTCTTGCAAATTTCCTCATTCAAGATAACACTAACAACATCCTCTACTTTTAAAATATTTGATGCAGATGCAGTATTGCTAACTGCCATTACTAAGCTATGCCAGCTTTCAGGCAAAGAACATAATACTAAAAGAGCTTTTATTTCATCATCAAATATAATTTTGACTAAACTTAATTGATTTACAATACCATGGAAATCATTCAGGTGATTAGATATAGATCCACCTTCCTGCATATGCAAATTAAATAGCTACTTCATAAGATATACCTTATTAGAAGCTGAAGGGTTTTTCGTACAGATTTGCTAGAGTAGTCATCAACTCTACCGTTGTTTTTGCCTGTGATAAATTAGATATCACAGTAGATGTTAGACTTAGTCTTATAGACCCCAGAGCCTTTCTGTCAAGAACTTCCCATTCTTCATCCTCCATGTCTGTGGGCTTCTTTGCTATCCCACCTAATGATAAGTATAGATCTTTCTGACACAGATAGTCCTCTATCTGCATTCTCCAATGTTGATAGTTTTTGCCATTGAACTTCTCCATTCTCAGTTTACTTTCATTTTCCATTACTTCTCCCACTCAAATAGAAATCCCTGTAGAAACTCCTATGAGCAACCTGTAATCAATACACACTACACAGATCTGAATCGCCTGTTAGTGAACCTGAGCTTTGATACCAATTATTGGATATCAAACTCTAAAACTACAACCAAGGCTCTGATACCACTTGTTGGGGATCAACCAACAATATGATTACACTTATGAAAGCAATAAACTATGGAATTAAATTAGATAGATAAGTAACTAGAATCAGATAATAGCAAAGAACAAGAGATACAAGAAACCACCCTGAAAACTTGTATTAAACTCTTTACAAAAGGAATACAATTGAAGAAAATTCTTTCTTCCACACCTCTCTCAGATGCACAAGATCTCTCTCTAGATATCTATCCCTCAAGAGCTCTCTCTCTCAAGTACAATCAACTCCAGCAACCTGGATTGATACAACTCTGTACTATTCTTCAACATTCACATATAATGAACTACTACAATAATCACCCTAAGCTAAGAAGATCTAATTCTACATATAGAATTAGGAGACTTGAGTATGCACTTACAACCAACAATAAAGCCTCTTGAACAAGGGCTCTAAAAACAATCTTACTAATAATAGAAACGTGAACTTAAGACTAAGACTTAAACTCATCATGCAAACACTCAGTTTTGTCCTCAGAAATAACATTCTGGATGCACAGGTAACCGACGTCGGTTCCTACCTGCTTGCCTGTGACCGACATCAGCTGATCCTCTACCAACGCCGGTGTCTCTTCAATTGCACCTGACCGACGTCGATCGCTCCTAACTGACGCCGGTGACTGTGTAAACCTGCAACTTTGGTAATGCGCTCATATGTGAAGCTTTTAGGCTCCACACCTTAACATATAGTTGATAAACTAAGGTAACACATTTAATCTCAGGTAATTTGACAAATGATGCACCAACTCTTTTAAAGAAGTTTGTAAAGAAAATTTATCAATTACATGGCTTTTTAGAGAAGATCATATGGGATCATGATCTGAAAATAAATTCTAAATTTTGGTGAACTCTGAATTCAACTTTGGGTATGTAACTAAACTTCAATACTGCTTATCACCCAAAGACTGATGGTTAAACTGAGTGAGTTAATCAAGTGTTAGAGGATATTCTTCATATGTATTGATTAGATTAGAAATAAAAATAGAAAAATATATTACATTGGTAGAGTTTGCATAAAATAACTCATATCAATTTACTTTGAATATGACACTGTTTGAAGCACTTTATGAGAGAAGGTGTAAAACACCAATCAGTTAGGATAGGTTGGAAGATAGGGTAGTCTTTGGACTTGAGATGCTTTCATAAATTGAGGAATAGGTTAAAAATAATAAGGCAAAGATTGGTCAAGGCCAATGATAGGTAGAAGAGCTATGTTCATCTGAAAATAATAGATAGGTAATTTACAGTAGGTGATAAAGTATTTTTGTGTTAAGCCGCAAAAGATCTCAATTAAATTTGAGAAGTCAACAAAACTTTCACCAAGATATGTGTGACCCTTCAAGGTTTTAGAAGTGGTCAATCATATTGTGTATAGGCTTGCATTGCCACCAATCCTAGTTCTATTGCATAATGTCTTCCATGCATCTTATCTTAATAAGTATATAGTTGATCTTTCCCATGTGTTTTATTGGGATGCTTTGCAGATCTAGATCCTAAGGTGGTCATGGTAAAACCAATCAGAGTAATTAATAGTTATAAACTACGTTTGCATAATATATGTGTCATGGTGTAAGGTCTTGTAAGACCAATGCTTTAAGGATAGTGCTCCTTGGGAGGACTATGATGCATTCTAGAAGCTATTTATATATATTTTTTCTTGATTTTATACTAGATACTATGTTTTTATTCTATTAAACTCTATTTGTTATTGAAAACTATTATTTGAATAAGTGTCATTGGGACAATGACTAGTTTTAGGGGGGAAGGATGTTACATCCCAATTCTCTCACTAAACTGATTTACCTATTTATCCATGAATTAATGCAGTTGTTAAATTAATTTGTTACCTTTTAGCTAAATTATTAAGTCATATGCTATAATGGGACAAATGTATGATTACTTAGATTTTATGAGTTCATTATTATGTGTTGGCTAATTATGAATTTTGTACATAATGATTATGTTACTTTATTGTTATAGTATTATTTTTTGATTTATATCATGGTGTACTTAACTAACTACCTTCTTGTTGTGAGTTGGATATAGGAGAGTTCATCCCTTAGAGCATGACAAAGGGAGAGCATTATTGAAGAGGGTGATGTAGTGGAGATGGTGAAGGATGATAGAGGAATTACTAAGACCCATGCACGCACCACATTAGATTAAAAATGTTACATGCATTGTGTGTTTGATTGTTAGAGTTATTACATTTTAATTAGATATTAATGTTTGTATGTTTTAAATGTTAGTACATAGTTGTGGAATAAATATTGTATGTAATTATATTTTGTACAATGACTCAGTGCTTGATGTTATCATAGGAATTATATGAGATTTCTTTACTTGTGTTTGTCTATGATTTTGAAACAAAAATCAAGTATAATATATTTAATTACTATTATATATATACTAGTGAAATGTATTTAAAACATTTTATAACGTTAAGCTTAATATTATTGATATTTAATAAATATTAATATACGTTAATATATTAAAATAAAGAAAGACATATATAGCCTATAAACACTAGTAATTGACTAAAATAGTAATCATGTTATAATTAGAATCAATATTTGATTGGTCTATCATTTTAATATATAGAAAGATAATTAATGTTGTAATGGAGATAATTAACTTTAATTTATATTAAAGAGGTAAAATTATCTTAAACTATTAACCTATGAATTAAGCCTAATCTTATTGTTTTGCATGGACTACATTAACGTTTGAAAGAGTAGTTATCAATTTTTAAATGATTGATAAGGTGGACTTTGTGTGATATACTTGGTAATGAATATTGGTTGACATGCAATTTCAAAATGAATATTATATTGGATAAAAAGATTAGGGAAGTTTGAATTAGGGTATGCAATAATAGGGTTAATGTCAGTTAACTATTTGTTAGTCACTGTTTAACTGGGAAAAACATGGTTAGAGTATGGTGATTGAAAGTTGGTAAAAATGCATGCAAAGCTCAGTGGATGAGTTGGAAAGAATAAAGGTGAGATGAGGATGAGAATTAGGTATGGTGAGGAAGAGAAGAAGGAGAAAAAAAGTTCAATTTCATTTTATCTCAGTTTTTTGGGAAGCTATTTTACCAAGTTGGTGAAGTAATTCCTTTCATTTATTTGCATAAATATTGTATATGGTTTGAAATGGTAGGGTTTAGAAATTAATGTCTATTGAAAATAAAAACATAGACTTAACCTCGTGGATGGCTTAGCCATCCACATAACTAAGATTGAATTATCTTCTTAAACCTTAAGACTTAAAACTAAGTTTTTTAGTGTTGTGGCGTTAATGAATTTAATTTGTGGAAATACATTAAAAAACTTTGAGCAAATTAGATAGTGGTACACACATAAATAAATGAGTTTAAATTAGATGATATATATACAAGGGTTTAATACAAATAAATATACATTATGAACTTAGAAAGGAAAAACAATGACTCGAAAGATTCTTATACATTAAAATTGAAGCGAAAATATACATAGATCTAGGTGAATGTATATAATAGTGGTTTGAGTTAAAGGGTTTTTAAAATGGTTTAAATTGGAAATATCATTATACTATTTAATTCAATTTTATAAATACATAATAAATATTTTTGTGTGGGTTGTTGATTTATTTTTAGACTGTGTAAATTTGATAAAAGAAAGTAGCAAAATGGTTATACACAAGGTTTGGGTACTTTGTAAATGGATGCAGGCACACATATACATTATATATGACCTGTGAAAAAAGGGCATATATAAATATATATATATATGGATTAATATATATTTTTTGGGTTCATAATATGGAACTTGTTGAAGCCAAAAGGTTGTAAGTTTTGAGTTAATATTGAAATTTGACATTAATTTGGACTGGGGATAAGTGATAGAATATACACACAGTCATACTTAAGTTGATTTTCATTTGGGATGCCAATAAAAATGAAACATATATACATGTGTATACATATCATGACTATGTCTAAGTGATACAAATTTTGAACCGTATATAAATATATATACATTTGATGTATATGTGTCTTGTCTTTAGAAATATTGTGAGTTATGAATACTGTGCATATATTTATACATATATAGTAACTATGTTTTAAAACAAGGGCAAGTTAGAGGCATGAAAGGCATTTGAATATGATGTTTATATCCAAAGTATTAACCATAAATTCTTACTCAAACTAGATTGATATGGGTACAATTGGTTACTTCAAAATAAGAAATTCTAGAGTTTATGAGATTAGAGTTTTGTGGTTTTATGTCTATAGAGATATAACGAAAAACATTATAAATGTATACTTAAAGGATAATATGAAAAATGTGTACCTAAGAATTTAAATCTGAGATGTATGGTTTTAGGGGTTTCGGCTATAAATAGAGTTTAGGATGTGGGGAAATATGGGGTCATTAATGTACCACATCTAAGATAGAGTTTTACTATGAATTAAATTAGGGTTAAAATAATTTAAGAGTCTCTTTATAATTTTATATGATCATTCATAAATAGGTTATTGAATATAATAACCTAAGGATAAATGAAATTTTCATTGTATGGCAGAATGATATATGTGTGTGTGTGTGTGCGTGTGTGTGTGTGTGTGTGTGTGTGTGTGTGTGTGTGTGTGTGTGTGTGAATTTAGGTTCACACACACACACACACACACACACACACACACACACACACACACACACACACACACACACACACACACACACACACACACACACACACACACAACGAGTTTAAATACATGTTTCATAAATACCTTTGTTATATTATGGATTTAAATAATGAAGTCAGAAACACAATAGATTAAGGTGCTTTAATTTCTGCGATAAAACCTCTCAATAGGCATAATGAGAAGAAAGATTATACTATGGATTATTAAGTTAATTTCATATTTCTATTGTTATAAAGTAGTATGTGACATATGGGTTGAGATGAGTGATTTAATGCATTTACTTATAGAAAATAGATTCTTTTAAATAAGTTGTATTCTACTCATTTGGTAAATAAACTTGTTTTTCATAACTATGGTTTATGTTATGAATATTAAGAGTGAGGTTCATTTATATGTTTGATGGATTAAATATATGTGGTAATTATTTTAGTAATTATCATGTGTTTGTACTTGTTAATAATAATAATCGTATGAACTTGTTGGTTAAATAATGTTAACCAAATCTTGCATTATTGGTATTAAGTAAGAAGTGAGATGGACTTCACTAGATTACTTATCACCACCAATGCCAGATGAAAGTAATCGAATCAAGTGGTGTGTATGAATTTTATTGATCATAGAGATAAAAAGCAATTTGAAAACTTTGGCCAAAGTGATGTTTAGATAGACATTGCCATTTCATATGTATGATTTACATGTTTATGTGTTATCATGTTTATAATGTATTTCTTTATGGTACACATCATATAGTATAAATATTTCAACACATGGGTACTAACATGTCTCTTTGGATTCCCACACCATCACTATCTACCATTCCATGAAGGGAGGGCCATTCCCTATTTGGAGGATTGTGCTGGGGGTCAATGGTCTATGGTTGGTGTATGCTCTCCCTCCCCACGGTAGTAATTACTTGGAGGGTATACTTGAGCTTATCAAGGATACAGGAGTTAGAGTGACTCAATCTCTGTGGAGAATTGTATCTATCATTATATATATGTTGAATCATCTCACCTATTGGAATGTAATTATATTATTTTTATATATTAATAGTTGTAACTGTATTATTGTACCAGTCATGGTTGAGTTTTAATATGATTACTTTCCTTATATTTTTATATTAATAAACGTAAGTTGTTAGTGATAAAAAACTATTAATGTTATATGTTTACTTGTGTTTAATATACTTTTATTAGTATGTTAAGGTCACTAATTATATTCTCATGGTGTAATATATTGAAAGAATAAGTGTTATGTAAATGATTTAATTTTTTTTACTACATTATTCTAGTAAATCCCCATGGGGATGTTACAATGGTGACATGTTATATAGGTGATAAGGAATGTGGTATGTAGGTCTTGCATAGTGGTGTGGTCTACGGGTGTGCAAATGATGTGGCAGGAAGGTGATGTGATAGGATGGCCCATAGAGTGTCTCATATGTGATTAGGATGATGTTATAGAAGTGGGGCATAACACTCCACTAAGGGACATGGTTTTGTCCTTAATAGTCACATGTGGTTTATCATGTTGTGAAAAAAATAAGAGGTTAAGGTGTAGGGTGCATTTCTTGATGTGTCCAAGATTTCCATGTATGGAGAAAGCCCAAAGGTGATTACAACACCTTTTGGACTTATGTGGTCATATGGAGGCAGAAGATAAGATGTACATTAGTGTTGATTAGCCTCACATGTGTGAGTGGGGTGATATATTTGGAGTCACCTAGAGGTGGCCCATGATATTGTCTAAGGTAGGAATCTACTTTGTTGATCCTTGGAGATGGAGATAATAAGAACACTATTGAGTGTTTAGACTCACTTATGGAAGTGGGACACATGTTTTGGAGCCATATGGAGGTGGTAAATGTTCTTATCTAGAGGAAGATCTTATTTCAATACTTTTGGCACATGAGGACAACCACCACTAGGATCACATGGCACCCCACTAAGTGTGGCACAATTTTGGATGGCCACTTGATTTATATCTCCCCTCTCTCTCATTGTAAATGATATTTAAACATGGTTCTCCTTTTATATTTTGTAATCGATGGAGTTCATTATGGATCCCCTTTGAGGATCCATGCAAGCCTTGGGCTTGCATGTTAGAGAGTTAGAGCTTGTAAGGCCTAGGAATATTATTTCACCTAGATGATTGGGTTGTAAGAATCATTCACGCTTAGGTGGTTAGAGCCTGTAAGGCTTAGATGAGAGCATGACTCACCTAGTTTGTTGGAAGCAAAGAGATCCTTGAGGTTATACCCTGTAAGGCTAGGAATATTTGGGTCACTTGGATGGAGACATGGATCTTAGAGACTTATTATCTCAGCTCATGAAGATAGAGGTTGATGCTTTAGAGTTCACCTTGGATGTTATGGTGTTAGAATCATGATGGTGTTGCATGTTGTAGCTTGGAGGTTAGAACATGTAAGGCTTGGTTGTAAGCTTTTCTGACCTAAGTGCTATGGTTGTTAACACTTAAAAAAGAAGTTTATGAGAAGAGATATTTTAATAGAGAGTTCTACTAATGGAATTGAATTCCAGATGATGTCTTTGCCCTGTGGTTTTTCCCTAGCTAGTTTAATAAGGTTTTCACTCATATCTTGTGTAATGTGTTCTCTCCTATTGTGTTATGTTTTATGTAGCTTATTTTATTTTTGCATTAATTCTTACACATGTTTAGGATTATATTTTGGTTCCTAACAGGTGGTATCAGAGGTAAGATTTAACTCTTGGTACCTGAGCCATGCATGTGTAGATCTTAATAGTTGCCTGACTATTTGAATGATCTAATAGTCTTCACCCTTCTAAACACTCTTCCTCCTTAGATGACTACCTCACTATATGATGATGTGATAGCTTCACCATTTCACAACACTCACTCTATCCACTTACAAGCTATTATCCTCATGAATTTCTCAACCTTATCAACCTTTCTTTTATTCTACTTGATGCAGTCATGGCATAGGTTCTTAGTGAAGGGTCACCTCACCACATAACCATAAAATAACATAGTGGAGTGACAAAGCTAGCTTCATTTATTTACACAATGTTATAGTATATTATTAGATTCCTAACTTCTATAATGGATATCTTAGCTCTATCTAGTGATTAGACTTGGATTTCACTATCTCTCTTCACACTCACTTGAGGCTATAGTCCTTATTCTTCCCTTACTCTTTATGTTTGTAATTTGGTAGATTTTTTCCTTGGTTGACTAAGCTCCCCCTAAATGTTGTATCTATCCTCTATTTATAGTCTTGTAGGTTTAAAAAACCTTCATTAATGATCTTGCCTTCTTTTTCTCACCTTGTGGCATTCAATTTTTTAGGTTACCACTTTGATGTTAATGTATGTTGATTTAATTTTTTATTGTTATGCATTAATGTTAGGGAGATGTTGCATCTAGGTTAGACTCATTGACATTATATAAATTTCCATGGCCAAGGGTTCTTTTACATGATGAATAGATGTGTGTATGAATCTTGAGTTTTGTGTGATTGATCCTTGTATCCAAAATATTTGTGCTATTATCCTATATTGACCTACTATGTGCACTTGTTTTCTTTCACATGAATACTATTTCATGCACTTGATGATGTTCATGAGGGTTATTTGGTGTATGCCTTGGCCTATGTTTGTTGACCATCATGTGTACCTTAAATAATTTCATGCTAATGTGCCCTTCCTTTGTGCATCAATCTCTCCATATTTTCTTCATGTGTCTTCACTTATATGTACTAAAAATCTTTTGTTATTTTGTGTGGCTAACCTTTGGTGTTTTATATGTAAATTCTACTTTCATGCCCAAGTTTTGAGTAAATCTATACTTGGATTTGGTTTCACCCTTCTTATCTTTATGCCACACTACCTTCTATGAACACTTTTTTTTATGTTCACTCTTATATGCTATGCCCATAAGTCTTAGGTCATGTGCTCTTGTGTGCAAGCTCTGGTTGCTCCTAATTTTACCACTTTAGTGCATACTCTCAGCCTTAATGAGAGGTTCCTATCATGTAATCCATGCCTTCATAAAAATTAAAACCCCTTTATTTACCAAACTTATTTTCACCTCTTAGCCACCATTTCCCCCATGTAAGTGAACTCTTGTGTAGCCCTGAAGGTCCCAAACTACTATATCCCATGACTGTGCACACCCTCAAAGTTAGCTTATTTAAAAAATGAATTAAAAATGATGCAATATTAGAATTCAACTGGGATGTTCTTGCATTAAAAATAATAGGTACACATTCCCATAATTTTAGGTGATGGGGAGCCACAAATATGTAGTAATTATGGCTGAACCATGCCTCAAGGTAGGCACTAATATATCCTTTATGGAAATTAGAATCATGAATATAAGAAATGGAATAAAATTTAGGATAATGGGATAATGCATATCTTCGATGAATTGGCCATTTTAATAAGGATGAAAAGATAATTTTAGCCAAATGGTGAATATTCAACACTAAAATGACCCCTAATGTGTATTTCAATTTAAAGACATCACTCTTTTTGGGACATAATATTATGATGGAAATAAACAAAAAAGATAGATCAAATAGGTGGAAAGTACCAAGAGAATGATCATGTGTATGGTCAAGGATCAATCCTAGATGGAAGGATAATATAGGGAATATACACAGATAGTTATCAGATTAGACAAGAGGAAGTGATTTAGCACTAGCTAAGAGGGGTCAAGGTGGTCCTAAAAACCTATAAATAGACCCCTCAATCTCTCAGAAATATAAAGTAGAAATATTTAGGTCCTAAGATGTTAGACATTTTATATATTTGAAGCAAATTGAAGATCAAGCTAAGTTTTTGGTGGATGCACTAAAATTTGTAAGGTGAATGCATATGGTGTAAATGTTTTGTAGATAAAATGCTTAAGAATATCATGTAATTGATGTTATACACATGTTTTTTTTACATTGTATGTGAAAGTGTAATGATATTAAAATTAATTATAAAATAGATCTATCATTATTAGATCTATAAGTCGAAGAAATTGAAGTAGAGGTATAAATATTACAAGAGAATTTAACACCATTGAATAAGAGCTTGTGGAGGAATTGGTTATAAACACAAGAAATTAACAACTTGGTCTAAAATAGGGGATTGTGTGAGAGGATATTATTGTTTAAATAAATTTTTGAGCTAACTAGGGTTTGGAAAAAATGGAAAAGAAGAAGTCCACACCATTTGTGACACATCCCACAATGTAAATGGAGGAGGAAGAGGAGTTGATAGTGTTGGAATTAGATTTGAAATCCAAGAGTGAAACTAAGTTCAAAAAGTAATAACAACATACTCTAACTAAGGAGTCAAGAAATTTGCACAATTAGAAAGGGGATTTGAATGTAAAAAAATTCAACCCAACCTTGATGAATGTTACAGATAGAGTATAATAAGGGGAATATTATCTATCAAAGTTTACATATTGCATTATTGAAGACTTCAATCATAGGAAGAACCTTGAAAATGAGGTATAGGAAGAGTTAGAATTACATCATGATAAATATGATTTAATGACTTTTGGAGAGTACCTAGAGGGGACCATAATTATTGAATCATTTATTCTACCTTATTCAAGGAATCCTAATGAGCTGAATAAATGGTTTTTAGCTCAAATGCATGAAGGAATAATATAATTAGTGGGTAGAATTATGAAGTTATCACTTGCATTCATTAACTAAACAGATGCATGAAGGAATACTATAATTAATGGGTAGAATTATGAAGTTATAACTTGCATACATTGCTAAATTATGATGATAAATAATGATGGAAAGGACATATGTGTTATTTTTTTTGGAGTGAAAATATTTTGGATGTTACAACAAAGTTTAAGTTGCACAAAAAAGGTTACACAATGAAGTTATGACATATATCAGCACTGATGACCTGATTAAGTGCACATTTAATCAACATAAATTTAATAATGGCCATATAATGGGAGGATGAATTGGATCCAATTATGTATGTAGATTAATAGATTACAATGAATGATGTAAGGTAAAAAATTGTAAAATAGCCGAGGAGGTAAACTGAGCAGTGAATAATGGGCACTTGGAAGGAAGTATATTTGATGCATGGGCATCTCCAAAGCTTATCAAAATTCCCCACTTTTAATTAATTTTTTTGCTTTGAGGTCATAAGGAGTGTGGAGTCTAGATTAGGAGTCCTACAAGAGTTCAATATTTGAATTAGAGTCTTTAAAAGAGTTTCCCGCCTTTTTCCTCATTTAAAAATTCAAATTTGTAAAGTTGGAATGCTAATGTGTATGAGGTATAAAAGGGAATGTAAGAGATCTATATTTTTGTGTAAAGGAGTATAAATGTTGTGCTATATGTTTATGTTCTAATAAAGGGTTAAAAACAGCCATGTTGAGTCATTTTGTTGAGTAAAAGAGTGGTTAGGTATTTAGGTAGCGTACAATAATCAATTATGCTATTTGAAGTCTTTAAAATAAATGTTTTGGTTTGGTAACAAAGCATTGTAAATCATTCAAGATAGGAGAATATAATTGGGGTGGATTCAAATATGTTATGAAGATTTTAAAACCCCAAGGTAAATGATAAAGATTTATTGATTTTGTAACTCATTTGCAGACCCTATTCTGTCCTTTTATTATGTATTTTGGAAACTAACTCATGAAGTGGATTCAAGTTTGTATATGTAATATTGGGATATATGTTGTGATATCAAATTGTTAGTGCAAAAAAATACATTAATAAGAATCACATGCTATGGTTGAGAGACTAAGTGCATAGTATATTGTTACATAGAAGAACTCAAATGTATAAGATTTTGTAATCTATGTCTTTAACGTCAGAGAAAACATCATTGAGAAAGGAATAGTGAAGTAAGGCCTTGGAAGATTTTTGTGGATATTGGTATGTGTAATTTATCTATGTGAATATTACTTAAATATTTTTATTTGTTTATCAATATGGTTCTTTGTGTGATAATAATTCATAGACCTTGTTTGGATGATATTCTGCCTACTAAGACTGAGTAAGGACTTGTTGTGAGGTAAGATTTTGAATAACATTAGTTTGATACCTCTATCTGAGGGAAAACACATTATAAATTATTCTAAAATTAGTGTGAAATAAATTGTCATGTTTCCATCTCTATTCATATAGTACTCAATACAAGCCCTGTAGGAAGTTCCATTTGCAAACACAGTCCAATTGAAAAATTGACATAAATGTAATATAAAGGATTGGAAATGAGTTTATTTTATTTGGAATAGGAAAATGGAAGTTGTGAAAAGATTATTAAACCTTTTAATATCCTTGAAAGTGTTTTGGGGAATATAAAACCTTAAAGTTATTATTTTAAAACCCTGCATACCCTAACTGTAAACATAGTAAGACAAAGATTATTGAGAAAATGTTGAATAGATAATGAAAAGAGATAAATAGTGCTTGAAAAATATGAATTGAATATAGGTAGACATAGAACAACACTCACACTAATGTGAAAACCTTTGAAGTATAATTTGAGTAATTATTTCTAGCCTCATGTACTTACAGACTGATTCAACCTTGTTATTAGGGTTTGAAAAGAAAATTGTTTATAAAAAACATTACCACTAGTGAAAATTCACACAAATTTGTGATAAGTTATATTTATATATGTCCAAAGATATTTTTGAATTTTTAATTTGAAAGAGTATGTGTCTGTATAGATAGATAATACTGTGTATAAAAGATGTAAGCAAGACCTAAAAGGGACTAAACAGTGAACAAGGTGTGCCTAGAAAAGTGGTCTAGGAAATGATTTAGAACCTTAAACTTGGAGAATATCTGAATGATAATTGAGGGTATTTATATTTATGGTTGTTTTTCCAATAAACTATCGTACATTTCCATATTAATAATATTTGTTTAAAAAAGGGCTACTAGACACTTGTAAAATAGGGTAAGAGTTGTATGTGATAAGGGAAATGCTATGGAAAGATTTGATAAAGAACTAAAATGGTTGAAATAATATTTTTGAATGTTTTTATGTGTTTTTTGGAACCTTTGACAAACATGAAATTTAGTTTTGGACCATTTGGACAAGATAGGTCTAGTGTGAACCAAGAAGAATAAGAAAGATAACAAGAAAAGTGTAACAAGTGAGATTTGTTTGAAGCTCTACATCAATATTCATATGGGAAATTTACTTGGTTAAAATTATGTTGGAAGAAGAGGGTATTATAGAAGGATTTGTTTTCAAAGTGTTAGAGGGTGTAAATTCACGTGCAAAAAATTATGTCTTGCATTAGTGTGCAAACATGATGAAAAATATCTATAAGTCAAATATGAATAAATGGAATAATCATGTTGATTAGTATTTGTCATAGATTAAAAATTGAACAAGACCATGGTATATGCATGCATTGTGCATATGCATTTTTTCATGTTGATGAATTTCATTCTTGTGAAGATAAATAAGTAAGATGACGAGTGGAGGTTTTGGATGAAGTTGATGTATGTATTGATTGTGCACTATATGGCATTGGTCAGGATACCAAAGATCACATTGGAAAATATTAATGTGGATAAGGTTTAAAAATAAATAATCAACCTTATAAATTATTCCATCACAAATAGGAAAGTGGTTACTAATATTTAAAGAGCGATTGACTAAATCTTAATCCCACACGTGAGTGTTTGTTAAAAAAAGTAAAGGTAAATATCAAGTGTGTGTTAAATCTTATCTAAACTAAAATTGCATGTATTGATGAGCACAATATGGATACTAAAGGATAATTTTGTGTAGGGCCATGGAAAAGAAGATAAAAGATATAAGAATAAAGGTGAGGCAAATAAGATAAAATATATCATGCACAAGTATAAGGGAGGTGAGAGAATAGAAAAGTTATAAAATATGTTACAAAATAAGGATGCCACATAAATATATGAGATAATTAATATTGGAGGATGAATCATGAATAATTTCAATTAAAAAATTTAAAATATGCAACAATTTATCTTAGAATAGCTAGAAACAATCTTAGAAGAAATTGAGGGAAATGAGGAAAATGATATGCGAGTGGAATACAATGCATTAGATGAGGAATTTTGGAGGATATTTTAGACTTAATGTCTAAATAAAATCACACTTAAATTTAAAAATAGGATGATAAAGTGGAGAAAAATATTCAAAGGTTGTTGGATGTGCATGCAAAAGACTAAACAATCTAGATGCCGATAGAGGGAATACATGTGTAAGGTGAAATTGAGGATGGACCAATGAAAATCACTTATGATATGTGAAATATGGATGCCAATAAATTAAATTTGGGTAGGATATAATTGTTTGTTTATTTGGTGTAGTGAAATTTAGATATGGAGATGAAGGTTGAGGACCTTGAAAAGAGACTCACAAAAGATTATATGAGAATGAAGAAATAAAAATCAGAGATGGTACAAGTCATGTGGAATATTGGAAGATTGACTACCACTATCTAAAAATCAAGACCACAATTGTGGAATGAAACTAATATATATTTAATGGATCCTTTGATAATTTGTAAGCAATGATTAAAAATCTATTAGGTATATCTCCAATATTATGACACATATGTGCATGATGTTATCTAGTACTCATTGTACAAGCTGAAGAAGATGGAAGAGAAAGATAATAACAATAATTTCAAAATAGAGGAGGAAAAAAAGGTGTAGAAATAAAATTTAGATGTTTATAGGAAAGAGTGGGAATAACAGGCCAAATATTTGAAGGGTATGCTATACGAAGCACAAAAGATAATAACAATTGTAGTGCATGTTTTCAACATGCTAGGAAAAACATAATAGTTTTTGGATGCATAGTTGAAAATGGAAAGTGAAAAAGTCAAAGAGTTAAATACTCTTATGATGTAGGAAATTGACATGGAAGGAAAGAAAAATAAGATGTTTGATTTAAATTTTTGGAAGGCTAAGGTGAAAAGGTAGTGATCTTTGTTGGAGGATAAAACTATAAACTTATAAGGAAAATCTATCAAGGAGGAATATAATACATGCTTATTTCTTATGCAATATAAGGTGAAAGTAAGCAAGTTTACCAAAGTATAAACAAAGAGTGGGAAGTGTAAACACACAACTACAAAGGGGGTTAGTTCATGTTAGAATGAAAATCAATCATAAAATAATAACATAACACTCAAGGCATGGTCCTCATATTGGGCAAGGTATAAGAGAATGTAAATAAAAATAAAGACATAAACCAAAAATCTATACCTTACTAATGGATTCATTCTAAAACCTGGATTATAAGCATGTTTGTGCCCATAATTTAAATCTAGGAGTCTTTATCAATGTTACAACTTTATGTGGATGACATCTCCCCTTGACTACTTGTGATTTGTGTGAAGAATGTTTGAAGCTTTTGTTTGATTTTTACATATTAAATTTTCACCATAAAAGTTTATTTATAATTCCAAATGAGACTTGTATTTATATACTTCTCAAATTGATTTCAACTGTCAGATGAAGATCAAGATGTGTGAATAAAATTTAGTCCAACTTGGAGAGTTAATGTCATTAATACTTGGGGTTTGAGTCTGCACTAATTAGGCATGGGTTTGCATTTTATAATATTTTATTATATTTATGTTAATGATTGACAACTATCATGCTGATATTATTATTTTATATATTTTAACCCAATGACCATGTGAATGGAGGAATAATTTAATTAATGAATTAGGAAAATAGGAAATTCCTAAAACCTATGGAATTTCCCATTAGAGGAAGATTAGGTTAATTAACTTAATGCAAAGTGATGTGAATTTTTAAATTCATATAATTGTTCAACTTAGTTTGTCCAAAATCTCTCTTAGAAAGTCTCAATTTGAATCATGACAAATTAATCGAAGATGATAATTGGATATAGTACATTTACTCAATCAGAGATGCCCCAATATGTTTTAGAATATGCATGTCAAGTGTGTAGGGAAATTTGGGTGTTTTAGTGATTTATGACCTAATTTAGATGTTGAAAAAAGTCATCCTGATGACAAATTTGACATGAAAGTGATGAAAGTTGAGTGTCTACATTTTACCCCTATTTGAAATGATGTTGTGAGACAAATATGGATAACACATTTTTAAATAATGAAAAGGTCATTAAAATGATTATTTAATGACCCCCCAAATAATGTTTGAGATACCCAAGATGCCCCTTGAGGGAATGATCAAAAAATATTATCAATGGATGATCCCTTGAAATAAAATAAGAATCTAGAATATGAATAAATTAACCTATGGATAAAATTAAGCCACTTGAGTTAATGCTTGCCCACTTGATTTATGAGAATGAGAGATTGATTTTCCCCAGTAAGGTAAACTAGGGAAGGATGCATCCAAAGATAATGAGTTGCCCAATTTTACCTTCCCTAAAGTGGGTGAATTTAGGAAGGATACATCCTAAGAAAGCAATGAGCTAAAATTAGAGAATTTTCCCTAAAGAGGGATGATGAGAAATTTTCCCCAGTAGGGTAGATTGAGAAATGTGCCCCAAAGAGGGTGAATTAGATCATTGATAAATTGATTTACCCCAAAAGAGGGTGGATTGATAGGTTTTAAAAAAAGAGAGTGGATTTGATAATTGATAAATTGATTTGATTAATTGATTGGTAAGCATATCTCAAGGGTGTAACCTATTGCATGGATTAATGATGAGATAAATGAAGGACACAAATGTATGTGCGATGGTATAATGAATTTTCAAATCATGAAGAAGCTATAAAAAAACAAACACATGAGGATGCATAAATGTTAAAGAAAATAATGATTGATTTAATTAATAAAAGATGAATTAACATGATTTTTTGGTCCTAATCGATATGTGTAGGAGATTGATGAAAAGAGTAGGGAAAATGATAAAGATGAATAAATGATTAAGAATGAAAATAATTGTGTCTAAGTTGACCTAAAAAATGTCATGTGAATGAGCACTTCCTACATAGTCCAAATGGACCTTAGGCCACTATATTTCCCCTAAGTATGGGAGAAATGTAACAAAGAAAATAAAATAGATGAATAGAATGAAGTTAAAAAATGTAAAAGAGGAATAATATGATGTCATGTGATCAAAGATGACCAAAATGATTAGATTTATGATTTCATGAGGGGATAAACTACCATCAGAGTGTGACATTGTATATAATCCTTGAGAACTTGATTTAATGTAGCACACAATGGTATGCACCATGATATAAAACACCATGATGGCTTGACTGCATTGTGGATAAGGACTGAGCCCTAATATAATAGATAAATGACACAAATGCACCATGATATGGAAAATCAAGATGACATTATTGTCATATTTTGATGGATGGAATTAGGTAAAAGTGCAAGGAAACACCCTATTAATGCATATGAACTGAGTCAAGGCATAACAAGAAAATAAAATAAACAAGTAAACAAGAAAATAAACACACAAAAACCTAAAAACAAAAGAAACATAAAACATCTTATGTTTAAATAAAAATACACATATGAAGGCTCAATGATAATGATAATTGAATGGTGCCCCAATGCAAGGATGCATGCAAGGGGATGAGATGGAAATAAGATATCTTGAATTAGGCTACATAGTTTGATTTTCCCTAAAGAGGGCACAAAAGCTATGAGATGGAATGGATTTTGCCCAAAAAAGGGTAAATTATTTTAATTGTCCTAGCCCCAAAGAGGGTGGATTTGGGAGAATGGATGCATCCTAATGGGGGTAAAGACACATCCTAATGGGGGAAAAGACACATTCTAGTGAGGAAAGATGCATACAAATGGGGCAAAGACATCCCAATGGGTGATAAAATGAGTGAATCAATAATTAATCAAGGGATTATTGACTAAATTTAAGAAAAGACCAATGTTTTTGAATTTTTTGGGTTTATATCTCTTGGAGATTTTAAGCTTTTTCAAATGTTTAGGATTTTTCAACTTTATATCTCTCATGGATATTTTAAGCCTTTTCTAATATTTAGGTCTTTTTTGGTTATGTAAATGTTTTTAATTGGTTTAAAATATTTGAATGTTTTGATTTTTTGAATAGGTATATACAGAATGCACAAGGGGTTATTAAGAAAGGGGTGACCAGTTCTAATATCGAGATGTGAAATGATAATGAATGGATGAATGAAAAGGATAATGCAAAATAATAATGGACGATGATAGAAGGGTGTAATCACCTAAAAGTGGTATTTGAGTGTTAAAAGTTCTAATTAAGACTACCTATTATTAACTTATCCCTATATCTATCCTAAAACCTATTATCACACTTCTTCAGCATTCGTACATGCCACATCCATCCCTAGTCATCCTTAAAGCAATCCCAGACCCTCTTTTCCTGATCTTGGTCCTCCATGCCTAGTGTTATCCAAGTGGGATAATAGATCCATAATAAGGACACTAGCGCCACATGGCACAAATTTCCCAAAAATGATGTTAATGTCAATTACCTCTCTTATTCCCAAATGAATATCTTTTCAAAACTAGAACTTCCTAGTTTGGACTAAACCTCTTTTATCACTCACACAAACATAAAAATAATATAAAGTACATGAATTTTATCCCTCCACCATAATAGATGGAAATTATATGTAAAATACACATTCAAACTTAGAACAAGTTGTGCACAATTAAGGTTATCTATCCCCATTTTGCCTTACTTCTACATACTACCATCTACAATAGTCCCAAGTTTAGATTACCGAGATTTATAGTCTCAAGCACATTTAAGTAACTCAAGGCAACTATCATACTTGTTTCACTTGCACTTACACCATTACTTACATGGGGAGAACTATATTGGGTTGTATCCCTCCTTGGTGTATTCATATGTAGGAAACTCTCTTCATAATGGGGTGTTGAGGATGTCCAACTTACCCTACCAACAAACACACTCTCAACTTATATCAATTGGATTCCATATCTATAAGGAGGATTAGGGTTTACTCACAAAATTAGTCAAAATATAAAAATATAATATTTCAAGAATTATTCACGTATGAGCAGACCTCATATATCTAGACACATGTGTACCTAGAAGTTTGGGATAATTCTACATAGAGGACATTACTGCTAATATTAGCACACTACTACCACATTTCCAATAACAACACTACTATATAATTGTGTCACTATTATCTAGGAGGGGTTTTTATATTAAGATCTAGTTTGTGACACTCAAAACAACTCCCACCTCAGTTTACAACACTCAGATCATCCATCTCAATTGTTTTCTAGCTAAGTTCTTACTTTTACTATTTATTACTATTTTTAGAAAAGTCAAAGCTAGTCAATTCTATAATAAATCAGTGATTATATTTATTGCATATTATTACCCTAATTTAGTGTACTAAGATCTTTAACCAAATAGGATTTACAATTGTTAAGTCCTAAAAGGTTAAAACATTTGGTGAACCTAACTTATTTCAAACATTCCTAGAACCCTAGCCCTACATGTTCTTAGGGTTTTTAGCCTTCTTTTTCCTATTTTCATTGGCTTCTTTAGGTTTATTAGATTCATATATTCTATTTTAGCATTTCTTTTTCAACTTGTTTATTATATGCCATTTAATAAATCTATCTCTCTTCCATTAAGAAGAAGTGCTAGGCTAGGTGGTAATCCTATTCAACATATTCAAATTAATTCTATTTGAGCTTATACCATGGACAAGGGACATATTGTGACTCCCATCATTGGTACTACACACCTTGATTATGTGTATTTCAATGATAATGCATCTAAAGATGAGCAATATAATCAAATCAAGATGATACACAAGTTGGAAATTAAGACACTCTCCCTCCAATTAACAATGAAAAGCTAATTGTTAATACAGATGAGATATTATAGAGATTTAGAGATAGACTTCATGAACAAACCCTTGATCATGCATAAATATTACAATCCATAATGGAAATTAATAATAAATCAAACAGTGGTTAATCTGTAGCTCCCACAACTAATAACATTGTTACACCTACATTGGGGCCAACTTAACTAACATAACAACCAATTATAACTCAACAAAATTTAGTGATAGATACACTTATTATGGCTAATTCCTCCACTCCATATGTATAATCCATAATTCATGAGGTTCATACTCTAAAGGTTAAGGTGTTACATATTGAGTAGGGATCCATTAGGCCATCACATGACTTGGATTCTAATGTTCTCCTACATACACCTTTGTCACATCACATAGAAACAACTCATTTTCCATCTAAATTTTTGGCACCTAAGCTTACCTTATATGCTAGTAAGGGTGACCTAGAGCACCATATCCAATTTTTTCACGTAGCATGTTTGGGCTATGTGTCCAATGATTGGATCTTCACTAAGTTATTTCCATGCAATTTAAAGGATTATACCTTATAGTGGTTTTATGATCTATCAAATTAGTCTATCAATGGATTCCATCCTTTGGTAGACATGTTTTTAGCACACTTCTCAATAAACATCAGTGATAAGGTGTCATATGCTCAAGTTGCACAATTGAAACAAAAATCAGACGAGCCCATTGTAGAATATGTCTTACGCTATAAGATAATATTGGCCAAATTAACTAGCCCTATGGAAGATAAAGAGATTCAAGACATATTCAAATAGAGTCTTCTACCAACATTATATGAAGCTATCTTGATTAATAAGTTTCCAACCTTCACAAATTTCTGCCACACAATGAAAGAAAGAGAAGTCAAACTTCTCTCAATGGGCAAACTTAAATATAGTAGTGGATAAAAATCAACTACTAAGAGTTTTAGTAAGCCACCATACAAGCTAAGGGCCACTAAAAACAAGAGTGATCCAAATATTATAGTTAATGTAGCTTTAGAGTCATCTCCTCACCTAGTTTTATTAGCTCTTCTACATAGAGTTTTCACCAACATTACAAAATCATCAACACATGTTTTATAGAAACTCTTAGAATGCAATGCCATATCTCTCTCTCCCATCAAAGAGGTTGATACGACATAACCTCTTCCAAAAAATATGATTCCAATGCATTTTATGAGTATCATAGGGTACCAAGCCATAAAACAAACAAATGTATTAGCCTAAAACATAAGATACAAGATTTGATTGAGGTTAACATTATTGATGTGGGCACACCCATAGAGGAACCCAAAGTACAACAAATGGAAGCTAAGGCATTGAAAATATTCTTAGATCTATTTCCAAAGCACACAAAAATGAGCTAGGGAGCACTTCTGGTGTATACTACACATATCATGCACATCCACCACCTGCATCATATCACACTACTACAAAGGAGGCACACCCATTACACAATATCATTGGTGTGTACCACACTATAGTTCTAACTAGACCACTCATCACTTTCTTTGAGTAAGAGATTTTTGATGATGATACATATTTATATGCACTCTTCATATGAGAGATTTTTGATGATGATACATATTTATATGCACTCTTCATATGAGCCTACATAGATCATCATCCTATCCAAAGTGTTATGGTTGATAATGGGTCAAGTATTATCATGTGCACTATCACACTTCTACAATATTTGGGGTATTTAAAGCATGGTATATCCCCTATAGACATAATTATCAGTGGTTTTAGTGATCATGTTTAGAGTTTCATTGGGAAGATTATACTTACACTACAAGGTTGGACAAACACATGTGGCCACTAGATTCTTAGTAGTACTTAGTGTAGGTGTATTTGATATGTTACTAGGTAGGCCATGAATACATCAACTCTGAGTCATTCCATCCATAGTGCATAAATGCCTAAAATATATACATGCAAATCAGGTGGTCATGGTTGAGGGTCTTCCATATGAGTATCCTCTACCTATCACATAGGTAGTTACATCACAGTTATCAGTTACAACACAGTTACCAGTTATAGCACAGTTATCAGTTAAAACATAGTTATCAGCTATAACTCTGACCATAGTCCCTATTAATACACTATAGAGTGTAGTGGATCCACTAGTGTAGGTGAGGTCTAATCAATATTTCATGTATGCACACTCTTCCATATAGACCATTATTATAGAGACCCATGCATCAAAGATATGTTGTAGATTATAAAGGGCCTCCCTTTTCTCACTTTATTTTGAGGTTAGTCTTATTGAGTTCTCAAGGTTCTCAGCATAGGGCACTTATGCCACCTATAGTTTTTTCTACCAAATGGGTCCCTAAGACCCCTAGAGTTCACATGACACCACAGGAAGTGTCACAAACTCTTAACATCACTACATAGGTAGGGCCAAGTATAGATCACTTAGTATAGTAGATTATGGGACCATAGTTGACCTTTCACACAACACACACAATCAGAGTTCCTTTATTTGACACATGCCACATTGATAGTGAGTCTCCTATGAGACTCACCGATTAGTATTATTCCTCTCTTATTATACATACTTTATTTATCTCTTGCTCCCTATACATAGTTCATTTTCATGTTACTTGTACGTTACTTATATCCAAAAAATATAAAAATAGTACAATATGTCAAAAAAATAAAAGCATTCAAATATCTCCTCAAAAAACACAAAATTATAAATCTTATATATTATTATGTTTACATTTCTTATATTTTCTAGACTCTACATATGTTAGCTATCTTAGTATAGTTATTTTTATCATACATATATGCTTCACTTATTCTCGTCAAGTGATTACAAATTACTACAGTACTCAAGTCCACTACCCTAATCCATAGTTGTTATTATCTACCCATTGGGTGCATATACACTAATGCATGGGTCTTCACTTGACACATTTACCCACTTAGGGGTACCCTATACATAGTTTTGATTCCCAACTTCTATCTTTCTATACTCTACATCAAAAATTTAACATTGTCATATCTTGATATTTATCATGCTACACTTAGTTTTTTGTCAGCTATTACTACTATAGACTCAACATATGTACATCCTAGATCTTACATAGATTTGTATTACATATTCATCCATAGTTTCATTTATAGCTTTCTCAGTTTAGACTTGATTGTATTTATATGATTTTTTTATTTAATGCTATTTTAATAAGCCATTACTTTTTGGTTCTACACCACTTTTATTCATAGTATGTATGCTTTGGACATGTGCCTATGTCTTTGAGTGTGCCTTCTTGATTGTGTATGCAGACATTTGAACATGTACTTTTATGTATATATAAGCCAAATTGATTATTTCTTGCATATGTGGACATTTGAATATATCCTTGTATGTCTTATTTTCTCAGCTTTAGTGACATGTGCCCATGTCCCTTATATTGTGGCTCTTTGGCCTACTTTGCATGCCTCATGTGTTTTGTATGTATGATTTATTATATGTGTCATGGCCATGATAATTTTCTCTTGCTTGTTACACACTCTATTTTTTGATGCCATGAGGGATGTCATGCATCTTCCTTCCCTATTTGGGTGTCGTGATGGACATCATGCCCCCCATCCCCCTAGGTAGCTACATATTTTTACTCAAATTTACTATTACATACATTATTATATCTGTCATACACCCTTATGAACATTATTATATCTATCTTAACACCCTTATGAACATTATTATATCTATCTTGACACCCTTATGAATGCTAGACATGACCTACATCTTACATTACATACTTATGATCAGATCATCTTACATTTTGATGTTATGTATGCAAATTGTATTGTATTGTTACACATATATCATATATGCTCTAGATAACACACATTTTATAAAGGCTTTTATTTTGAGAACAATTCTTGCACAGGTTCAACAACTCCCCTAAAAAGAGGAGACATTCACATGGGTTTACCATAGAGATCAGGCTCCTATAATCCTTTCACAATAAATTTTTTAGCACACATTCTTAGATTATAGAAATTAGACTCAGGTAAACATAATGGGAAAATAGTGACATAGAGTTTAGCGCAATTGGATAAAAATTAGAGCATAAAGACACTAGTGCCCAAATTACGACATTAGAACCACATATCTAATAATGGCACTAATATCTAAGATATGGAACTACTATCTAGTATCCTTAGTTTTATAAAAAACCTAGATTGGATATAAAAGTACAAGTATATTATAGGTTTACATAGATTTAATTATAGATTTATTAGTTTTATCAGTTTTGTTAAGATTCATGCTAGTTCAACTCAGATTCATCTTAGTTCACTCAAATTAAGGGAATAATGAATGACTTGACCATTTAAATATTCAATTCAAATACCCATATACAAATTCTTATAACTTAGTCCAAAATCCATATGCTCAGATATTAGATTTGGGGGCATGTGCACAACACATTGTTTCTGTATGCTTAGTTACACACTGGTTGATCAGATGGAATGAAAAATTACATGTCATACTCTATGATGTATATATATGAAATTATATTCCTTATTTAACACTAGTTTCATGCCTTACTCTATTTATAGTGGTTAACATTCTCAAGGGGCCCAAAGTCACCTAATGTACATAAGTGGTTATAAAGTTGACATACCTAGTTAGATATTTATAATTACTTCATGAAGTTTTAGTTTTAGATGGATATAATACACATGGGTAGTAAATGATGGAGTCATATCCTAATTGATTTATTTAGCCACCTACATGAGAGGGTTGGACACATGATCAATCCAATCCAAACTATTCATCGGTCATGATACACTATGTAGGGGTGGGCAATGATAAAGTAAAAATTGGATTAAGTTCTTAAGACATCCACACATGAGGATTGAGAAAAACATTTGCTCAATCCAAAATATTCAATGATTAATTAGTATATACATGCACATATATAGGTTGTCACTAGGTTTATGTATTGGTTCACGTACCCAGTGAGGTGTTTTCATTCATTTCCTCTCTCCTATATCTTAACCTAGTCTTACTCAGTTTAGTATTTTTCTTTTGATATATCTTAAGTAAGGATTGATTTATGAATATTTAAATTTTAGGACATGCATTGTAGCATGCTTCACATACTCAGACCCAACTTCACAGGATTCACCTTCAAGGTAAGTCCAGGTATGCTTCTTTTTTCCTTTATCCTAATCATTTCACTTTGATGCATTTTTAGAATAAAGAGGGGGGGTAAATGTAAACACCTAAAATTTGTACTTGAGTGCTGAGAATGATAATTGAGACTACCTATATCTATCTTAAAGCCTATTAACACACTTATCCAACCTTTGTGCAAGCCACATGCATCCCTAGTCATCCTTAAATTAGTCCTAGGACCCCTTTTCCTAATCATGGCCCTTTGTGCCTAGTGTTATATTAGTGGGATAGTAGTGCTATAATAAATACACTAGAGCCACATGACACTAGTATACCAAAATGGTGCTAATGTCCTTTACCTCTCTTTTTCCCAAACAGATATATTTTCAAAACTGTGACTTCCTAGGGTCAACTTAGACCTCTTTTATCACCCACATAAGCATCACAACAATATAAAATACATGAATTTCAGACCTCTACCCTACTATATTAAAATAAAATGAAAAATACACATTAAAACTTATAACAAGTTATGCACAATTAAGGTTATCAATCCCTATTTTGACCTATTTCTACATACTACCATTTATAATAGTCCTAAGCTTAGATTACCCAGATTTCCAATCTCAAGCACATTCAAGGTACTCAAGGCCATTATCATACTAGCTTCACTTACACTTAAACTAAAACTTAGGTTGGCATAACTACATCGGGCTTGATCCCTCATCCAAGTATTGGTATATAGGTAACTCTCTTCACAATAGGGTGTTGAGGATGTCTAGCCTACCCTACTAACAAACACACTTTCAACTCATATCAAATGGATGCCCTAGCTAAATAGAGGTTTAGGGTTTGATCATAAAATACATCATAATAATTAAAATATAGGGTTTCAAGACTCATTCATTCATGAACAAACCTCGTATATTTAGACACAAGTGTACCCAAAATCTCAGGACAGTCCTACACAAAAGACACTACTACTAATATTAGGACACTACCACCACATTTAAAATAATGGCATTACTATCCAATTATGGTGCTACTATCCAAGTGGGTTTCTGATAGAGGGATATAGTTTTCAACACTTAAACCAAATCCTACCTCAATTTTCAACACCCAGATCATCTATCTTAATGTTTTCTAGCTAAGTTCTTACACTATTTATTACTATTTATAGAAAATTTAAAGTTAGTCAATTATGTAACATATCAGTGGCTATATTTATTGCATATTATTACCTTGATTTAATCCACTTAGATCTTTAAAAAACATAGGATTTACACTTGTTAAGTCTTAAAAGGTTAAAACAAAGGGACTAGTAAACTCTAAAGACTATGTCATGTGGGAACCATTACATTGAGTTGTCAAAGTACCAGTTAGATACAAAGCCAAAATGTTTCCCAAAATAGATCTCCATATACCTTATACTTATGTATTAAGGTTAAGATGGGAAGACTGATGAGCATGATATGATGGGCTTGGATGAATAAGAGTGAATTGATAAAATTGATTAAATGAAATGGACTTCAATGTGAATACGGCTACCCCTAAGCGTCAAGGTACTTACAGACAATGAATTATTTATGCAGGACTCCAATAACATGGTTTGCATCATGGTACTTACGCAAGGCACCATAAGCATGGTTTGGATAAATTATTTCTCTTTCTCTTTTATTTTTCAAGAATTTTTTATTTTTTAACATCTCAATTCAATGGAGGATAATTAGATGCATAATGCTAAATTTTTAAATTTATAGCTTATACCCACTCTGAATAGTGGCTCTATTAGGATCTTGATATTGATCTGAACTACACTGTTACTATCATGATATTCATTGGTTATTGATTCATTGGTTAAAATACAATATGCATGTATAGTAAATGGGTTGGGAAATTAAGCTTCCTTCAATAATAACATGCATATACATATCTGTTTTATATCATGGTGTTGATGTGGCACCACTAATTGAAGAGGTCGGTGAAACCTAAGTATAGTTGTAACCAAAGTAACTATTGGAGGTCGCTCTGGGATCAAAACTAGGCTTGTCAAAGTTTTCAAAACAACAAATCTAAAAAATTAAGAGCTTTGTGATTCTAGAGAGACACTGACAACTAGTTGTGTATTTGGAACTGACCCCTAAGATGCCTCTTTATCTCTCAAATCTTTAAATAATGCATAAATTGTGTCAAATTACTTGTTTATAATATCAAAATTGAGTGATGAAGGCTTTAAAATCTTAACAATCTCAGCCACCAGCCTTTTTTGCTCAGTTTTTGAGCTTTTGAATTCATCTACTAAATTTTTTGTCTTTGATACTCTATCTTTATATTTCTAACCAACTTAAGATTTATTCATTAGTTTTATAAATGGTGCCCTCAAAATTTTCTTTGAAGTTGTCTATAGCCGCCTGAAGAAGGTTTTCAAAATTAAGTTTATTAATCAATTATCTTGTAGGGGTTATTACATTGGTAACCTCATATCTGCTAAATTTTTTACTTGTGAATGAGAAAATTATGTAATAATGTCTTCATTTTCTTATGCAAATTAAGAGAGGAATCCCTTCTTGCCATTACATAATTCAAGCACCAAGAAGCATTTATACTAGATATAAGATTTGATTGGTTAAAAGAACTAGTCCTGGAACATTTGACCAAAAAATTCAATCTTCTTTCTATTTCTTTCACCTAGTTCCAAAATGTAATAATATTTACCCTTTTAATTCACTCCCTACCCTAGAAACCCCAACTTTATACAAAATACTATATAACTTGGTAGCTTTACTTTTTACATCGGTAATAATTTTCTAAGTTGTCTATATGATTTGGCTTTGTTATAACATTTTCAAGGCATCTTATTTAATTTAAAATATTTCCTTCATTATTGTCCCCATAGAATCCATAAAAGCATTGATATTATCAATATACTTAATGGGGTTATTGGATTTATCTTATGTTTCTTTGCTAAAGGGAAAATATTCTCCATTTGTTCAAAATCCACTTCTTATTTTGTCCTTGTATTAATCACCTTCCTCTTTCTTACCCTTTGAATAGTCCTACTTTGCTTATCTAACCTAGTGGACACTATGGGAATTTCAATCATGACCAAATTATACCTTTCATCTCTAGCACCTCACATTTCCCTTACCCATTGGGGAATAATTAGTTGTCTCATTTTAGTATCTTGGTTTGCACTGTAGTAGTGAAAAAATAGAGGAGTCATAGGATGTTGTGTAATCAAGGAAGGTGCCAAGGATGCACTTATCTAAAAAGGAAACTGGAGGAGTGTTTGAAAAACCTTTTCCCATGAATATGTTTCCTTCATGGGGTAAACTTAGTCAAGATTTTAGTCAAAACTTGAGGTAACTTGTACAGTCATTGAACATGTTGGCATGCTTAATGGCTATGGCATTAGGAATTCTAATTGGGCTGAATTTTTCCTTGAGACTGGTGGCATCTAAATATTAAAAATAGAAAAAGTGACCAAATTTTCAAAATGGACTACTTTGGGAGTCCTTATTAACTTTGAAGAATATGAAAGAATAGTTGAATCAATAATACTAGTAGAACTAAACAAAATATCCCCCAAAAAAGCTGGGGGAAAACTTTCAACTGGGATTTTAATACTAAAAATTTAAGAAACAATAGAAGAGAATACTTTATCAAGGCTCTGGCTCTACTCTTGTGTGAGGATTTATTATTTTGATATGTTGGCTGAAGCATCCTCTAGTCTCTATTCTCCAAGACTCAAGGCTTTAGCCCTTTCTAGCTCAGCCTCTTCATCATCTAGTTATTCATCTATAGGATAATCAACCAAAGATATTACATGACCAAGATCTTCATCTTTTATTGGTTCCATTGAATTCACTTCTTCCTCTACTTCTTTCAATTCCTATTCAAGTGATTCTTCTCTGATTGTAAGACCAAGTGATGGTATTTATTCTAGTTACTTATCCTTAGAGGTGAAGGGAGAGTCTTTATGCTTCCTTTGGTAAGTCAAGATGGGTAGAGTATAAGGTTGATGAGATGGGGGAACAAGTGTAGGAATAATAGTGGTAGGAGGTATGTCTAGAGATGGAGATGAAGTAGTAGTACATGTGATAAATGGTGTTGACATTTATGGAGGGTGTGGAACTTACGTGAGGTAACTTAGGAGACTGGGGAGAACCTAGATCAGCAAGAATGGATAAGAAATCAGTCTATAAAAAATTTGAGAGAATCACTTGAGTGACTATAGTGAGGGGTGACAAAGGTGTCATCACTAAAGAGCTCTTCCTTTGTTCCCTTGAAGAATTTGTTGACCTATGCCTTGTAGTGGATGTCTCCAAAGCTTGAACATTAGTTACCATTGATGTAGAAGAGACTTGGGGACCTAGGAGACCCCTTAGAGTTTCCCTCCTAATTTGAGGTTTTGATTCTCTTTGAATGCTAGATTTATCTGATTATTCATTTATAGGCACTACTAAAGGGGAGGGAGATATATCCTATAATCAAGTGTCATGTGGTTGAAATTGAGGCCATTGATGGCTCCATGTAGCTTATCCTTTCTCCTTGGTTACTTGAGGATCACACTGAAGGGCTTAATCTGAAGCCATAGATATTGATTTGTTCCAAATTTTCATCCATACTTCAGTATCATTAGTTACATTTATAAAGACCATATCATGGTCATACTCTTCATGGCCATAGGAAATATATACCTTCTTCTTCTCCTTGAGTTGTAAGAGATATCACCTTGTTCTTGGGGTACCATTCCATGAAAGGCGTAACTTATAAATTATATTGAGTCTTGGCCTTGCCATCATGAAGAAAATTTGATCTAACCACATATTATTGTTGTCCAGTGCTTAAAAGAGTTTTGAAATAATAATCCAAATGGCTTTGACCCAGTTCCTCATCAATGCTATTATAAATTTTATATGTAATTTCTTGTTCCACTATGTGGTCTGGAACACAGTGTCATAGAAATAGGAGAGTGGTCATTTTTATTTATACCTTGATAATAGTGACATCCAGGTAGTACCAATAGTCTCCCATTTTATCCAAGCTTTTTATTATATTCTTAGATAATTTGGGCATTGTAATGCCCTGTATGGCCTGGAAGATTTGGGGATAGACCTCCTCACATATCCTCTTGATTTCATTCTTGTATCTATGAACAAACATAAAAGAATAGTCTTCACCTACCATATTTGATAAATACTCACTTGAGGAATGACATTCTTAACCATAGGGCTTATATACCATGCCCATGATTTCATTCAAAAGGTAGGACATCATATAAAATTTTACATCAATTATCCTCTGATCAGGGTGAAGTAATTGTGATTTTAGCTTGGCACTTATAATTTCACACAATGTCACTAATGTATCAGATGTCAAGAATATATCCAACAAAGGAACTCACTCAACTTGGATGTATGCAATACTAGGAAAGCCATAAAATCTATTCAATAGGGCCATAGCTATCCCAATTATATGCCTAAATTTGATAATGCAATTGGATGAGATAACCCATTGGGATTCACCCTCTGGCCTTTAACAAGCCATTGTTTTAATTTTTTATCTATTGTATTGTGCTCAAGCCAAACATAATTGAGACCTAATTGTAAGTAATTTTAGGGCACGAGAGTCTAAGTTATCTCTCAAATGCCCTACTTGAGATGTAGGAAACAAAATTTTAAACCTTCTTAACATGTAATATATCCCCATAAATAGTTGTATTAACAAATAAAACTCTTATTAGGTCAATGCATGACATTACCTCTGGTTTGGTTATCACATGGTAGAGGCCTTGTTATTTGATTGGTAGGAGGCCATCTATGTATTACTTATCTTTGGGAGAAAGTTGGTCCTTGGTAGAATATGAATTTACAGACTCTACCTCTTCCTAGAGTGTTGAGTAGTTTAGGAACTTGAAATATAATGTGCTCCTTTCGAATAAATTATCCATGTATTTGGGGTCCTCCTATAAATGAGTAAGGAGAGGGAACTAGAGACTTGCTTTATTTTAAAGAAAAGGCCATTAATTTTTGAAAGTTATTGTAATTATCTTTATGAATTGACTAGTTCATTATGTGGTTTTTTACTAAAGAAACTAGGGTTTTTGGGATACTAAAAAGTTAAAAGATGTGATCATTGGATTGAGAGAGTAATGGTGAAGTGAATTCCCCTTTTTCATAGATTTTACATATATTACTCCCAAACTTGAGTATTGAATAAATTCATGCACCATCAATGTAGATAATTTTTTTAATATTTTAATTCCCATTTTGATTTGAACTTGCTACTCAGTTTTGATAGGTTGGTTTGATTACCACATGGCAACACTTTATTAAGTATCTATGTCTAGTCATCCCTTTTGAGACAACTGTTGATTACTTGTTGACTAGTTCTTTTTCTATGCTATCAACCAATTTTATCCATACCTTTATTACATTCCCTTTCAAAAAATTATATTTGTCTAACTTTTATCTTGTTAGCTCTTTAGCCTAACATCATGTTTTGTATGCTTTGCGTTCATGGGTCAATGTGATAAAACCACATTGAATGATCTCAGGTATGTAGGGACTCAAGATGTTTGGAGGCTTGAAGCCTATTCATTTGAATTGTGTATGTCTTGGAATGTCTTGGGTAGTGAAAGGTAGACACTTGGAGTGATCTCGATGAACCAAGAAGTTCAGGTCCTCAAAGCCTTCATACTTAAAATTTTGGCTATGCTTTAACTCTCCCAAAGTTGAGCTGGGGCGTAAATGTGCCAAGTATCAATTATTTAGAGTGCAGAAGCTTGAAACCATAAAAATGTAGATAAAAGGTCTATTTATTTTTTTTAAGGTTCCATTTGAAAAAAATATGCTAAGTGTTAAATTAATCAAAACCATAGAAGATAAAAAGCATTAAATTATGGAGATTCAAGACCATTAAACTTTGTGGATGAAAAAGTGAAGTCTCCAGATTTTTGGGATCTCAAAGATGCATCACTTGGTGATTTCCTAAAACTCGATAACTCATAAGACTTAGAATTTTATCAACTTCTAAAAGTTTCTTTTAAAGCTGATTAATGAATCCCAATCAATGGTCCTATGATCACATAAAGTAGATGCAAAACTAAGATGAGAAAATATTAATACTACTAGGTTTTAAACCATAGCATTAAAAAAATAACCCATGAAAACCCAAGGTGTAACATAACTTAAGATACTAGTTCAAGCTTTGATTTTCATGGTTTTATTTCTTGTAAATTTCAATTTAATGAGAATAACCTTAGACTATGAATGAATACAAATTATAAACATGGACTTCTAAGGTTCATGACTTCCCTAATTAAAGATTTTACCATAATGGGTCTTCATTTGAAATTTATAAAATGGGGTGTGTGTGTTAGGAGCATAACAAGTGGGTAATGGTATTTGAAAGGTAAAAGGAAGAAAAATCCTTATAGAAACTACTAGGATAACTTGCATCAATGTCAAAGGAAACTTCCTTGAAAACCATAAAAGAATCATTGATGTCTTCAAATGGATATGCCAAAAGTGCATAGACAATATAATAATATCCACTAATGTATTAGGATTTTAATGTTAATTCTAACTTAAGTGGATCTAAATTTAATATTGAGACTAACATTGATTATACTTATGATGTTGGTTCCAAAGTGGAACCTAATTTTTATATTGGTTCTAAAATAGAACCTGATTATAAATTGACTTTTAAGAGGACTTTTGATGCTTCTGATGTTGGTTCCAAAGTGGAGCCTAAGTATGATATAAAAGTGGCCATACATATGGATTGTTGGATTTATTTGCCCATAAGTACCCATTTAAATTTTTTATTGGAAATGAAGGCTTTGGGATGAAGGAATTTTACAAAATAAGGGTTGTTTTGCAATAAACAAAATATGAACAATTGTTCAATAATGGGGTCTTCAAAAATGAGCTCATCAAAGATGGGTCTTTCATCAAAGAGGGGTCATTTATTAAATAAAGGTCGATAATCAAAGGGTGAATCATCAAGGATGGGTGATTCAACAAAAAATTTGAAGATGGGTTGATTGTGTTGACCTTGACATGAAAGTGGATGAATTTGATCATGCTTGGAAGGGGATTGTGACATATCCCTATCGAGTGATTATCATACTTGGGTACATTTAGGTCTTGAATAGATGATGGCCCTTATAGGGACAATGACATAATATGGTTAAGCTATATGATTTATTGTATCTCTAAGGCTGAATTATATTTTAGAATGGCATATGAAATGTCAAGATTAAATGCAAAGTGGGATAGTTGTTGGCTAAGATGGAAGAGTTGATCTATCATATCTTGAAAAATGAGTGGTTATGCTAGAATAAGTTTAGGGTCGTATGATTCCATGAATTTAATTAACCTTGGACTAATTCCTCCAATCAAGGATACATGTAAGGGGATTGGATTTGAAGTGATTGGACCTAAATAGGGTGGATTGTTTTAATTGAAATGGTCCCAAAGAGGGTAGATTGGTCTAGATTCAAATGGTCCCAAAGAGGGTGGATGCATTTGACTAAAATGGCCTCAAAGAGGGTGAATTTTATTCATTTTATTTTCTTTGGTCAAAGTTGACCTAATTTGAATTGATTGGCTTAAAATAAGAATGGGGTCAAAAGAGACCTAATGTGGACAATTGATTTCAAAATGGATTTGGGTCTAAATGGATTTGATTTAATTTTTTTCAATCTATCAACATAATGATACAATGAGGACAAAGTATCATGTTAATTTGGTAACATAACACTTAGAACGAGATAAAGATAACCCAAAAATTGGGTAGATTAATTCCTTATCATGTGAGTTTATAATGACAATGTTTGGAATTAATATATTTCTGATTTATTTGATGAATAAGGTGTGTCACACAAAGATGAGAAGAGGACAACAAATAATAAATAATGCAAATTTATAATAATCCCTATATTTAGTGGAAGAATGAATGCACAACCAAAGTGTAGACCACATAATTACCTGATTTGAAGTAGTGACATATTAGTTTCACCTAACCCTCACTTCAAGTGATACATCATGAAATATTGGGAGAGGTTGGTCTCTCTCACACTATCTATCATTTATAGCCTAAGGTCTTAATATAAAATTTTGACATGGAATTTTTAAATGGTCCTAAATATACCTTATGGTACGTGAGGTTCAAAATTCATAGAAGATGAAAAAATAATAGGAAATTAACAAGAGGTTCTAGCCCCTTCATGCCGACTTCAATCGTAAAGGTATCAGTGAAGTGATATAATAAATTCAAAATTTGAGGGTGAAGTCTTATAGTGTAGCATTAGGGTTAAACCCCATTACTTTCACAAAACCCTTTATGGGGATTTTTTTAATGCTCTTAACAAAAATTGACCTCAATTTATATCCCCTATTATAAGTATGGGTTTGGTACATATGATTGGATATGAAAGCCCAGTTACCATGCCCTAAGTACTCATAAGAAGAAGATGAAATCCACTCCATGCAATCAACAAAGAAGAAAAGGGACAAAAATAACATATGTGTTTTTGGTCACCTAGGCTCCTTCAAGGGGGATAGGAGAGAACATACACATGATAGATTATTTAAAATCAATCAAATAAAATAAACATACAAGTAATGAAATAAAGTAAGTAAATTTTTATAACACCAAAATTAGGTGTTGATTATTTTAAAGTGTACTTAAAGAAAGTGTTCAAAAAGTTCTTGTTCATGTAGAAACCACGTCTTTGTCAAGAGAACCTAAAAAAACAAGTTAATATTTTCAATTATGGTCTTTGACAAGTGAAGTAAGTTGAAAAGTTGTTTTTTTAGATTGTGAGAAAATAACACAGAGCATTCTCAACATTTAGTAAGGTGATCCCACCATATAGTTGGGCAATCCCATCGTTCTACAGACAAAATAAATAACAAATAAGAAAATAGTGAATCCATTGATTAGTAGGGAAATATTACCAATTTTTAGGTTGATACATAATTAAAGACATATATAATTACCTCAACAATTCCATCAATATGCAGGGCAATCCTCCTATTTTGGTTGATATCCTACCATTTTGATCATAATCTTACCTTTTTGGCCACATTAACACTACTACCATTTTTTTTATGGATGTTTTCATATTTTAAATGCCTTTGATTTTGTGTAAATGAGAGGTCAAATGAATACTTGAGTCAAAAGTTATGGCCTTCATAATGTAAGTAGAAAACACTACATGTCGAGTCTGCCATTTTATAGAGTGATTCCACTAGTTTAGTCACAAATCCATCATTTTGGTCCCATTTTGGTCATAGTCCCATTATTTAGTAGAGTGATCCCACCATTTAGTAGAGTGATCCCATTGTTTATTAGAGTTATCCCATCATTTTCCTAAAAAACATAAAAAATCATAAAATAGAATAGAAAATGATACCACTGATTAACAAATTAGTACCCCTAACTATGAGAGGTGAATCTATAGATACACAATGCATTCTTGTCGATATGAATATGATGGTAAAATGGAAAATTTATCAAAAAATAAGGGAAATTAGGCTTAAAAGTGATCTAATTTTGTAATTAGAGGATTATAATATGTTCTCAAGAGGATTATGGGGTGCATCATCCCATCGAGTGTGGCAAATGTAAACATATAATTGCAAGGGAGGTTAGTTCATGTTAGAATTGAAAAAAAGTATTAAAAAATAAGCAACATAACACCCTAGGCATGGTCCTCAGATTGGGGAAGGTCTAAGAGATTGTAAAAAAAATAGAAAGACATACACCAAAAAGCTATACCTTCCCAATGGATTCATTCTCCAAGCCAAATTTCAAGCATGTTTGTGCCTGGATTTTAGATCTAGGAGTCTTTGTCAATGTCAAAAATTCATGTGGATGGAATCTCCCCTTGGATATTTGTGATTTGGGTGAATTATGGAAGAAATTTTAAATATTTTATTTGATTTCTACATAGTAAGTTTGCACTAAAAAAGCGTGTCTATAATGCCAAATGAGCCTTATATTTATAGACCTTTTAGATTGATTTCAAATTTTGGATGAAGATCAAGATATGTGGCTAAAATTTAGTCCAATGTTGAAAGTTAATGCAATTAATATTTAGGGTTTGAGTTTTAATTAATCAGGCATGGGTTTGTATTTTTTGATATTTTCTTGTATTTACGCTAATGCTTGAAAAATTTCCATGTAATCTCATGATTTTAGACTTATAAACTCACTTTTCATGTGAGTGGAGGAATAATTAAATTAATGAATTAATAAAACATGAAATTACAAAATATATGAAATTTCCCATTACAGGGAGATTAGGTTAATTAAATTAATGCAAATTGATGTGACTTTTGAAAGTAAAATAATTGTTCGACCTAATTGGTCAAAAATGTCACTTACAAAGTCAAAATTTAACTCATGATAAATTAGATGAAGCTGAATACTAGATATAGTGCATTTCCCTAATAGGCATGCCCCAATATGTTTTAGAATATGCACATCAACTGTGTGGGCAAATTTGGGTGTTTCAATGATTTTTGGCCTAATTTACACATTATTGCATAAAATATCTTTGATTAAAATTTCAAAATGAGAGTGCTGAAAGTTGAGTTTCTCTAGAGAGTACATTGACAAACATGAAGAAATTAAGGGAAATCTGCAATTTATTTAATGAACAATTAATGAATCAATGGTGGTTTGAAGTTATTTTGAAAAATTGATGTAGGAAGCCACTCCATAAGTGATTCCAAGCACAACCAAAAAGTAAAATAAAAAATTATGAGGACATAAAACTAGTGAAATAGGGGGAATGTTGACCCTCAATTACAAACAAAATTTTAAGAAGAAATGATACCCAAAATAGACTATGTATGTATTGAGGTAAGTGAGACACATTAAATTATGCTAAGTTATTTTATAAGAAGAGAAAGATGCATGGTGCATAAATTATGTATGGTTTGCACGATGGATGATTCACAATATGTGAAAATGAATAAGGAAACTTTTGGAGAAGGATTGGTTGGATGTAAATAAACACATATTATGATTTTATGGAAACAATAATTTTATAGGAGTTAAACACCAAAGGATCAATCTAGCAAATATGGCAGGATCAAGCCTAGCCCATAGTATATTCCAATAATGTGTAGTTATAGTTAGTAGACCAAGATCATACTCTAGTTATATACATAGACAATTAGTGATCCAAATAGTTGGAAAAATGATGAGTTGGAAAAAGGTCCAAGGAAACATATAAATAGGCCTTTGCTTCTCATTTGGAACATATGAGAATCTAGATAAGTTGGACATTTTACAAGTGAAGAAGTGGATTGGGGAATTGGATTAGGGTTTGCAGAAGTGTATTCATTCATAAAGGATTTGTAATGTTTGTAAACTTTTGCAGTGTTTTATGCCTTTGAGCATTATTGTAATGGAAATAATGTACATAGAACATGTACATTATTTTTAAATATTGTGGATGAATATAATGAATGTTATCTAAAATTAACATTTGCTATGTGTGTTAGTTACTAGGGTCTATATGATTGTTTACACATTCTTTATTGATTTAAAATTCTTTGTATATCAATGGAATTCTTGGTGATATCTTTCTATGCCTCAAGTGAGTGCTTATATCTTCATGTCTAAGTAATATCTAAGTTTAGTAATCTATGAGTTTTTGTATATTTATTGTGCACCACTTGACCTAAGAATGGTTTAAGAGGTTGGTTAAATTATCACAATTTGTTTTTTACATATCACTCATCTAAAACAAAAGAGTCATGTGCATCGTGTGTTATCATAATATCTATCTGAAGTTATTAATATATTTGAAATGAATTTGTAAACACATGTATGTAGCTGTAGAAAGATATCATAATTTATATCTCTACAGTAATTCATGACTCATGGGAAATGATGTGATCTAAAGTGAAGTAAAATAATATACCCCACTATAAGTGATAGGATAGTCCAATAATATATTTTTGTACAATCATGTAGAATAGATATCATCATGTGAGACTCATAGATACCCCTAATAGTCATATGATAATACATTAGAATTAAGGGAATAAAAAATGATGGGAAATGTATATGATCGTAAACTCCATATATGAAATTATTAATATGGAAATAGATGTATCATGTATGATAACCACAATATGACTATGTGTAAGGAGGAAAACATGGTGTCTTGATATAAGCAATGTAACCTCAATAGGCATACATGTGAGTATTCTTTGTATGTGTAATCTATATAGTCAATGAGGCTTAAGGAGAATATATGGGTATGTTTCCATTAAAGGTAATAAGTGATGTCGATATAGGAGATTAAAATACCCCCATGATGAGATATAGAGTGTCTATAAGGTGAGGGGTAAAGAATAAATGTGATAGCATAAGATAATGTGAATCAAGATCTCAAGGACATGGGTATAATGCTACCAATAAAAATGTATAGGTATACATGTAATAAATGAATCTTAGATGGGTATTCTTCCCCCATCAAAAATGCATAGTTATATATGCAATCAATCAATATTAGATGGGTATGATTCCCCTAATGGAAATAAGTATCATCTATAATATGGATAATATAATATCAATGTAACAGTGTGGCATCATTAGTGTAAACTATAATTGATGAAGAACTCATGAGGAATTTGTATATAGGTATGATGCTCTTAATTCCATACTAAAAATAATAAATAACCTAGTTTTAGAATTAGTGTAACTTCATGGTGATAATTGGATTCTTTATGGGTTTACCTTATAGTGTAACAAGATGATAGGCACTTTGCCAAGTTTATTTATAATAACAAAGGGACCTAGCTAGTTTGGTTTGATTTTTTTATCACTTTTTCTAAATTTATATCATTTTAGTACAAAGTTGCCAATATATAGTTCTATTTATTTAGTCTTCTTACTGTAATAGTTTTTTAGGCAATTTTAATAAACTCTTAATGTCTCAATACCATGAATGTGCACTTCATATAACATCTCCAATAAATATAATTATATTCTCTTATATTTATTATCATTAATTATACCTTTAAAGGACACATGAAAATAAAGAATCTAAAGCTATAGAAGGAGAAATTTCCTATATATAAATATAAAAAGAGAATATGAGGTTGCTCCCATAGATGTCCTAAAAATCATATGATATTCCCATAAGGCATATACAATTTGAATATGCCAATATTTACCATGTTGATTAATAATTTTACTCAATAAGTTGGTAAGTTCCTTATTTTTTGCTTCAAATTGACTACTCCCTTGGGGGTAAAAAGATGTATAAAATGTATGTCAAATCTTGTATTCAACATAAAAATTCTTAACCATATTATTCTTTAGAGATGAACCATTGTTATTAATATTAGAGGATTGAAGGTTGAATTGAGATATAATATGCATCATTAAAAATCTATAGATTTCATCACCCATGGTAGATTTTAAAGGAATAACTTCAATCCATTTAGTAAAATATTCAATAGTTGCAATGATAAAATTATGACTTTATGATGATGTAGAGTCAATTTTACCCACTAAATTGAAACCCCAAATGGAAAACGGAAAAGGAGACACAATAGGTTGAACTCTTGAGATGGTGCATGTGTTAAATTATTGTCATTGGCATTGTTCATATTTTTTTACATATTAGTGAAAATCATGTTCCATGGAATGCCAATAGTAACCCAGTCTTAATAACTTATATGATATTGATTTTCAGTAAACCTTCCCCCACATTCTATATTGTGAACCTCTTGTAAGGAAAATTTACCTTCTTCTTGTCCAAAAAATATAAGTAATTATCAAAAAATATTTTGAAAAGAGTGTCACCAATGATAATATACCTAATGTTATTTCTTCTCAAATCCATTTTTTCATTTTTACAAAAAAATTAGGAATTGTCTCATCAGATAAAATGTTTGAAACATTGGTATACCACTTTGAACTATCAATGTTACAATCAATAGCTAACATATCGCATACACATACATATGGTATTATAATGGGTACTTTTTATATTCTTTTAATAATAAATATAACATGATCACCTTATCAAGGATTATGTTAATATATCTGGATCAAGAAAATGCACTAGTTTAATCTAAGCATGAGTCAAGCAAGTGCACAATATAGCTGCAAGTTAATTAAAATCAAATAAACTAGAATATTGCAATGCAAGTAATCATAAGATCATCCAACCCACTAAAATAAAATAACTCACAAATGAAGATTTACATAGAGGAGAGTGAATGTGTAACTCCTCCATGAAAAAGGTCAAAGACCCAATAATGGAATGAAGTTGCCCATACTCAGAATAGCTGGTCAAAGAGTAATTTCAACTAGTTAATAATGGCGGTCAAGTGTAACTCCCTATGACAAAGTAAAACTAAGCAATCTAACTCCACATGTGTAGGAAAAATCCATGTCAAGAAATAATCCAAAATAAGTAAATACATGTAAAATAATATCCTACAATAACATAATTATGCTATCAATAAGGATAAGGGTTGTAGCACTAGCCATAACATTAGTGTGATGGCTATTTCTTCTAGGAATATTTCCATTCTCAAAGTTATTAAAGTAGGTAATAAAATTGTGCAATATATCTTGTTATGGAATAAATTTATCTTATTTTTTTAATAAGTACCCATCATTTGATTGATGGAAAATTGAGAATCACCATAAAATTTAGTAGATTCTACCTTTAAAGCTCGTGTGGTGTGTAGTCCTAGGATCAAAACCTCATACTTTGATATATTATTAGTACATGGAAATATCAATTGATATGCTAATGGCATAGTTTAACCCTAAGATGTCACTAATATAATGTTGGACCTAATGCCTAAGTTCATTTATAATTGTAAAATTACATGGTACATGTTTTTTTAAAAGTGTTACACATAAGAATCATCTCAAAAATCAAAATTCATAGGAGTGTGGTCTAAAATGGGATCTATAGTGAGCTAGTCGGTGATGACTTTCCTTTTTACTAATTTTTATACTTTACATCAAATAAGATAAATATCATGACCCACTTTTCTATGTGTCTAGATAGATAAGGATTAGACATGATATATCTCAAAGGATTAGTCTTGGTAATAATTTGAGTAGTGGTATTAAGCATGTAATGTCTAAGTTTTTGTGTGGCAAAGACAATATCTAAGGAAACTTTTTCATTGAGTTATATATATTTTCATAGTAAACCAATGTGCAACTAATGTAATAAATAACACTCTCTCTATGCACATCATTATATCATGCTAACAAGTTACCTATGGCACGCTCGGTGGTAGATATGTATAGTAATAACAGGTGATCTAGGATAAGTGGCATAATAACTGGTGCATTAGCTGATTATTTTTTTATTTTATTGAAATATTTTTGGCATTGTTCATCACATTCAAATTTTGTGCCTTTGCATAGTAATCTATAAAATGGTTGAGTTCTATTAGCCAAATGGGATATGAACCATCAAATGGTTTAAATTTTTCCTTAAACTTCTTAGTTGTTTTAATTCTATGAGCAGAGGCATATCCATGTAAAACCTACTTTTTACCTTATAAAATAAAAAATAATGGATTGTAATTTCTTAGGATCAACCTTGATGCCACATTAGGAATAAAAAGACCCAATAATTTTGGAGATGTAACCTCATAGACAATTTTTTTAAGGATTTAACCACAACCTTTTTAATATTTATTACAAGTCCTTAACATGGTCTGGATGTTTATTTGATTTTTACAAATGATCATCAATGTAATATTCTACAACATCATGCATGTAATCATGAAATACACATTTCAAATCTATTTTTTAAGTTTCACTAAAAGTTTTAAAACCAAAGGCATGACATGTTGTACCCTAAGGTTTAGTGTAGGTAGTTTTGTACTGATCAATAAGGTTTATCTTAGTTTGATTTTAGCTCATGAATCCATATATGAAGGAGAACATCTCATACCAAATGGTAGAATAAAAAATCATATCAGTGTTAATTAGAGGAAAGTCATCCTTGAGACAATTCTTGTTCAAGTTTGTAAATTCTGAGCATACCCTAATACGTCTATTATATTTTACAACCATGACAATGTTGGAAATCCAAGGTGAATAATTGATAAGTCATATAAACCCCACATTTAATAATCTATGGATTTCATCTAAAACCAATAAAATTTGGTTGGCATATAGATGGACTACTATATTAGAAACCACAATGGGTGGATCTATACCAGATATATCAACATAATCCCTTATGAATAATTTAGGAAATTATGTAAAAATGTCTATATAGTATTTATATTCTTTAGGTTTCATCAAGAAATTAATTAATACAACTTTAGGGTATTTATTGGTGCCATAATTAATTTTAATTGTCACCTTATTGAGTAGTGTGGACAGGTCCTCAATATATGGAGTAATAGGTAAATATTCTAGAACATCCAATGAAATTCGATCTTTGATAGATGAGGTCTATCACTCATAAAAATATGCATGGTGAATTAGGCTATGTGTGAATATTTATTTTAAATAATTAAGAGGTTTATATAAGGCCCCTAACTCAAAATAAAGAGTTTTACAAAGAACCACCCACATGCAAAGACTTGAAAATAGCATAACCATTAAAAGGCCATCAATAACCAACCAAAAATAAAACACCATAAAACTAGGGTATACATGAGACCATATCCAAAAAATAAAAAACTAGAATAAGACTAAAATAAAGGACCCAACCATCATGACCAAAAAAGATGACACATACCAACCTCTTAGGTTGACACCAGCTTGAATCTAATCATTGAAGTCATCCAGGATAATGAACTCATGATCTCTATAAACATTATCCTCCATCTCAACTATTAATTTTCATTTCATCTACTTTCTTGGACCTTTACTACCTGAATTAGATTTCAAAGAGGTGTTGATGAAAATAAGAGTGTCTAACTTAGTTTCCACTATCAAAGACTTGTTAAACCAGTGAGGCATCATAATCTGACCCTAGGAAACCCATTTGACCAAATTCTTCACCTCATCAAATCGAGTATTTTCATGGTGGCTTACTCATAGCAGGGATATTTTTGGGATTGAGCTCTATAAGAGGGCTATGGGAGGCATAGAAATAAACTTCCCTTCTATGAGGTCTTGTGAATTGACCTTTCTCCTCAAATCTTCCATGAACCTTAAGAAAACCATAAATTGAGTCTTCAACACTCTAAAAGCTACCATAAGAACAAGACCAAGTCCATCTATACCTGAAAATAATAGATTAGTGAGAGGAGATAAATCATGTATCATATTTTCTTTACTAACCCTACATAAAACTTTGGCCATACCTAAAAAGAGACCACCTGTGCCACCACATCCAAGTTAGAGACCAAAAACATTAAATTTGACATAAAGATGGTATAAATATAAGATTGAAACCTATATTGGGCTCCTTGTGACAAAAAATCCTATCCAAGGACACCCATGATAGCTCTAAAGACATCTTCTATCAACATTCATAATATATGCTTCAGGTGGGCCCTCAAAATTGGTCTATCAAAAGCCATATCTCATGCCTAGTTGCCACCATAAATACATGGTATAAACAAGGTGATTTTAGTGATTTTATCCATAAGAAGCTCCAATAACCCCAAAAACCATAGTAATTAGGAAAAATCAAGGCAGTGGAAAACATTCTCATCGAATTGCTAAAAAGAGCTGAGAGACCAAGAAATCATTGCATGTGAGGGAAGTCTCATGACTCCCTCATGCTGTGTACTACCTCCATATATTACAATAACACCACTACTGTGTCATAAATAAAATTCATTCCCATATGATCAAATAATTATGAGGGAGATTTGGCAGGGAATGATGAGATTATGTCAGAGAAAAAGCCACCAAATAGGTGCTACCAAAATGACAACTTTTCCAGAATAATCCCCCTCTAAACAAACTATCTATCTTTTGAAATTACTTTTTAATAAAAATAATACAAAAAGGACCAAAGATAACAAATCAACCCAAATAAATTAGAGAGAGGGATGATAAATCTTCCCATGCCTCCCACATACTATCAACCCTATAAGCTTTATCTTGATCAATTCCACAATTCGCTAGAAAATTAGCTATCATGTTTGATTCCCAAAAGCAATGATTAAAATCAACTTAGGAAAAAACATCTAGTTTCATATAAGTGTTTGCCAATATGTTTTCTAAGTTCCAAGAGGTAGCTTCTTTCTTTTGCATTGCCTAAATAATGACATACAAGTCACCTTACATGATCAACTTTAGAATGCCACACTGGATTGTGAGATCAATCCCACTAGCTAGCACTTGAGCTTATACTTAATTATTTATCCCATCCTAGATTTTCCTAGACATTTCTCAGATGAGATATTTAGTCCTGGATAATATAAACAGCTCCCAAAGCTCCTAGGTTCCCCTTAGAGGCTCCATTGAAGTTTAGCTTGAACCAGCCTACCGGTGGTGGAATCTAGTCCTACTTTCCAACACTACTCTTTTTCCCAACTAAGGTTAAACCATTAACAGGGGAATATGTGTGAATATATTATTATGAAGGAGAGTGGATAAATTAGAATAAATTCCCTCATGTTCTTAAAGAGATTCATCATTTACAAAACAATCAAGAGTAAGAATATCAAATGAAGCATATTCATCTATCATCTCAGGATATACATGTTCTAAATAGGTAACATTAAATAATTAATTTTGATGTGATGTCATATACTTGGAGAAGCTATTATGTAAAGGTTTATACATTGAATATTTTTTTGATCATAAGCATTAACAGTCTTGTGATCTGATTGGAAGGGTTTTCTTCATCTTCAATATCTTCACTATATCCAATACTTTGTTTTAATTAGTTAGGAATTAGGATAATTGGTTATTTTATACATTTTTCATTTATTAATAATAATTGACCTTTATATCCCATTTTATTTACACATTCAAATCCAACCCGATACTTTTATAAAGTACTTTGAATTACACCAATATATTGCTTTAGTTTATTAGTATTGAAATAAATGTCTTTCATAGGTTGTTTAACTTTATCCTCAAAATAGGGTATATCATTAAACACAAAGGATGGAAACTATTATATAAAATCATGGGGAGTATAATATAGTTTGGTAATACCAAATGTGTGTATGTCATCTCTACATTCCCAGTACCGATAGGAGTAAAGTGTAGTTTGGGAAAATTTTCATCCATACTATCGTTGCCAATTTTACTATATTGTTGGTATTAATAATTTCATCCACATCATTTTTATGCATTATTTACATAAGAATATATTATTGAGGGAAAATTATCTTTGGTTGTGGTATATCAAGGAGTAGAATAATAGTTTTTGTGGTTTTTGTAATCTTGTAAAACTAGAAAGGGGCCTCATCCATAAGATAAGCATAAATGTAAATCTCATGTAAAAAATTTAAGCATATATGTAATGTAGAGGGAAAAAATTCATATAATGGATCTATGTTATACCAAGTAAAACATTATAGTTTACATCAGTATATATTACTTGACATGGTGTAGCTAAAGTTTTAGTCCCAATGGTTATGTTTAATGTTATAACTCCTAGGTCTCTTCTAAGTTGCTTGTAAAATAATTTTAAAACAATTTCAAAATGTGGAATATGATTATGATCAAGTGAAAGTGACATAATAAATGTTTCACAACAAAATTAACTCCAAACCATTATCTATGAAGACCCTCTTGATTTCCTTATGATTTATAATAACTTGAATATCATTATGTTGCTTTCCTTGGAGGGTGAGTATTCAAAATTCAAAGAGATAAGGTTCTCATTATATTGTGAAGTTTTGTAAATAGAAGAAAATTAATCGATTTAAATATCATTTTAAAAATTAGTATCACATAAGGACTCATAGTGTATATGATCAAAAATAACTATCCTTATAAATACATATAGGATATAAATTTTGGCATGGTTATTATTCAATTGATTTAGAAGATAATAATTCTTAGGCACTTAGATATAAATCCTAGTAAAAGGAGGAATTTTAGCAGCTTTAGGAGTGTTTTTATTAACATCAACTTAGACTTGAGAGGAATGAAGAGGGTATAAGTACTGTGTGACCTACCTTGACAATTCACTACATCATCTACCTCATAAAAAATCATCATAAAATCAACAATATAAGTGATATCATTAAGATGAGGGAAATAAAAGTTATCAATGTCAAGGGTATCAACACATAAAACATAATTATCACTTAAAAACCTACCATGTTTCAATCCATAATCTAGTATTTTATGATAAATGTGAGGAAATAAGTATGGATAAATTGATAATAATTTGTATAACAACCATAAAATTAAGCCTATGAGTATGTGAAAGCTATAAACACCTTATACCTTTTTAGAAATAAATGAAATATATAAATATGTTCTTCGCATGAGAAAAGGGGAGAACCACAAGCCTATGCATAAGATACTAAGGGGAAGATGATCAAAGCTTAATAAATACAACATGATCAAAGTAAAGGAAGCCTAATGACAAGCCAAAAAAAAGATAAGGTTTTTAGAAACCCATTAAAATACTCAAAACTCAAAAAAATAAAAGAACTCAAACCATAAGGGGAGAGGGTTGTGAAACCATAAGCTGGGTGATTTATAGGATACAATTCACCAAAATATTTAAAATATTTAAAAATTGTGTGGTTTAGAGTAAATTACACTATGCATAACAAGATAAATCAAAGGCATAATGGAAATCTTAGATAATGCAATAATAATCATTATTCAGATATTAACTATGCATAAGAATAGTAATTGAAAACACCTAGAAATGACTAAATAATCAATAATAAAGAATGAAAGTAAAAAGAGAGAGAAATAAGAATGAAATGATCACACCTGATGACTATAATTAAATTTTGGAGTTAGAAGCAACCTCATGGGATTAGAAGAAGTCAAAACCTTATAATTTGTTTCTATTCTAATAGGAGGTTAGAATTGGCTGAGCACCAACTATGTCCAAGTTAGAATCAGTGTAGTTAATTATGTCCTTTATGATTTTTAAAACTACATAACTTTATAGATCACTTTGATAGAGGAAGATGAAAAAAATTGCTGGGTTTGATTTATAAAATTTATGGGCGGAGTTTATGATTTGATTCTACTCTGACTTCACCTAATTATCCATCATTTATTAAGAATAATAAAATGTGTATGTTAGTTGGCTCCTGAAACCTCTATATGAGTTTCAAATACATATCCCACATACATGGAATTGGAGCTCCATGTAGTTCTAGTGCTTTATCAGTGTATTCCCAACCCAAGTGAGATATGAGTATATACCCTATTTTTTCATGTGTATGTATAAATATAAATCTTTTGAATATCTTGAAGTTTTAAAGAGAATAATTGAAATATTGATAATACACTAAAGATTTGTGGAATGTCTTACTTATCAGTTTATTTTTGTTTAAATTATTTTAGGATAATTTATATATCTCAAATTTGAATCAACAATCTATTCATGTGTAATTTGATAAAGGAAAAGAGTGAAAACCAAAATCACAGGTCCAAACATCACCTAGAAGAGGGAGAAGGGTCCACAAAATAAAAGGGACACAAATATTAGAGGGTTGATTGTGTCTAAAAAATAATGAATAGATCATCAATTATAACCTAGGTGTATAAAATATAGGGGAATAATAAAGGAAACCTCTAGACACAAATAAGATGTAGAGGAGAGAGAAAATATAAGAAATAGAATGGCATGATACCACACAAAGAAGAAGGATAATTGAAAAACACATGGAAATGTGTCAATAAGACCCTAATTTGAACCAAAGATCCGTATTCACAACACCAAACAAAAAACATTACAATAATAATCCTTGTACCAAAATTAGGTGTCTAAAAGTCATACCATTAAGAGATATAGCACTTACTCATCCACATACTAAGATAGGCTTATCACATCCTTCTGCATACATTCCTACTCAAGCACATTTGAATATTTTAAATATACAAAAAATATATATGAACTAATATATGTGATTCTTTCCAAAAGGATCAAGTGACTCTTATATAAAATTCTCACAATGATTATGTTAGTGATTATGATTCAGTTTACCACTTAGCTCATGATTACATGATTGATCCTAAATCTTAAGACAATTTTACTGATAATTTTAATGATGCATCTAACTCCCCATGACCATGGAAATAATTTTTTAGACTAATAGACAATATCATTGGTTAGTCATGCTAGCCTATCCATTAAACTTCATCGATACATCCCACTGTACATAACTTAGTTTGCCTATTTATTTTATATGTCATGTCTTTCATGTGCCTTTTGTTGAGGTCAACATAACCCCATTTCTAAAAATGGGGACCCTTGTTTCAAATTGTGAAAATTTTTACTTTAAATTGAAAATTCATCTGATTAGAGTACCATTAGAGTGTTTTTAAAATTATCTTTACTTGAATATAATCCACACCATGGTTGGATTGGCATATTTACACATGATTCTAGTTTGATCTTGTCTAGATTTAATAACATTGTATCTTTGTGTTTTAGGTTACAGGATCAATGGATTACATCTGGAAGGGATAATGTCTAATTTTCATGATTTAATGCTAATTTGACTCTTTCCTTTGAATAACCCTTGGTCTTTAATTAATTAATTGAATCTATGTCTAAATCATGTAAAACCTTAGTCTAAGAATGTTTTTAGCCTGGGTCTTTTAAAATAAGATTCAAATTTACATGGGTCATTTTATTTAAATTTGCATGGAAAGCACATTATTATCGAATTAGTTTAGAACTCTAGCCCAATTCCAAGTCATATTTATTAATACAACTCATACCTTAGGATAAAATCTTTATGCTAAGTCATTTATATCCTATGGTTCACGGGATCAATTAACTACGAGGGGATCTTTTTTTATATTTTAAAAATCTCAATCTAAAGTTTTATCCTAAGTTTTAAAATAAGTTTAGGCTAAAGATTTATATGTTTCCCAAGGATTAAATTAACTTTCATTCACTGTAAGAATGAACCAACTCGAAGGTAATAGGTGGTGAGTTCTTGGGGCATCAAAATGGATCAATAACCCATAGTAAAAGTCTAAAGTCAAAAATTTCAAAGGAAAATTAATGGTGTGAATTTTTTCATGTAGTAAATATCCAATGACACAAGATAAATGTTGAAAGGTCAAAGGGATCCAAGAGTAGTGTGAGAGTGTACGTGTCACCATCTCGGTGGGTATTCTAAAGATTTAATGACATGCGACAGAGTTAACATGTCAATAGACCTACAAAGTGATCCAAGGATGACAAGTGGTACCATCTTGGGTGCCAAAGTGGTAGATTAATGGTCTGTGGGCCTTTCCATAATTTAATAATTCAACAAGCCTATGAGAAAGCATGGATATGATGCATGTCATAACCATAGCCCAAGGTTAAAGTTCAAATGCTATACAGAGATCCGATGGTACATAGTTGATCTATATAAATAGATTAACGATGCAATATGGAGAAGAATTTTTAATGAGCCTAGAATGAATGAAGTGATGACATGTGTCACAATAATGGTGAATGGAACAAATATTGACCAATATCATTTGACCTCTTAGATCCTAATCAACGGTGTGAGGTAATGTGTACTTTTCAAATGACTCAGAATGAATGAAAAGTTACCAAATGGAAAAATCATGGGATCTTAAATAATAGATCAATGGTCTATGGTAAATACCAGTGATAATGACTCCAACAAAGGGCTTAGGACCAATAAGGAAGTGACATGTCTCCTAAAATGACAAATGGTTATATTTTGAGTATTTTCGAGTAGTATGCCATGATGATACCACATAGATAGGACATGTGGACCTAAAATCACTTGAATTATACTTGTTCCAGACCAATAAAGATTGTAAAATTTAAACAAGGCCATGAAGATCAAGGATAAAAGAAAAACTCTAAAATTGTAGAAGTCCCAAAGTCAATTAATTTGACATAGTATATTTTAAAAAGACCTTGTAAATCATTCAAAGGGAATATTCTATTTTGTGAAAGTGGGATCAATATGGAATATATATATATATATATATATATATATATATATATTAGGTTAGTCATAGTTAAATATTGTCATTGGTCCTGAAGCATTTGTAAAGAGAAACTTGTCTATGACACTTGTCTAGTTGCATGTTGACACTGTCCAGTTACATGTTGAGAAGGAATGACTAAGCATACTTAATGAAATGTATATATAAATTAGGTATTACCCATTGTAAAAGGGGAGGGATTTTTTTTTATCTAAAACCAATTGTAACTTTTGAGCAATTAATATAAGAAAATAATTCTACAAAGTTTGTCCAAATTTGCTTGTGTCTTTTGTTATCCTGGCTTCTCTCTCACCTATTTATTCTAACTTCTAGATTTGAATGGTTCTTAAAAATTCTTGGTGTGTACATTTTAATGCATAACTATTAACTTGTGCCAATGATATGTTAATTAAAATTTCTTATGTTCATTTCATTTTCTTACTCTTCTTGCATTTGGGCTAATGTTGTTTACTTGCAGGGGTAAATCTTTAAAGTGAAACTGGTTCTTATTTTCATTATTGCCCACATTCCTTAGATGTTTTCCTAATGTGTGATAGGATTTGAGCTAACACTACTTCATGTCATACATTGGTTAAGTGCATGCCTAGATGATATTTGAACTTTGTCATGATGTTTAGAATAAAGATCAACAACATCTCTTCTTTGTCTTACCTTTCCTTTTGCTCTTTTTTTAACTAGATCAATCTAGCTTAATTTTCATTGTAAATATCCATCTTAGATTAGTCTTTAGATTATTTCTTGATTATAATTCACCATTATTAGTATAACATACTTTATATTTTGTATATATTAACTATTTGGCCACGTTGGTTCCCAACCACCAAACATTATAAATATTGTGAAACAATCTACTTACTTTGCCTCTATTCCATCAAAAGATAACAAGATTATCACAACATGAAAATCATGCACTTAATTCTTGGAATTATATAATGAGAAGTTTTCTTGACCACTCTAGGTACCTATGATATATATTTAGGAATCAACACCTTCCTCCCTTGAGTTTCTCCTTGCCTTATACATCTAGATTTGACATTTATGTTTTTACCTTGATTTACATTGACATTATTCTAGCCCCTTAGTCTATGTTGCTTGATATGTTTCCTTGGACATTTCCTATTGAAATTTATCCCATTAAAAACCCATGCATATACTTTTCAATGATGACAACATATATATTGAGATATTCCATCCTATCATGCACTTAATTTTTTAGAAAAGTTTTAGCTTTTTTGGAATCCTCCTAGATTTTTACCCATTAGTTTTCTTGTTATATTTCATGATGATTGTGCCTCTTGTATTATATTTGGTTTGATTGACCTTGCAATCTAGATTTTACCCTTTAGCTTCCTCCTTATTTTATCTTCTTATTTTATAAAATCTAAAAAATGCAAAAACATAAAAATAAAAAAAATATTTGATTTTATCTTTGTCAATGGACAAATATAATTCTTATTTACCTATGTAGGGTGGATACAATAAAAAATATATAATATCCTCTAATATAATAAAAGGGAGAATATCATACTAGATACAATATACTTATAATTTTCCTTGTCGTAAAGTAAGGCAATGACTATAAGCAAGAGTTAATTGTAAAAGGGGATCAAGGATATAATCAGGAAGCCTATAAAAGGAACTAACAAACATATAAAATCTAGATACAAGATGTAAAATAAGTACATATAAATGCCACTACATGGTAGACAAGAGGTATCTATACTAATTATTATAACTAAGAGGCATCTAACTAAGGATATATTGGCATGGAAAGATAACATATACTAAAAATCATAAGCTAATTCAAAATGGAGAGAGAAAAAAAAAAATTTAGCATATGCATATATATCTACAAAATGAAACAAAATAAATAATTTAGGGATATGGATACTTACCTTGGGTTGACTTGTCAAAGTATCAATCTCCTCCTTAGCTCAATTGAAACTTTACGAGAGGTTTTGTAAGTGAATCTCAAGATGTAAAGAAGAAAACCTATGTATCCTCAATTTCAAACTCTAAATACTAATGTGTACCTCCCTAATTTAACTTCTCTATTTAAGACTCCAAATACCTTGTGTAAACATAAATCTTCATAAACATAACTCTTATGTACCCTAATTCTTCTTATTCTACTAAGGGCATGTTTTTATGCACAAGTAGAGCATACTGGTGTTATACTTATTCAAAAATGACATATAAGAACCCTATATATACAAATCCAACTCCTAAAAGTGAACTAAACAAAATTCTAATAAACTCAATCCATATTGATACAAAATATATATTTGGATAAAAAATAATACTAAGTTAGCCATGTCGAGTTTGTACAAAGGGCACATAACTCTATCAAGCAAGGCCATTATGGTAAAAAAAGGTTCCATATGTAGGAAAAATACTCTATTAGCAATGGATAATATAGTATAAAACATAGGTACCACTACAAAATTGACTTAACATGGGTAAGTTATTCGAGAAAATGTATGGATCTAGGAAGCAAAGGTAAAATGAATGGAAAAAAACACAAGAGGAGGAAAGAATGATTAGATAGCATGATGAAGAGTGTAAAAGGTGTAATAAATGATTATATAATAATATCTCATAAAGTATAGTGAACTAGAATAACCCTAATCCTAGTGTAATCTTTATGATTTGCACTCAAGGAGATTGATGCACCAAGGAGCCTTACAAGATAAATATTAGTAACTAAAAAATATATATGCATAAATTACATGCATGATTCTCATGGTATTATTTGAGTTGGTGAGAGATAATATATATAAGTTACATATGATCATGGAATTACAAATGTTATGTAGCTATATTTAAGCCCATACTTGGGTCTATTCTCACATTGGTTTCATGCCTTACACTAGGGGCATCTCTTTATAGTGGGTCTCAAGTGATGTATTTCATACTTTCATTTTATCATATAGAGATACTTATTTTGAATACAAATATATTTTTAATTTTTACATCTTGTGTGTTACATGGATACATTAAGTGTTCTCTTGTATGCCCTCTGGTCACTCTATTTCCTGCATGTGTGTGCTTGTGTGTGTTGGATATCAATGTCTCATCCATTATGTCCATATAATATCCTATAGTTTTCATTTCATTTCATTGATTAATTTTGTGTCACATTTATTACTTTATAGTTGCCTATTATATGATTGATTTCCTATTTTCACCTAATTTTATTGCCTATACTATGCGATATAATATGTTTGGTGTCCTGATCTATATCATGCACACTACTTATTTATATATACCATGACTTTTTCCTACATCAAGATGGTCCTTACCACTAATATATTCAATATCAATATGACTATTATAAATTTACTTCATTTCCATATATTTCCCACCTAGGGGCACCTTGCTATATTAGGGCATATCTTTCATCCCTACTTTATCGTGCTAATGGAGGCATTATACCCTTTCCTATATCAGGATCTTCATTGATACTATTTATACCTTAACATTTTGGGAATCATACCCTTATCACACTCCTAGAGTTCATCATCCATATCTTATGCATACAAATATTCTACAACCATGTGTCTATTGATCTTATACTAATTATATCAAGAAACTATATTATCTTACTTATACCTAGTCACATGGTGGTATTACACTAATATAATTGGTACTTATATTTCTTAAAATACTGGGGACAGAGCTTTTTCACCCTCGACATATTATATCAAGGCATATTTCTTTCCCCTCACTATCTCATCCTCACATGATGTTGTATCTTCCTATCAATATTTACATGATCATATTTTTATATAGATACATACATGTCTTTACAAAAACATTTTTAAATATTATAAAACATTTAATAATATTTTGTGAAAATACATGATGTGTATGACTCTTTATTTTGAGATGAGTGATTTTTAGGAATAAATACCAATCCTTCACCTAAAAAAGAGGCTAAAAATAAAATATTTTATACCCAAATTCAAATTTGCATGGAATGTGATTTTGCCAAGAAGCACCAAATATCTATTTGTCTGATCATGAACTAGAATTTAGTTTTCAATATTCACTCTAAATTTTTTGATGTTTTAATGTTCCCTTTAAAACAATTCAATTCCCAAATTTATAGTTTTGGGTTTCTGTACCTAGGAATTCCTAGGAGTGACAATACACTTCACATAGCACTATGTGTATTCATTCCTATGGAAATTTTTTAGTTTCCTATATTCACATCGATTTACTGAGGAATTGACTACTTGCATACATTCATGATCATGTGAAGGTGAAATACATATATGAAACCCAAGATGTGAGTGAGGATTATCCCAAACATCAAGATTATTCATCTTTTCATCCCTTAGGTAAGTGCAAATACATGTTTCAATTTTATTTTAATTTTCCATATGCATGCATTCACATTGACACACATTAAATTAGGGAATTTTATAGACTCTTAATATTAGTACACGACCCTTTTCCATAGCATCTTTGTCATGTTTTTATCACACTTGGTCCACTTATGCAAATTTAGCTATTTTCATTCATTTTTAGGCCACATTAGAGTTCCCTTGGGCTTGATTCATCTAAATTTCCTTATAAACACCTTAGATATGTGTATTTTCAACACCAAGATCCTAATCAATCATGCTCTATTTAGCTTGATCCATGCTTTAAGCCTTTCTACCATTCAGACCAGAATTAGTCAACTATCAGTTCTTACCCTTGCCTTTTTGTGGGTATTTTCTACCTTGAACTAATTACCCATACCTTAATTACATCTTATCATTATTATATAGGGTCATCCTATGTTATAATGTATTAATAATCCATATGCATACAAATATACCCCTAGCCATTCCATATCAAGTAATAAAGTATAAGATCTCCTCTTATGAACATATCTCTTACAAGCCATTTTGTTTAGTTCAAAATCATCAAACCTTATCAATAATTATGCACAATTATCTAAGGAATATTCTCATTGATCCTAGATCACATCAACAAAAATCCAAGTTTTATTCCATCACATCTTTTAATAAGTTAAGGTCATAACAAAGCATATAGTTTCATATTATTATTTAGGGAGAGGAGGTGAAGTCATATCTCTCATTGGGATTAGATGTAATCATAAGAACTAGAAGTATATAGAGCCTTAATTTCAAGTGTGAAGTATATTTTAGACACATAAATCTATTCACAAGTCCTTGACAATGCTAATTATTAACATATCTTAAATTATATGAATTGCACCTAAATACATGACTCTTATTCACATTCCTCTAAGCCTTTTATATATATAGGTTTGAATTTTTTTGCTATCACTAATACACAAAAATTACAAATTAAAATGATTAAAGTAATTAATATCACCCTTATACTATCTAAAACCCAGTCTAAATATCTATGATCTTTTGGGATAGGTCCATGCTAGGCAGACATGAGCATTATCATGTTCTTATATACCTAGACCAGCTGTGTCTTGCACCAAATAATGACTAGTTTCCAACTTTAAAATTAGTGTTTTGGGTATTCCCACACATTTCATAAGGTAGGCTAAATAAAAATATCAAAATCTTTTCCTATAAATACACATCAAAGGTCATTCATTATTCTTAGCTTAACATTATCTATTGATCACTTTCATACCATTTCATGCTAAGAAAATTTACCCTATTTCTCCCAAATTCAAGATAAATCAAAAGGAGTATCCATAATCAAAGTCTAAATAATCTTAAATCAAGTCAAGATCTATCATTTTAGAGTATCAAAGCCATTTATAGTTGCATATACATAGTAAAGGAGCACAATTGTATAATCAATCTAGGTGGGAGAACTATGTGGGATTGATTTCCCTTTTTCAAGTATTGGATATATAGGCAATGATTCATCATAAATGAAGTTATTTTGGTAAAATAAATGTTAGAGGTACAATCACTGAGAGGGGGGTGAATTAGTGAGCCCAAATATTTCAATTTCAATCCTTTCAAACTATTAAACAATCAACATATATCAAATTGATCAAGCAACATTAACAAGAGAGCTCATTCATTTAATGCATATACAAGATCAAACACACAACACATAGTTTCCTATGGGAAACACTCTTGGGGAATAAAACCTGCTCTTAAGCCTATAAACACTTGGACTACTTATCCTATAAGGTATTACAAACTAGAGACTGGTCAAGTCCTTTTGACCTAAAACCTTGATCAAGTCCTTTTGACCAAAGGCCTTTAATGAAACAACTATTTCACAAGTAGAAACTACCCCTAAGGAAGATCAAGTCCTTTAGACCCTCCTATGAAATGAACACCTCCACCTTAGAACTGATGTCTTCAACACCTAATGATGTATCTTTGATTTCCTAACCCCTACATAAACTCCCTCTCTATCTCATACATTCCTCTCACATAGGTATGCCACAATATTTATCCTTTACTCAAAATGACCTCATATACACACCCAGACATATTCACATAAATTAAACATTCAAACCCAAAATAACACTATCCTCTCTTCTTCACTTCAATGCATACTCCTCTCTCACAAGCCTTGTACAAGTCTAGAAACCATCTCCTTTGGTTTCACTATATTTAGAGCCTTTATGATAAACAACTTCTTGGTCAGCCATTAGGCATGAATTAACCCTTAAGTCATCTCTAACATCAATATACAACTCAAAAAAATCTTTTTTAGGCTGGCCATAGCATCTATGGGTCACCCTTAAGTAGCTACACCTTTCAATTAGGCCCTTGTAGCTCTTATAGGTCTCATGGATACCTATTCACCCATTTAGCACTTCATCAAGTAAACCAAAAATATAAGAACACTTTACAACTCATGGACCCATGCCACATGATATATAGGTCCCCTTTAAGTGCCAACATCCATCATAACACTCTTTTGCTAACCCTTAATTAGCTCAAACACTTCTCTGTATACACAATCATTATTAATGAAAACATAGTCAACTTATACAATTTATTCATAATAAATATGATTTTTCAAACCTTCATAATGCACACATATGGTCCTGATGGAGTTTACAACATAATCCAATATCTAGTTCACATTTAAACATCAAGATACCAACAAGCATAATTCAAATACCCTTCTTAGGTTACTTGCAAAACATGCATGAATACACAGTTAAATTTGAACCTTAATATATTTTATTGTACACACTTTTAGATCTTAAAATATATACTTATAGATTAAATTTTTAGTCCTCTACAAATTCTATTTTTACACTATGAGAAAATTTTACATAGATCAACAGATATAACACAAAAACTAAGCACTAGTTTTTTATTCATAAATTTGAATATTTAAATCAAAATGGTCATAGTTAAATTTTGGTCACTTAAAATGCATCTCATTCCCTCACATCTTATATTAATCATGTACCCTCAATATTATTATAACTTTAAATCATAGTGCACCATTGCCCAAATGTTAAACTTTGTACACTTGGTATCATCTTACTTCTTCTTGACATCTTATAAAAAACACACTCCATTGATCTCCTGTACATAGCTTAATATTTATCTGTGTTAAACATTGGAAACTTTGAAATCATTTCACTCAATACACATCATTGATATTAATTAGTATGAATACCCACTCATCGTCAGATCTTAGAAGTAGGTCGGTCTTTACATCTACCTATCATTAAGCAACTATAACTTTGACCTCTTTGACTTGATATACATCATTAGATAAATATTTAAGATCACTTGTGAAACATTGGATATTCATTTGGTACTAATATTTATCTCTTTCAAAATTGACTAAGTGTGGTAACCATTGCAATCTACTTGGAAGGCCAATTTTGGACCTTAATAACTTTTACTACACTTAGATGCATGATCTAAAATTTGGACCATATGATATCCTCACATAAGATAATCTAACCATATATAAATTTATTATTAGAACATTTGAGTGTGTAATATATAATTCCATTAATCTAATCACTTATATTTTTCTACCATAAAGCCAACTATGTCTAAAACTACTAGGAAGTCTAACTTTGCACATGCATATCTTTTAATACACTTCATCACATGATTTGAAACTTAGTGCATAGGAACTAGGAAAAAAACTTAACAAACCCATATGATCAATTCATTCTAAAATTTTCACACATTTTAATTATTACTACTTCAAAATTCCTATTCAACTTTTCTTTCCACATGCAAATTTGGCTATGGGAAAAAACTGTCAAACTACCTGGGAGCCTAACTTTGCACTTGTATATCTTTTGTCACTCTTAGTCATATGACCTAAGATTTAGCACATAATATCTTATCTTATAATTTAATTCATACATATATCAAGATAATTTTAAAACTTTCATACTTTTGAGATATGATGTCACCAAACTGCATACTTGGCTCTATTTGAACATAGAAAACATCATCAAAATGCCTGGGAGCCCAAATTTGCACACACATATCTCTAGCTATGATTCATCACATGATATGACAATTGGAACATAAAATCTTGGGACTAATGTGATAAAAAAAATGACCAACTCACCATGACTCATCCAAACATGGCAATTATGACACCATCTAATTGCCTACTTAGATTTTCCACCATTGGACCCAAAAAGTCTAGATGAAAACTATGGACTACCAGATGAATAACACTTATGAAGACAAGAACTTAATGCAACCTTGAACTCTAATAGGACCTTTTATATAAAATCAATACTTTAGACTCATACTTGATCATCTTTAAATAGTCAAACTGTGAAGATCAACCAGGCCTACTTTAAGCATACTAGGATAAACACATTGTACACTTTGTCAGTGTCAATTAGACTATCAAGGCACTTCATCCACTCACTTGGAAACTTCTATGACATCATTAAAAACTCTCCAATAATACCACCATTTTTCATTGATGTTAACACACATCATACAACTCACCTTCCTTTTCTTTCTTCAAGCACTCTCACAATAGGAACTTTCTCCCCCTTTGACACAATGACAAAGTGGGCACCAACTGATCCTAAAGACCTAAAAATATTACCATAAGGTAAAGACCATATTAGAAATATAGTGAAAAATCCCTCTTACCTTGATATTACCTCTTCTTTCCTTGATAAATTCCTCTTACAATGATCAAAGACTCTTCTTCAACCAAGCACTACAACTAATGAAGAAAAAACACATAAAAACACTAAAATCTAATGGAACTCACTAAGAAACATCTAAGAGGGACTCCCCCTAATATTTTTGAGTAATTTCACCTCCTAAGCATCTTCAAATCTCCACACACCATGAATAACCACCATATAAGCTTACTAGCCTTCTTTCTCAAGCTTGCTCTTTTGAAGAAACTGAACACAAAGCACTCTTCTTCTTACTAGGCCTATCTCGACTCCTTATAGCCCTACTTGGAACTTATAGATCCCAAAAAATTTAGTATACATACCTTCAAAACTTGAAAATTCATATCTGATGCACTCTCATATTCCCCCTCAATCACACCAATTTGCATCACCTAGCTCATCCTCTGCAACATACTTCCTTCACAAACCTAGTAGTCAATTAGGCCCATCTTGACAAAAATATGAATAATTTGAAAAACATAAACCTTAAAATCTTTATGAATATTGATTTAACAACCCATTTTTCTCATTAAAACTATTAATGAGCCTCAAACCTCAATTTACAAGGTAAAGCACTTTTCTAGTATAGCCCAAAACCTTAGAATCTCAAAATAAACAAGGTAAACACAACATCTTCTAGTCAATGCACACTCCTAAATATTATTTCACACATGGAGAAAACCATCACACACTTCTAGATCAAGATTTGAGATTCCACACCATTGGTAACATATACATCCTTCAAACTACAAAACCACTTGAAGCATGTTAGAATAAGGTCAACATACCTTTCTATATAGAAAGATCATCTTGACAAAACACAAATCCTCTTTTGTCACATGTAAACCTTCAATCTGACCCTATAAACTAACCATATACAACTATGATAACAATTTGACATCACCACAACATATATTCCACCAGGACATACCTACTCCAACTGAAAATAATCATCTCTAGCCATCTAGAACCATCTAAAGAACAACACAACACTTTTTTATTCACTGAAAGAAGTATCTTAAGAAGACTAAATAGAGAAATCCTCTACACCATAATTCTCTAAAACAAAGTGAAGCTAGGAGTGGCCCACATCTCTTTAATAACCACTGGAATCCTCTTATAACTATAAGATTTCTTACTTTTGTTCTTCTTCTTAGTTTGAACTATGAAAATTGGTTCCTTTTCTAAATCACTCTCCTCTTCTAAGATTAAATTGACAACACATGGAACAACTATGGAATCTTGACATACCCTTTTATTTTAAGAGTCAACTTTTTAGTTTTGAACCTCATCACTAGGCATTGACAATTGATGTTCTTTTCATGAAGCTTGCTCACCAATAACAAGATGTTCACTTGGATCCATACACACCTCAGAACTAGCCTCAACTAACACCTTAGTCTTCTTATTGATCTTGGTCTCTTAATTATCAACATGAAAAAATAATGAGACCCCTTGTCACTCTTCAAATTTTGTAGCATTCTCTACCATAGAAAATAAATTACTTGGACCTACAAACTCGTCATGACTTAAACTTGTCACCTTTGGCTTTCATGAGTTAACTTGTCTTCTATCTTGCACTCTTGGAGCTTGATTGAACTTATTTTGTATTAATGGCCTTCACTTGAAAACCCTAGCAATGTGACCAATCTTCTCATAGTTGTAGCAAACAATACTCCTTGATGGAAACTCAACTTGTCTTATCTTGTTTGGATAGAAACCATCAATGTGTCTAATGTCCTGACAACTAAAATAAACTACTCTTTTTAAAGAAGACTTAACTTGCCTTACCTTATTTTGATAATGCTTTGGAAAGTGTCACTCATAAAGATAGTTCACATATTTTGACTGATGGCCCCCATCATAGTTCCATGCAAACTCATTTCTAACAAGTCTCTTGTATTCTCTATCTCTATGCATAAACTGATTACATGTGTAATAGTAACCATTGAAACTTTCATACCTAATGGAAGTTGTTTGTCTAATCTAATTTGTCTTTAGTTTGCAAGTACCTTCATTCATTGTCTGATAATTTGTATTCAAATTTAGATTGTTTTTTTTTCACATTAATATTCATCTTATCTTGAGTTGCATTCTCTAGTTCTTATTTGTATCCAATATTAGTTCTATCACTTGCCTACTTTTGATCATTTAGAATATTATCTAGATCACTTGAGCTCTTTTTAAATCTCATAAATGACTTCACCTTACTAGATGTCTTCTCTAACTTAGATTTCAATGACTCATTTTCAATTACATACCTTGAACATTCATCTTCTTTAGATTTTAGACTTGTAGATAGGATTCTGATTAACAACTGAGAGGCTTGACTATATCTTCATGCTTCTTGGTATCCTCATTCATTCTTGCTTCATACACACTAAATTTCTCCTCATAGTCTTTGATTTGTGACTTCATCTTCTTGTTAATCTTCTTCTCAATATTTAATTCTTCAAAGGCATTCATCAATTCAGTCTTATAGTCCACCTCATGTTCATCATCATCTAAATCACTCCAATGAGACTCCTTTTAATGTGAATAACTTTCTTATCCATGAATAGGGATTCATCTTCACTAGTACCATCATCTTCATGATCATACTCTGAGTCACTGACTTCACTCTCATCTGATGAGCTACATCTTCTTTGGTGTAGAGACTCTTCTTGTCCTTGAAGTACCTTTTCTTATTGTCAAACCTTTCGAATCCCTTTTTGATTTTATCAAACCTAAATGATCTCTTACCATCATCATGACCTTGATCATGCTCTTCATCATCATTCTTCTTGTACTTATGATGGCATTTATTAGTAAAATGTCTTACCTCTCCATAATTGAACCATTTGAGGGGTAGTTTACCCTTATAATTGCTTGGACCTATTTTTAATTTCCTTGAAATCAAAGCAATTAATTCATCCTCATCTATATCAGAGATGCCATCCTCCTTGGGTTTCTTACCTTGGAAATTCTTCTTTGTCTTCATTTTAGTCTTGAAAATTCATTTCCTTATTTAGTGGTATATAATCATTTACTCTCATCTCATAGGCAATGAGGGTGCCATGTAATTGATCCATCTTCAACTGAGTAAGATCATGATTTTATTATATAGTAGATACTTTTGGATCAAACTTGAGGGATAGAGACCTTAATAATTTTTGAACTATAGTATCCTCTTCAAGGTTCTCTCCAAGACCTCTGATGATGTTCATAATCTCATCAAATCTTTGTAAAAAGGATGCTACATAATCTTCTTCTTTCATCTTGAGACTTTCAAATTGCCTTCTGTGAGTCTGTAACTTAGCAAGGTTGACCTTTGAATCTCCTTCATAAATAATCTACATTTTTTCCCATATCTCTTTACAAGATTTACAATGGATTACCTTGGTGAAATTAGTCTCTATAAGACTAAAAGTGATGACATTCATTGCCTTAGAATTATTCTGAAATAAATTCTTATTTTTAACAATAGATGGAATAGTAGGAGCAACATAACCATCCACAACAAATTTCCATCCATCAAAACCTAGGGACATAATGTATGTACTCATCTTTAATCCAAAAAGCATTATTAGATCCATTCAATATTGGTGCTTGCTTAGTAGAGAAACCTCCTTGCATTTGATGACTCCCCATTTTATACCTTGGATTACCTTCAAGCTATCAAGCCTTTACTAAAGGACCTACTCTGATAACAATTATTAAGGTAAAATCACTGGGGGTGAATCAATGAGCCCAAATATTTCAATTTTGATTTCAATCCTTTCAAACTATTAAATAATCAACATATATCAACTTGATCAAGCAACATTAACAAGCGACTTCATTCATTCAATGCATACACAAGATCAAATACACAACACATAGTTTCTTATGGGAAATGTTCTTGGGGATAAAACCCACTTTCAAGCCTATAAAAACTTGGACTACTTGTCCTATAAGGTATTAAAAACTAAAAATTGGTTAAGTCCTTTTGACCCAAAACCTTGATCAAGTCCTTTTGACCAAAGACCTTTAGTGAAACACCCATTTCATAAGGAATAACTTCCCCTAAGGAAGATAAAGTCCCATTGATCCAATAATTATAATTTTTGATTAAAGGATATTAAATAACATGAAAATAACATAGTAACAATGAATTCTCTAAGAAGAGATGTTTTATTACTCAAAATTGCAATACAAACATATGCTTATCTTTGGGAAGATATGTCTATCTTCCATTTTGGGTTACATATTAATTTATACAAATTTTTAAGGTAGGAGGAGGATGTGTAAAGTCACCAATATTGAGGTAAATTAATTGGTTCAACTTCCATGATTTAAAATAATACAGAATTTGAGGAATTACTATTTTTAGACTGCACTACTAAAATTAAAATTTGGGGCACTTCCATTGGGTTTTTGGGGGTCAAAAACCATAAATAAGAGCTTAGTTCTATATCACCACATTTTCCTCATTCTTAAATTTCTAATGGTTCAAATTGGGAGTCAATCAGAGCTATGATGCAATAGTTATGGCTCCCAAAAGTTTCATCATCAATTAGGGCAAAACCGTCACCTAAATTATTGCCTAGATCACCTATAGACCCTCCTATTTAATGAAAACCTCCACATTATAATTTATGTTTTCAACAACTGATGATGGATCTCTAATTTTCTAACCCCTGCACAAACTCCCTCTCTATCTCATACATGCCTCTCACATAGGCATGCCATAATATCTCTCCTTTACTCAAAATGACCCTAGATACACACTTAGACATATTCACACATATTCAACCTTCAATCTTGAAATATCACTATCCTCTCTTCTTTGCTTCAACACATACTCTTCTCTCACAAGCCTTGCACAAGTCTAGAAACCATCTCCTTTGGTTTCACTATATATAGAGTCTTTATGATAAAGAACTTCTTGGTTGGCTATTAAACATGATTTAACCCTTAATTCATCTCTCACATCAAGTCATGACTCAAAAAAATCTTCGTAGGTCAGCCATAACATCTATGGGTCACCCTTAAGCAACTACACCCTTCAATTAGGCCTTTATAGCTTTTATAGGTCTCATGGAGACCTATTCACCCATTTCACACTTCATTGAGCAAAATAAGAACATAATAATGGTTTAAAACTCATGAAACCATGCCATATGATCTATAGGTCCCCTTTAAGTTACAACATCCATCACAACACTCTTCTACTAACCCCCAATTAGTTCAAACACTTCTTTATACACATAATCATTATAAATGAAAACATAGTCAATTTCTAATATTTTTTTCATATTACATATGATTGGTCAAACCTTTATAATGCAAAAATATGGTCCTCATGGAGTCTACAACATAATCCAATAGCTAGTTCACCTGTAAACATTGATATACCAAGAATCACAACTCAAATAACCTTCTTAGGTTACTTGTAAAACATGCACAAACATATAGTCAACCTTGAACCTCAATATATTTGACTATACACACTTTAATATCTTTAAATCTTTATTTGTAGATGTGCATTGGAGTCCTCTACAAATTCACTTTTTACAACATGAGCAAATTCTACATAGATCGAAAGATATAACATAAAAATTGACACTAGTTTTTTTTTCACAAATTTGAATATTTAAATCCAAACAATCATATCTACACTTTAGTCACTTAAAATGCATCTAATGCCCTCAAATATTATATTAATCATGCACCATATATCTTCTTTTAAATTTAACTCATAGTGCACCACTTCCCAAATGTTAAACTTTGAACACTTGGCATCATCTCACTTCTTCTTGACATCGTAGAATAAACACACTCCATCGTTCTCTTGTATGTAGCTCAATATTTATGTGTTAAACATTGAACACTTTAAACTCATTTCATTCAATACACATCATTGATATTGATTAGTATGAACACCCACTCATTGTTGGATCTTAGAAGTAACTTGATCTTTACCTTTGCTTATTATTAATCAACTGTCACTTTGACCTCTTTGACTCAATACATGCCATTAGATCAGTATGTACAATCACCCATGAACTATTTGTTAATCACATAATATAGTGAGAGGGGGGGTTGAATCAGTATATTATATATCTTATAAATCTTTCCCTTTATCAAATTCCACTTATTCAAACATTCAAGATATGCAATAAAACTCAAACAATAAACATCACACAAGATAGAGAGAGACACCAAATATAACGTGGAAACCCAATGTGGGAAAAACCATGGAGAATCAATCTCAAATATATTCATGAGAATAAACCCATAGGGGCACCATACCCCTTTGATGAGTACCACCCCAGCTATAATTTGTGAGCACCAACCCACATGAGCTTCAAACCCCTTTGCCGAGCACCAACCCAGCTACTATTCATGAGCACCAACCCACAGGAGCACCAACCCCTTTGCCGAGCACCAACCCAACAACAATTCATGAGCACCAACCCATAGGAGCACCAACCCCTTTGTCTATACCACACACCTATCTCTCAATGTTGCTATCTCAAAAAATGATAGATCAATACAACATCTCCTTCCTCTCTCTCACCTTTGCTCTTCTAAGCTAGATATAAAAAATACAAATCATATTCGTCTCTCACAATTGTTATTCTAAGCTAGATATTATATATATCAAATCAACCTCTCAGTCTCATATTATAAATGGCTTCTCAAGCCTTTATTTATAGCTTTCCAAATGACCTTTGGCCTTCCCCCTTTGTGACCCTTCAATCCTCATGGAAAATGGAGCCAATCTTGGATGACCCTTCATATCCAAGCATTTAAAAAGTCATGTGGTGACCCTTCATGAATAAAAACGTCCTTCCCACTTTTGTCCTTATCTTTGGTGACTCTTCATATTCCTCAAAGTGTCCCTTCATGAGAAATTGCGCCTTTACTCTTTGTCTTCACTTGGTGACTCTTGGTATTTCCCAAGATGACTCTTCATGGGAAAATGCATCCCATCCTTCTTTTGTCTTTATCCCGTGTCTCTTCAACTTCTCCATTGGCCCTTCCTTTGTCTCATATGCAACTAAAAATATATTCATTTATATTAAATAAATATTAACTCATATTAGCCAAGATATATTTATTCAAAACAACATTAAATGCAGTGGGGCCTTTATCACCAATAATACTAAACCTTTGACATCAATGACAATATTTCCAACAATCTCCCCCTTTGTCATTGATGGCAACCTCAATCTTGAAATTGTCACATCTTGTCACCTACACATCCTATCATCTAAAAACATATAGTAACTCCCCCTTACTGTAGTAACTTGTACCTATTCCCTGTACCTATTTTTTACACCTGTACCTATTATTCTCCCCCTTTGACATCAATGGCAAAGGGCCTACCTGGAGCTAACACTTAGCTCCCCCTCACTTGATGCTAAACATCAATGGAAAGAAGTAATAGAAATTACTCCCAACTCCTCTCACCGATCTTTGAATGTGTCCTTTGATCGTGCCTTTGAGAAGATATCTGGGAAAACATATACATTGTTTCTTATCCTTTGAGCATCTGCAATCAACTCATTTGTAAATTTTCTTCTAATCTCACAACCTTCAGCATGAAACCTTAATTTGTATCCTTGATCACAAATTTGACTAACACTCAATAAATTATGCTTAAGACCTTTTACATACAAAACATTTTTAGTCTTAGTTTTACCATAATCCAAACTCAAAGTACCTTTTTCAACTATCCTGGCAGTGGTTTTATCTCTAAATCTCACTGTACCACCATTGATCTTCTTTAGAGATATGAATTTACTTTTATCTCCTATCATATGCCTCGAACATCCGCTATCAATTAACCATGGCTAATCCTTACCTCTTACATGCAGAGCTATCTACATCACCATAGAATCTTCATGTTGTTTCTTCTGCCATGAACATGTCTAAACCTTCTCCCTGATGAATGGAGCTTTGACACTTTGATCCTTCTTCTTGATGAATGGAGCTTTAAACCTCTGATCCTTCTTGATTGACTCAAACACACTTCTACAATACTGAGCTATGTGTCCAAAGTTGTTGCACTTGTAACACACTATGGTCTCTTCATCAAAGCTTGATAGAGGAGCAAAAGAGTTGTGGCTTCTGCTTGACTCTACTTGACTTTCCTTCTTCTTATTTCTGAAATTGTTAGCTCTTTTTCTACATTGTAATTTCTTGTGACCATATCCATTAAAATAAAAAAATATCCATAAAAATATGACCTGTCTGTATATCTCTGACTTGATTGCCTTTTGTAGCTTTGTTCCTTCCAGCCTTCTCTATTTGGAATGTCCTCTGTATTCTTCACTTCTCCCCTTTTTGTTTCCTCTTGTGTAAGAGTTCAACATAGCTTTTTTTCTTTTCAAAACCGATCCTTGTCTTATCTAAATATGCTTTTTTGACTTTCCAATATCTTATTCAACATGTTAGTGCTATCTTCAAATTTTGAATCACTGACTACTTTATCATTGACTGCTTTCTTAATTTTTTCTTTTAAAGAGGCAATTTCAATAACATACCTTTCACAATTTTTTCTTGATATTTCCAACTATGCTGTGAGATCTTCTTCATTCTTCTTGGCTTCTTCAAAGTGTGCTTGTATATCTTCAATCATTTCCTTTGACTCTTGTTCATTTTTCTTGATCTGGTGCTTTAATCTTCGATTCTTCTTCTAAATAGCTTCTAACTCTTCTAAGGCACAATTGAGTTCTCCTTCCATATCTACTTCAACTTCCTCCTCTTCTTCTTCTTGATCATCATGTATGGCCATGAATAGAATCTCTTCTTCTTCTAAATCGCTGACTCCACTATCTTCAACTGAGCTAGGATCCTTAGAATACAGGCTCTTCTTCTCAAATCCCTTCTTGGATTTGCCTTTGAAATTCTTCTTGTATGTAGGCTTTTCTTCTTCTTCATCATTAACCTTATCTGGGCATCTAGCTGAAAAATATCCAATCTTTCCATAATTAAAAAATTTAAAAGGTAATTTTCCTTGATATTTACCTGTTCCTCTTTTTGGCCTGCGAATGAAAAGTGCTTCATTGTCATCTTCATCATTACTAGAACTATCACTTGATTCTTGAATATTAGCTTTCTCCTTCTTTGATGTCTTGAAAGCCACTTATCTCTTTAAGGGTTTATCTTGTTCTGTCTACATCTCATATGCCATGAGAATACCATGAAGCTCATCCATCTTTAGCTTGGCTAAATTCTTCATCTCCTCGATTGCCGAAACCTTTGCATCATATCTCATTGGTAGAGATCTCAAAACCTTTTGCACCACCATTGACTCTTCCAATGTTTCTCCAAGACCTTGAATCTAATTTACTATTTGATCAACTTGCAAGAGATAACTTGCTATATCTTCTTCTTCTTCCATCTTCAAACTTTCAAACTGCCTTCTAAAAGTCTATAACTTAGCTTGCTGAACCTTTCAATCACCTTTGTAAATATTCTCAAGTTTTACCCAAGTTTCATGAGCAGATTTACATTGCATAACTTTAACAAATTTATATTCACATAAACCACATAAAATAGCATTTAAAGCTTTAGTATTACATTCACTTGTCTTCTTTTCTATTGGAGTAATTGTAGATGTCTGTGGCTCTTCATATTCCTCCACCACTGATTTCCATATGTCGAATCCAAGGGCCATCAAATAAACCTTCATTCTCATGCTCCAAAAAGCATAATTCGTCCCATCAAACAAAGGTGCCTTATTTGTAGAAAATCCTTCTTGTGACCCAGCCATCATGCTTTCCTGATCTACCTTCAAGTTGTAAAACTTTTCAAAAAAGGAACCTGCTCTGATACCAATTGTTAATCACGAAATATACTGAGAGGGGGGTGAATCAGTATATTATATATCTTATAAATCTTTCCCTTTATCAAATTCCACTTATTCAAACATTCAAGATATGTAATAAAACTCAAATAATAAAATAGAGAGAGACACCAGATATAACATGGAAACCTAATGTGGGAAAATCACAGAGAATCAATCTCAAATATATTCGTGAGAACAAACCCACAAGAGCACCATACCCCTTTGCCGAGTACCACCCCAGCTAAAATTTGTGAGCACCAACCCACAAGAGCTTCAAACCCCTTTGCTGAGCACCAACCCAACTACTATTCATGAGCACCAACCCATAGGAACACCAACCCCTTTGCTGAGCACCAACCCAACAACAATTCATGAGCACCAACCCACATGAGCACCAACCCCTTTGTGTATACCACACACCTATCTCTCAATGTTGCTATCTCAAAAAATGATAGATCAATACAACATCTCCTTCCTCTCTCTCACCTTTGCTCTTCTAAGCTAGATATAACAAATACAAATCATATTCATCTCTCACAATTGCTCTTCTAAGCTAGATATTATAATATCAAATCAACCTCTCACTCTCATATTACAAATGGCTTCTCAAGCCTTTATTTATAGCTTTCTAAATGACCTTTGGCCTTCCCCCTTTGTGACCCTTCAATTCCCATGGAAAATGGCACCAATCTTGGATGACCCTTCATATCCAAGCATTTGAAAAGTCATGTGGTGACCCTTCATGACCAAAAACGTCCTTCCCACTTTTGCCTTATCTTTGGTGACTCTTCGTATTCCTCAAAGTGTCCCTTCATGAGAAATTGCACCTTTACTCTTTTGTCTTCACTTGGTGACTCTTGGTATTCCCCAAGATGACTCTTCATGGGAAAATGCATCCCATCCTTCTTTTGTCTTTATACCGTGTCTCTTCAACTTCTCCATGGGCCCTTCTTTTGTCTCATATGCAACCAAAAATATATTTGTTAATATTAAATAAATATTAACTCATATTGGCCAAGATATATTTATTACCAAAAACATTAAATGCAATGGGGCCTTTATCACCAATAATACTAAACCTTTGACATCAATGACAATATTTTCAACACTATTGGATCTGCATTTGGTCCTAATCTTTATGTCTTGCAAAATTGACTATGGGAACCATTTTAATCTGCTTGGAAGGCCAACTTTAGACCTCAATAACTTTTGTTGCGCTTAAACACATAATCTAAAATTTGTACCATATGATATCCTCACATAGGATAATCTATCCATATATCAATCTATTCCTATAACCTTTGCATGTGTAAGATATAATTTCATTAATCTACTCACTCAAATTTTTTTGCCATAAAACCAACTATGCCTAGAACTGCTTGGAAGGCCAACTTTGTGCAAGAATATCTTTTGATGCACTTCATTGCATGACCTAAAACTTAGCACATAGCAACTAGTCACAAAAATAAACAAACCCATATGATCAACTCATTTTGAAACTATCACATGTAAAAAATATGACTACATCAAAATTCCTACTCAGATTTTCTTACCACATGAAAATTTGGCTATGGGAAAACACTATCAAACTGTCTAGGAGCCTAACTTTTCACTTGTATATATTTTGTTCTGTTTAGTTTCATGACCTTAGATTTATTGCATAATATCTTATCTCATAGGGGAATTCATCTATATATCAAGCTACTTCTCAAACTTTCATACTTGTGAGATATGATGTCACCAAACTACTTACTCAACTCTATTTAAACATAGAAAACACTATCAAAATGCCTGGGAGCCCAACTTTGCACACACATATCTTTGGCTACACTTTATTGCATGAATTTAAACTTGGACCATAATAACTTAGGACTAATGTGATCATAACCATATGAACAAATCCCCCTAACTTATCCACACATGATAATTATGACATCATCAAACTACCTACTCAATTTTTTTGCCATTAGACCCAAAAAATCTAGATGAAAACTATGGTCTATCAAATGAATTTTACTTATGCACACAAGCACTCAATGCATCCTTAACCTTTGATAGGACCTTTTTCACAAGATTAATACTTCAAACTCATCCCTAAACATCTCTAAATAATTAAACTTTGAATATCAACTAAGCCTACTTTAAGCATACTATGATAAGCACATTTCACACTTTATCATTATCAATTAAACTATCAAGGCACTTCATCCACTCACTTGGACACTTCTATGAAATCACTGACAAATATCTAACACTCAACCCATTACACTCCCCTCTTTTTTGAGGTTTTCAATATTTTAAAATTACCTTAAGGTTTCAAAGATAAGAGAAGGAAAATAATAAATTATAAGAGGCACAATTAGAATCATGATATCTCACTCAACAAACATAGGTACAAAAGGTATAGTAGTTATATTTTTATCATAGTCAACTAGGAAAAGTAAATGATAAATGAACTCAAGAATATTATGCTTTCATCCACCTATAGTGGTCCTATCAAAAATATCTTTTGATTCTACCTCTAATTCATCACTATCAAAATATTTTTTTCTCTACAATTCTCTGTAAGTCACTAGCCACAATCAACTAAAACAAGTCTATGGTTAATGGATTCAAGTAGCCTGCATTGTAGTTTTTTCACTATGGAAATCATGTCCAAGATTAATTTAATATTCTATATTTGATCTTCAACACACACAATCACATCCTTTGTTGATTTTTGAAATAGTTTACAAAGATCTATGTTTGAGATATGTACATTTATTCTTAATGTTTTCCAAAAATAACAGTTTCCATATTTAAAAGGTTATAAAATCATAATTGTTTATTATTGTGTATCTTTATCACTCTTATTCATTTCATGTTTTACACCTATTTACATCATAAAATTTTATTGTTTTATAAAAAATAGGTAAAATAGATATGTGGCTACAACTTCTCAAGAGGTTTCCCAAAAAAAATTAATTTCACACACAATATTTTATGCATATTTTTTTTGAGTATTAGGTCAACATCAAAGGAGAATATAAAAATATTATGCCTATTAGATCAGTGATGTGAAGCCAAAATCTAGATCAATATTGTGTAGAGGACTAGAAAGTTATATAATCCAAAATAAAGTAGAGGATAAATTTGACCACATGTGATACAATAAATAGATAGAATCATCCACCTACTGATTTTGAATTAAACAAAATTGGACATATTTAAATTATGATCCATAACTAGATCACAATCAAATTATCATGAAAAATTATATGCTAGTTTTAGACTTTACTCCTAATCCAATAAATCAACTACAATGCCTAGGTGTTTTTGTTTCAGTCTTATTTCCCTCCCTTTCATTACCATTGTTTGTTCAATCATTTCATCATATTGTTAGTCTATATTTTATGCACTAGTTTAGACCTAATTGATGTAATTTACTATATTACCATAGATCTCTCATATACCAAGTTTTTACCATATTACATGGTGAAATTTATCCAAAGTGTCATTATTTGGTAAAGAAATGTGATAATTTCAATGTGTATAAGTTAAAAATAAATAATGTTCCCTTGAATCCCCATATGTAGGTTTCATAAAATGGACACACAATTTATATTATAAAAAAAATCAAAATTTAACTAGTATCAAAACACAAGGCTAACATCATGCAAAATAACATACAAATAACAACACGTGATGTCATGATACAAACATAAAAAGTTATAATACACATCAATACTTAAATTAGGATTTTAACTATAACATAAATCAAAATAAAAATTAATCATAAGCATGAAGTAAATAACATGTGCATAAAAGTTCACAACATGCTAGGGTATAACAACAAAAAGACTAAAATACACAAAGTGTTATGTACATTGTTTTTTATTATATAAGGTGGCTAAAACAAGGGGAAAAACCCTTAAAAAATAGAAAAAAGAAACCCCCAAGGAATCAACACAAAAGAGCCTCAAAATAGTTACATCATATCCCGCTTAACTAACATAAACAACAAAGATAACATAACTAGACTAAAGACAATATGTATGAAGAAGCAGAGAATAAACAACATAAAAGAACCTAGAACTAAGGAGAAAGATTATCCCATATTTTAACTAGAGATTTAGTAAATTCATCCAAATTTTTGAAATTTTCATCTTTGTCCTCTATAGCTGTAGTCTCAAGATCCTACAACATAGAAAGATTAAGTAACATAGTACGCCTGAGCATAGTGGAAATTCAGTGTTATAGTTTTTTCACATGACCCCTTAGGGAAGAAATGTAATTCCTATAATCAAAACCTTCTTCCATATCATCAGTAGCTTCCTTTGCAAACATCCTTCCCCCTTCATCAACCATATCCTCAAAATCACCAATAACACCACCAGAAACATTCTTACCCTCTACATCTTCAAAAATATCCTGGACTTTAATAACATTGGCCTCCTCCCCCTAGGTGGATTATTCAAAAGCAATATTTGAATAATCAATAAGTTTAGCTTTAGGTGTAGGTTTTATAGCAATAATCCTTGACCTCCTAACCCCAGAGGACAATCCCTCCTTATCCTTGGCAGACAAATTAGTTTTACTGCTAGGTCCCACAAGAGTACTGCTAAGGTTTTTAGAGGTCCCCATAGCATCCCAAATAGTTTCCTCTTCCACCTCCCTAATTTTCCTCTTCTTGCTCTTCACACTACTTTTAGAGACTGGAGTGTGGGTAGCAGTGACCATGGTAGTCTCCTCATTAGATAGAGAAAAGGAAACCCCTTTCATCTTATGAGAAGTAGGGGAAGGGAAAGGCTCTTTAGAAGTGGTAGTATCATCAGGGTTGGTAGAAATTTCACTGCTATGAGTCTAGATAGGCTTAAGCAGCTCTAGAGCAAGGTGGAAATTATATAAGTAAAGAATAAGACCCGGGTGTAGGGGAATGGGTTTCTTGGAGGGTTTTTTTTATTTGACTTAGCTTTAACCCTAAAAACTAAATGCTCAAGGGAAGACAACGGATAGAATGAGAAGCTAATATGAGAATTACATCTAAAATTATTTAGTAAAGGAAGATGATAATTGTAGAACTTGGTAAACCACCCCTCTAGAGTGAAGTATTTCATGAGGAGGAAACACATTTCATCCCACAGCTCTAGTAGCTTGGGTGGTTCTAATCCTCCCTAGTAGGGAACTAGTTCTTTACCTTCCAGAAGGAATAAATTCTAGTTATAATGGTCCACCACTTTCACTTTCCTTTGTAGCTTGGTCCCCTTAGTCGACATGCCAATCGCCATAGCAATAAATTTCCCAAAAAACTCAAACCTAATTCTCCCAATAGTGACTCTATGGTTATGCCAAGATTGAGCAAATTGCTTAGATAGATTTTCATCATAGCCATTAAGTCATTCCAAAAAAGGCTAATGCCACCTTCCTTATAGTAGTGCCAAACCACAACATTGTCCTTAAACTTGTAATAGGAAATTAGCTCTATTATAATCCTATATCCTCCCATTATAGCCTTCCAAACAAAGACACAAAATCCTCAAAACCAAAAATTCATAGAGTTGTTGTGAAAGGTGAGATTAATAGTTTGACAAGGAATTATGATAAGAAGTCTACATGTATTATCATTAATCAGAGCCACCTTTCAAAGGACCAATTAAAGCCTAGACTTCCCATGCTTGAACATGATTATAAGGAATTCTCTATAAGTAGCAGATAAGTAACTCACCTTAACACAAGGGAGTAATAAATCAGAGATGACATTGAGCAATCAAGGTAAAAAAAACACCTACTTTGAGATACACGTCAACATATTCCAACAAAACCAAAAAAATAAACTATCTTTCCTAAGATAATGAGTCATCATTGACATGTCATCTCCTTTCAAATTAAGCCCCTTATTCTTAAAGGGACGTTATTAATTTGGTGCCAACAATGCCAATTTGAAAATTAGTGACCAAGGTCCACAAGAGCATCCACAACCCCATTGCCCTCTCTATATAAATGAGAGATATCAAATCTAGGGATATGTTGTAGAAGGATCTTTATATCCACTATAATGTCTTTTAGTTTCTAGCCACAAGTCAACATGTTAGTAACAACATTAATAACAAGTTTGGAATCCCCCTGAATATGCAATTGCCTAATATCAAGTGAAATAGCCAATTTCACCCCCCATAGAAGAGTAGAGGCTTCAACATAATTATTGCTTTGAAAGCCTATCCCACCAGCATAGACAACAACCATCCACCCTTTGTCATCCCTGATAATCCTACCACCACTAGCCTTATCATCTACCTTAGATGCCCCATCAAAATTTAGTTTGATCCAACATGGCTTTGAGGGAATCCATTTGATATTTAATCTCTGCAACTATTTGGAATTATTATGAGCCAGGATTTTGTTTAAATTTCTCCAATTAGTCACAATTTGCTCCTCTTCTTGAGAAAGAGGTTTTTCCATAGTTTTTATGTGAGAATTGGTCACACTTTCCATGAGGCTCTTAGAAAAGGAATGAAGAACTTGAGAAGTATCCCTAGGAACATCCCTATTTTTTTTAATTACATTCTTTCCATAAAGTCCAACCAAGATAGGGTAGATTTTGGTTCCAAAGCTCAACAAACCATGGATGAGAGAATGTAGGACATCAATTGGCAATGACTTCCCTAATATCAAAATTACAAACCTATTGAATGCCAAAATTCCTTAAAATAATATTCCAAATTTCCCTGGCAAAATCATAGTGGAGAATTAAATGAGAGACAGTTTCCTCCTTCTCAAGGCACAGAAAACACCTATTAACCAAGGTGAATCCCCTCCTCTGTAAGTTATCTTGAGTTAGGATTTTGTTATGAAAAACAACCCACCAAAACATATTAATTTTAGGGATAAGTTTATGATTCTAAAATTTCCCCAAAATCTCATTTTTATGCACATCAGGGATCAACAAGTGGTAAGCAAACTTAATAGAAAATTGACCTTTCTTATCTAGCCACCAATACAACTCATATTCCCTAGGAAAAAGAGGGATTCTAACCCCCAACATCAAATGGTGGTAAGCAAACTTATGTACATTGTTATCCTTCCATTCTCTTTGAGTTTCTTGTATCTGACATGCCATCCTCTCTTTATGATTCTCTCATTCTATGTGTCTCCCTTATGAGGGGGAGTAACTGATATTGCATACACCTTAGGAAACATAAAAAATTACCCTACATCATAAAATATGATAAAATAATAATAAAACTATATGTAAGTTACAATAAATTGTAAGATTTTCATTTGACTAATTTTTAATATAAATTAAATGCCATATAAATTTGAATTAAATAAATTAAATTCCATAATAATCATAATGGAATCTATCATAAAATATCTATAAACTAATTAATTATAATAAATAAATATTTATTTAATAAATAAAACTTTCTAATCTCGGTCATAAAATGAGTTGTGACATCCCCCTCTAGGAGCAGTAATCATCCTTGATGTCTTATTAAAAAATAAAATAACTAATTAAATATATGTGTAAAATTATTATATACTTCCTCATACTCCTTTAATGTGAAACTTTCTTTATAATATTTGTCCCGCTAGACCTTATATTGGTAAGCTTCCATGTTTCACAGGAGACACTTTCAAGTCTCATGCATGGGGGCTCCACCAACACCACTCCTAGATTATGAAGATATATTGATTTCCAATCGAGTACATGGGTGAGATCTGATATATACTTGTTTAATAAAGAAACATTAAAATTTAGTTCTTAAAGTATAAAATGGTTTCTATATAGTTCCATGTTCCTATGGTAAACCCTATGTGGGTGAAACATATAAGTCTCTCTAAAGCAAACTCAAGGAGAATATTAGGGACATAAATGGTCCTAGCTTAAAGTTTACACATTATTATAACACTCCAACATTACCAAATGACAAATATACATCAACAAGGTAAAATAAGATGACTATTAGAGAAGGAAAGTAAATAAAACTATTAAAAATGAAGAGTTTGGTTAATCTAAGTAGGGATAATGGCATTGATATTGGTAGTTCTAGAGATTGATATAGAATCACATGAAAATGTGTGATAACACATGTATAAGGTTAGTGTAGACACCTAATTTTGGTATAAGGCCATTTTCCATCATGCATTTTCCCCATTGTGTCACACTTAGTCAAATTGAGTATATTTGGATATTTTTGGACATTTCCTACCCCACACTAGACTTTATCTAGCATTTGATCCCTCTAGATATCTTCAATATTCACCCATTTTGAGGTTTGAACCTTATTTATCTATATTCTAAGCTACTTTCCTTCATCTTGGACATTTTTTTCTTAGGATAGATTTTATGCTTAAAAGTGAACCATCAATCTTGTCTTGTGAGGATATAGTGACACATAAAATCCATCCTCTATGTTTTTATTGGTCCTTCAATCTTGACCTGAATTCTCACACCTTTTATTTTTCTTATTGCATTATTACATGGTTGTCCATTAGATGTGTCATATCCTACATATCACTATATTTAAAAAACCATTCCTAGTCATTTTACCAATTGTCAAACTCCATTCAATTATTGATAAATTTAAAGCCTTCATTGATCATATATTGATACAAATGTAATAGAGCTAGCACCTTGAGACTTTAACCTTATTCAATCCATTGTGACATCATCCACTTGTTTAAGTGAATGGTCATGTATTTTTCATTGAAATTCACTAGGGAGATGAGACAAATATCTCACTAAAAATTCCACTCACATGCACAAGAGGACTACATTAATTCGATTTCCAAGCATGTGGGATATGTAGCTACAACTCATTGAGCGGTAGCCTAAGTTATCTAACTTTTTAAACACCTATTTTACTATCATTTTTCAAGGGTTGGGTCAAGTAGTGAAAAAAATAAAAAATAGAGAACATTTCCCATAAAATTTTACTTATAAGTACATACCATTATATGATATAAAACAACACAATTTCATAGAAAAATATAGATCCTAAAAAGTAGTAGAGTACACATTTTTTAACTCAAAAAATATTCAACAGTTGTAGAGGTGCCTATTCAAAAGTATGCAAAATCCACCCGTCATATTCAGATATTACCTACAAATTGCCAATTCCATCCTTTAATAGTCATAGATTTATATTTGACATAGACCTACATCGTCACTTTGAGATCATTATTATAGTCTCAAAATACAAAGATTCTTCCCATGTATGTTATATTCTTATCTCCTTTGTCATTTCAGTTTTTTGGTCTAGTTAAAAATTATTTCTTGTTCTATTTTTTCATATTTCTCAACATCATTAGGGTTTTTAATTATTTTTTAGATTATATTATTCATGGTTTACCTTGTGCTCCCCATTTACCTTAGTGTGCATCAGGATATTTTACCTAGTGATCCATTTGGTTAAAAAATTTAGGTGACTAAATTTCTAATGATTTATCAATTATTATAAATTAACTAAGAAAATAGTTAATAATATTAATTTATAATGATTAATTATAGTTTAGAAAGCCAACTTATCACCTTATTCCACTTTGATCACTGAAAATTATTAATAGAATAAATGATTTTTTAAGTTTATTAAAGAAATCATCATTAGAATTTTCTCCACAAGGATGGGTACACATAGTACACAAAATCTCATATCTAGTTTCAAATAACGGGTTGATGACTTCCAAGACATCAAAAAGACCAATGTATTTAGGGGATAACTTATCATATTTCACAAACTTGATGAACATATTTTTGGGTTTGACCTTAAAAAACACTTTATTACTCACTAAGAACTACCTTGTAGTTATTTTCATATAAACATAACTCTTTTTCATATCAATTACATCAACAAGGCAATTCCTAATAAGCTTAACTTGTTCCTCCATCTCCTTCAACATATCAAGGTTGATAATCACAAAATTCTCGACATTGTCCTAGCTAATAGAAGTGTGGTGTTTTATACCGCATTTATCCAAAAAGGGAATCATCCCTAGGGTGTAGTGATACACATTATTTTATGCAAACTTGATTAGGGGTAGATATTATTCCCACTTGTATTATTGGTCTACAAAAAACCTTTTAAACACGTCTTCCAAAAATTGGTTCATCCAATAAGTCTAGCCATCAATCTTAATGTGATATACAAAAATAAATAAATATTATTTTTGAATGGTTCATTAAATTTTTTCATAAATATTCAATTCATGTGCACGTATCTATTTGAGATGATTATTTCATGTAATCAAAATAATTGTTGCACAAATCATATGGCCAAAATTGGTGCATTATTAGTTAAGTTGTTTGGGATAAAGTGGGAAACCTTGGTGAAATTTTACATTACAACTAAAATAATATCATAAATGTTCATTGACATTGAAATACCCTTTAAAAAATCCATAGTGATAAGATACATTTTTAATCTTACATGGACACACATCCATGCTAGGTTTACTAGTTTAACCTTAACTCACACTCTAGGCACCAAGTTAAAAAATATGTTCCCTTCCCCTTGAGATTGGTTTATATTATAGTTGATTTAGGGATACCAATAACTTAGTCACCAATCAGTGACACAAATAAGAAGCATTATGTTTTTCTACAAGTGCTGCAATTTGAAAATTACTAAGGTTAGAAACATAGATCTTGCCTCTAAACCTTAGAAGCCCATATTGCCTAAATTGTTAATCTTAACATACGTAGTCTTGTGCATCACTAGTAATGGATTATTTAACCTTTATGTAGAAATAATTTGTAGGAAAATGCCCAAAAATGTACTCTCTAAAGGTGAGTTTCATAGTAGAGATTGTGGATATGTGCCTTTATAGACTACAAGCATTAGCTACTTTATTATGTTTTCCCTTAATCAATTTCAAAGGCATACCCTAAAAAAAACTCTAACCAATACCTATTTTTAAATGACATGGCCTAGATAATGTACATTCCTTTGGAAAAAATGCATCTAGTGAGTTTTACATAAATCTTATGCTACTTAACTGTCACATCACTAACTATAAGTTTTTAATATGCTCTTCTTCTATCCTCAAGTCTATCAAATTATAACATAATAATACAAGAACAAAACTATACAAACAATATATAAATACATTGTTTATGGAATTTTGAAAGGTTTTTGTTACATTTGTGAGTTTGATCAACAAAATTGTGAACTCATAGTGACCATAACAAGTCTTTAATGCTAACTTTGGGATGCTTTATTCATGATTTTTAATTGATGGTATATTACCCTCAAATATATATTCAAAAATATCAACCCCTTACACATTTATTGAAGATATAGTTGATGCGAGGTAGAGGATAACATTTTTTTACCATTTATTTGTTTAGCATGTGGTCGTTTATGTAGAGCTAAAGGGTTTTATCCTTCTTGATGAATACCACAATGACACACTAGGATTGATCAATTATTAAAAAATAATCTCATGGAGCTATGATGTCAACTCAAAAATATTAGCAGTCAACATTGTATGAATATAATTTGACTTAACATTTAATTTAGGTAAAATATTATTGATAATTCAAACTCTCTCTTAGGAGGGAGTCTAGCAAACTAATTTACAAACACATATTGATATTCATGTTAAAAAGGATAATATTCAAAATTAATCTCCTTCAAATTCCATATTTTATTTATGTGCATTGAGTAAAGAACACATACTTTCCTATGGTACTTTTTAATCTATATGGATGAGATTTACTATAGGCTAACTAGTCTCTTAACCCCTTCAACACTATTTGAGTTCCCTAGGTCATCAAGGAAGGTTACTATTTTTTTAAATAAATCTACCTTTTTTGGATGTTGCTATAACAAGTTTACACCTAGGATCACATCATATGATCCCAATAGGGTGATATTTCTTAGAATAATTAGGTATCACAAACTTAACTTCAAAAAAACATTAGTTTACCTTTTTATTTTCTCATTTAGCATATCACATTGTCTAAGACTTAGCCATAAACCTAACTTTACTATGATTTTTTAGCAAAATTATTGGAACCACAAAACATTATGTTTCCCATGTGTTAAATATAATAGTTACACTATAGATAAAGAGTGTAATTGATACCTCAATGAATGTGATTTTATGATCATTTTGGTGGTTATTCACTGCTATATGAATCCTTCGATGGAAATTTTGATACTAGGAAGGTAATTAATGGGGCCTAATTTTTATCCCATAAATTTTTTTATGACAAGTGCTAGCATAATTTTAGCCACCAAAAATGTAACATCCCCTTGGAGGACCTCATTCTTTGTCAATTTTACTTCATTGTTTCCATTTCCATTTTTTCCTTTAGACTGATTATCTTACTTTGATAAGTTTAAAGTGTCCCAAAATTTGAGTATTTTTTCCACCATATTGGTCCTTGAAGTTCACACCCTTCTTCCAAGTTTCTCCTAAAAGGTATGGGGTGTGATAAGGCTTTGAGAACATATTCTAATTATTTCCCCTTATTATCACTACAAGTCAATGGAGCTTCTTTTCTTGCTTGATGGCCTTCTCTAACATTAGGCCTATGGGGGTTGGCCCATGGATTTTAGAATCTATCTCATTATAAAGATTGATTCCTAGGGTGAACTTCAGATGTGTAATCATCCATCCATCTAATATTATCACATTTAATTAGGGATCTAAGTAAATTTATCCCAACACTAGGTCACTAATAATTCTCACTAGAAACAATTCTAAAACTTAGTCATCTTCCCATCAAATTACAAATGAGGAAGCCATTGATTTCTTAACATGATAAAATTTTTATTCTAGGTGGTACTCCTAAGAGTTAGCCCCATCTTGGTTTTATTTTTATCCCACCAAGAAGAGGCCTCATTGAAAATTTTATAGACTCCTCAAACTATCTTAATGGAGTTTGAAACATTTCTCCATATCAATGAGCCAATCCTCCACTCCGTCACCAAGGATAGTCCTATCAAATTTTGGTTGGGAAATAATTTTTATGTCTTAGGCTAATTTTGCTTCAAATAAAGGCTTCTTGGCTCTCTAACCATCAAATTTATCTTGAATTATTTTATATATATCCTCTATCCCCACTATTTTTATCATCATTTTGGTTCTCATTTTGATCCTCATTCTAATTTTTATTACCATTCACATGACTATTCTCCCCCAATTATTGGTTTCCCCTCAATCTTCCTATTCAAGGGTAGTTATAAAATAATAGATATTAGTGAGCATTAACAAATTTTGATCAACCCTTTCATCCTAATCCTCTCCATTATTCTCATTTCCTCTACTTCCATTTCCTATGGTGCGAACCATGGCACCTATGGAGTTAATACAAGGTAATGTTATGTTAACACTAGAAAATTCTAAAAGGCCCAAGAATTCAAGATGGGATATGATACCACAATGTAATATTATATTTAGTTACCAAAAAAAGTGTAATTTTTTTACATTTTATTTTCATAGAGTCATCAAAGTTTAGGAATCAAATTTCCATGTCAAAACCTTAGTCCATTAATAAAACCTCAATAAAAATTCAAATAATAAACTAACTATATATATTTCTAGATTTTCATACATTAGGATCTAGTTACTCATACAACATAAATTTAGTATAATAAAATAAAAACATTTCAATGTTTATAATATACATGAAATCATAATAGCAAACCCAACTCATGTAAGAAAATATATCTCTACATTCACAATATCGAGTAACTTCTTGTTGGGAACATAATAAACCCCACTAACTCATAAGTACATCAGTTGATCATATCATTCAAAAATATATTATATTATAATATATTTTAAATAAATAATTGCATGAAGTAATATAAAAACATCCAACCCAACATGGGTTTACAACATACTTGATTATCCAAGGAATCCATCTAGTATCAATATATTTAAATAGGAGAGGGAGAGCATCATCAAGGTGATTTACCTCTAACCATAAATTCTTAAAGGGTCCCATGTAAAACTCCCTTATAAGAGTGGCCTTACAATTTAATGAGGATAGTATATAATGGTATCCAAATTAGGAAAATATAAGAGAACCATGTGGGGCACAAGTACAAGTCACTATCAAAAGTAGTCAAGATAGATATGACTAGACACATCAATATCTATTGAACATACATGACATAAAAATAAACTAGATTTTAATATGAAAAGGAAAAATGATTACTAAAATCATTGCATTGGCCAAATTATTGTGACATGATATACATACTCATACCATTCAACCACTTATTATAAGGGTTCTAAAAAAATAGTAACTATCCATAATGAATCCATATCCTCAAGTCCATTGGCACAACCATCTTATTTATCACATGAAAACCACTCCATATATTTCATAATGTAGGCCTTGTAGAAGTGATATGATATTGGTGGGGAATCAAATGGGAATATAGCTCCTATTTTCTTCACTATCATGCTCATCTCTTTTTCACTAAGCCTAATATCATATGCACCTCTGCCTTCTTAGATATCAAAACAACACGGTCAAAAAATTTATATGTAAATAACCATAACAATAATTAAGAATATATTACTATACAAGCCTAAATAAATTTCAAAACTAAAGACATGCCACCAAAATTATCCTAAAATCAAATCATCTTATTTCCAACACTTAAGCCTAATCCATAGCTAGTACTAATCAAATATAGAATCTTATGCCTATGATAAATATATTAGTCCTAAATGATTAATATGTTTTAGGAATAATTAAATATATTCTAAGCTACTGATAAGATTCAAGGCAGTCTAAAAATGGATACAACAAACCCTCTTATGATCCTAAATAAAAAAAGGAAGGTGGAAACAAATTTAAGGTTGAACAAATTTGAGCTATTAGGAGAGGCAATCGGAACATGCACCCACTAGACTCATTAACACATTTGGACCATAATAGTATACATCTCAAGACTCATAGTTCAGTTTGAAATCTTAATACAACACATATTTCCTAGGTTTCATTATATTTAAGAAAATAGAAAACATATTATATTGTACTCAACCATAACAAAAATAAAGTTCATCTATAATTGAGATGTTGAAGGTCCTCAATAGTTAGATGTGCAAAGTATGTTAATAGTCAGGTTGGCTTACAAGGAAAAAAAATAGTTAAATAACACAAACCATCATAGCAAAAATTCCCATACATGGTTTGCATGAGGGAGTATGTCCTCTCAATTAAAGCATAGTCTTTGATACATCACTTGTATTCCACCTAAAAACATCTACTTCCACATGCCCTACTCATAAATCAGAGAATAAGGAAGCATAGGCCAACATATATTCAAAATCAAAACTTACTTACACATTACATATACTATTTTGTTTAGTAGTTAATGTTATTTACACTTCCATTAAATATTTACAAGGTATAAACATAAATCATCCAACACAACTACCCCATACTACCTCCTTAGGTTTTCATTTATATTTCAACCATTGACCGTCTATAGGTTAGCCTTGATTTCACACACACACACACACACACATCATGTTAGGGTAAAACATACCAACAATAGTGCTACAAAGATGTGAAGGGAACTCAAACATAGTAATTAAAACCTCTAAACTATTTCTCAGGTCTACCCTACATTCCCATGTTAAGTAATTCAAACTTTATTTATTCTATTAATGTTACATTTAGATGTCTAAGAGTCCATTCCAATCCCTATATTACTTATCCCTATTTTATATATTCATTTATATTTTAAATTTGACTTCAATCCTACCCTTACACACGTATGAATATAAAAAAATAGAACTATCAACATTATAATGAAAATAAAAAAAGCGTTGAAGATTAGATTTATTTGGGTTTACCTTTATCTTATCTTTTAGGGTTATCCCAAGGCTATATTTTAAGTGTGCATTTATTATTATAATAAATCCACTTTATCCTATATTTATGAGGTGTCTCTCACATCTTTTATCCTTGTGTAGGATTATTGGAGTTACTTTCACAAGTTACTCCTCCCCCCACATGTCACACACTTACCTTCACTCTTTTGGGAATATGACATTTGACACACTCTTCGAAGGCCTTATAAGGTCATCATGGGAATATTATTAAATACCTATTCCTTCCTCTTGCTCTATTTAAATATCCCTCTCTTCCTCTCTTTTGGGCTTGTCTTATCATCGAAAGCTCTATCTTATTCTCTATCTTCTTGCTTATATGTTTATTATGAAAATAGTTGTTTGCAAGCCTTCTTAATAAACACATGGGTTTTTCTCTATTTGATGATTTCATATTTAAAAACTTACATATATATTTTTGGATTGGTTCATTATTGAGGTAATATTTCTTCTTGTATGCTTTATTTTCAATTTTTCAACATTATCTAATCCCAATCTTGGCATAGATCCTTCATGGTATTAGAGTATTGATCTTTTTTAATGTTTTTTAATGAGTTGTGTAGGAAGTTTATAATAAATTTCATTTTTTTAAAAATGTTATCACCATTTCCATTGTTTTTAGAATCCATCTCCATCTTTATAATTAGTATTTTTATTGTTTTATGCATTTTTGCCTTTTAGCCTTATATCCAGGTTACTACCAAGGAGGCTTGTGTAGTTGACTTTATTTGTCTTAGATCTTTTCTCCTTAAGGTACAAAATATCCCTCCATATTGGTTGATTAAATAACATTTCTAATTACTTTTCATATATTTTTACTCCTTTTTGCATAGGATATTTAACATTATCACTTTATTTATATTTTACTATCCAAAATTTTAGTTTCTTTTGGCATTCATTATTGTGTGCTCTATATTATCATTTTATTTATTCACCTAGATGTCATCCTTGGTTTTTTATTATTATCAAATTTTTTATATACCACATTACTCTTCTCTAACAAAGTATCAATCCTTTACCTAAGCATCCTACATTTTCCTTTGGCTATTTTATTTGGCATTTTTAGCAGTCAACCTATTATATGTGGTATTTATGGTTATTAGGATTTGTTATATTGCATGTTGATTCTTCTATACATTCTTGGCACTTAAGGCCTATTGTTTTTACCCTACCTGATAACTAGTTTATTCATTTGCAACATTCGTAGCTTTGGTGATTCCTTTAGCGTAGAATTTTAAGTTTTTTTCTTGCTCAAATTATTTATAGATTTATGCACTTTTATCCTTGCCTTTCCTAGATGTCTACTTCATTATTTTGTCTCCTAGATTATTAGTCATTTTATTAATTATTTAGCCTCTAATTTTTCACTTGGCATCCTCTGCCAGATGTTTCTCAAGTACCTGAATGCATTGTAAAGTGTCTAGCTAAACATTTTTGGTAGACTTCATCATTTTCTATATTATTTTTTTATGTTCATGCTTTTTTTTGGATCTCCATATTTTATTCCTATTATTTAATATGTAACTCTTTGTTATTTTTCTTACAAGATATTACATCTATTGTGCACGATTGGCATTCCTTTATAGTGCATTTCATTATATAATAGTTTTTTAATATATATTTCCTTGAGTTCTTTTTATAAATTATATTTTCATATTTGCACATAGTATAAGTGATCTCTTTAAATTGGTATTTTAAATATATTTAAAATCATAATAAATTTAGACATTTCTTCTCATTTTCATTGAAATACAAAAGTAATTCAAAAGAACATTGAAAACAAATTTTTAATTCATGTCTTTTTATATTATTGAGCATTAAAACTATGCCACTTTAAGTGTCTCTCTCTCTATATATATTCACTCAAAATCTCAATAAATACTTTACACACAAAAAAATGAACAAGTATCTCAAATCAAAGTTTCATTATTTTGGTGTTTTGTTGTGGACTTACATTTACAAGTTAATTGATCAAACAATAAATTTCCATAAATTATTTTTCATAAGCAAAACTTTTTTTGGTTATAAAATTTGTAATTTTTATTTAATTATTTATATTCACTTTTATCCATTGTAAACATTTGTTCTGCATTAAATCTCTTTCACAATCAAATATCACACTCTTTTTTTGAGCTTTAACAATTGTAATGAGTTGTTTCGATTTGAAAGCAAGTTTAGTGTAGGATTTATTGGATTATTTTATGCTTTGTTAGTCATTTTTTTTAATTCTTATTGTTAAATTAAAATTTATGTAATTGTGTTCCATGGATTTTAAATTGGCTTTGGTTTTAGCATTTAAAAACATTACACAAAATATTGATTTAAAAAATGATGAAATTAATGCTCTTTAAGAATAAAATAAAATGTCAAAATATGACTATTAATGTTCTTCAAAACTTTTTTCATGAGCACATGGATAAATGCAAACTTATTTTGATGCCTTCAATGCAAACCTTGTGTCTTTTGCACATGATCATGCCTATACTCATGAACTTAATTATGATTCTAAATAAATGTCTTTGCACACTCCTAATAACCCTAGCTTCAAAATCATGCAATCTATGGGTTACTCAGGTGGCAGTCTTGGTAAAAATTAAAATGGAATTGTTGAGCCTATTTTACTTAATACTAACGTAACTCATGTAGGGCTTAGTTCTAATGCTTACCAAGGTAAAATGATGTCTTATTATCCTCTGCACCAAAGTACTTTGCATAATATTTTCCCCTAATTATCATATGACTTATTTTGATAATAATGCTTTTCATGGTCATTCTTTAGTTCAAAAAATTAAAACTTGTAAGCATTATGGTAAACATAGACATCTTATCTTTAAATGTTGGAAATTACATCCATAAAAATCTTGTGGTAAATCAACTCATGACACTTTGTAATGTTAAAAAATTGCTAAAAAACCTAATTTTAAGATTAAAACAAATTGGATTACTAAAGATAATGCATCTTCTAGAGACTTTGATGTGTCTCCATGTGATTATTATTCAATTAATTCATGTTGAATATCTTTTGTAAGTGACACATATTGTTTGTCTCCATTTTTATAAGTTTTAAAATTGTTTATGCTTACCTTGATTTTATGTTTACTTCTTCTTGTATGCTGCAAAAGAAATATGCTTTGATAGGAGATCTCCTTTTTACTAACTTCTTTTCATGTAGGGTTTCATTCTTTGTGATGGAAGTTGTATTTTTCTTCATTTTATTTTCTTAGATCTAATTTTAGTAATTTATTTGTATGTAGATCATATTTTTATGGCATATTATCTACTAAACATGAAATATTGATGTTATCTTATTTGTTTTACAAGTTTTAGTGGACCATCTCTTCTTTTCATTGCTCTTTGTTCTTTTGTTGTTTGACCATCTTGTCAGAAGAGTCTTCTTGGAAATTTTCTATGATCACATCTTCATCCTTGTGACTTTTGGTGACACTTTATTTTATTCTTTCTCATCTCAAACTATTGTAATTCATCTTAAAGGAAGTTTCCATTAAGGGGGAGTATTGTGTAATGTTAACCCCATTCCTTGTTTCTAAAAGGTTTTCTCCACTTTTTAGACCCAAAATTAATCTTAAGGGTGAGTGTTAGAGATTAACCTTATTTGGGTTCACCTTTATTTTGTATTTTAGGCTTATCCTAACTCTATATTTTAGGTGTGTTTTTTCTATTATAAAAAAATCATTTTAACCTAGATTCATGAGGTGTCTCTCACCTATTTTATCCCTTTTTAGGATTCTTGGAGTTACTTTCACAAGTAACTCATCCCCCTACATGTCACACACTTCCATCCACTCTTTGAGGAATATGACATTTGGTGCACACTTACGAGGCCTTATAAGGTCATCATTAGAGTCTAATTCCCTCTTCCTTCCTCTTACTCTATTTAAAGAGTCCTCTCTTCTTCTCTTTTGGACTTGTCTTGTCATTTTAAGGTATCTCCTCTCTTTTATTATTATTGCTTATATACTTATTGTGAGAATAGTTGTTCACAATAATTATAAATAAACACGTGGGTTTTACTCCTTTTGATGGTTTCACACTTCAAAACTTGTATCTCACTTTATGTGGCTTGGCTCATTCTTGAGGTAATATTACTCCTTATATATTTTATTTTATCTTTTTCAATGTTATCTAATCATGATATTGGCATAAGAAATCAACTACTACAATAAAACAAGTTCCTCTATAACTGAGAAGTTGAGGGTCTTCAATAATTAGATGTGCAAAGTATGTTCATAATCTATCTAACATAAAAAATTATACCAAATATGCCCACATATGGTTGTATGTTGGAGTATGTCCTCTCCATTGAAGCATAGTCTCTCACACATCCCTTGTATTCAACTACAAACATCTAATTCCACATGCATTACTCATAACTAAAAAAAAAGGAACCATAAGGCAACATATATTCAAAATCAGAACATAAATCACCATAAAATAAATCACCGAACATAAGTACCCCATACTACCTCCTTAGGTTTTCATTTAGATTTTAGCCATTTCCATCTATAGGTTAGTCATGATTTCACACACACATCATGTTAGGGTGAAGCATACCCACCATAGTGCTAAAAAGAGGTGAATGGAACTCAAACATAGTAATGAAAACCTCTAAATTATTTCCTAGGTCTACCCTAGATTCTCATGTTAATAAATTTGAATTTTATTTATTATATGAATGTTACAATCAAATTCCTAAAAGTCCATCCCAATACTTAGGTTACTTGTCCCTATTTTCTATATTCATTTATATTTTAAATTTGAGTTCAATCATGCCCTTACAAATGTATGAATATAAATAGTATGAGTATCACTACTAGTATGGCAATCAAAAAAATCCATATCATCTATTTCAAAAACATAGACAGGGAGAAACTTAGAAGCTATGGAAATTGTGCTTGTAGGTGCATATAAGAGATGAATGAAGGTGTCAGTCACAAAATCAAAAAACAATCCCCAGTCTGATTTATAAATTTAGATCCTCATATCTCCTTTGGTATCTTATTCCCTTGTCCTCTTTAAATAAATAATTTTTTGTCTTCTCTTTTCTCTATACGCACATTAGAAGAATGCCCACATTTCATTACACATGCCCTAGTAAGGAGAGTCTAATATATACCATTGAATTATGATTTTTCAAAAAATTATGATAGATGTTCCATATTATAAATAGTAAAAAATGAGTCATGCAAGAAAGGTACTACAACATTGTTCCTAAAACTTTGTTTAGAAATTTGTCATTATATGGTAGGTTATTTCCCAAAGAATAGAGTCTCCAAGGATCCAAGGGAGAAATCCTTAAAAAATATCCCACCCAAATGTATTATTGTATTTTTAGGGTTTTGATACACATTTTATAAAATCATTTAATTCAATTTAATATCAAAGGTTTTCAAATAATAACGAAATGGCTACAACATCGACCACAATTTTAATGTTTGATAAGTTCACAAGATTTATGTGCCACTAAATCCCATACGTAGGTGTTATATAATGGATACAAAAGGGTATATTATAATTAAAAAAATTGGACCAATATGAAGACATGAGGCTAATACCATGAAAAATAACATGTGGAGACTGTACACACCAAATTTTACATAGTGTCACATTTAAGAAAAATATGATGATGATGAAAGGACCTCCAAATTAAAATATTGTGCTCAACCCCATTTTTTTAAACTTTACCTTTTTGTTTCTTTCCAAAGTGTCCCTTTATTTTTGAAAAAAAAAGACTTATACCTTCCAAACCTATAAGTCTAATGGGGCATTACAAAACTGTCATGAAAGTTATGAAACTAACCTGACAATTCTATAAGTCACCCTAGTAGTTGTGAAAACCACCATGGAATTTTAAAAAATGTTGTAGTAGTTTTTTCAACCACCACAATAATTTCAAAACTTACACATGCATATAGCAGCAATTTCACCACCGATTTTGAGACTATCCATGAAACTTACAAAATGTGTGTTTTTAAAAGTTTTGCATATTCATATTTATTTATTTATTTTTATCATGCTTCACTTGGTTATATTTTTATCAACCCAATTAACATATAAATCAATCTTATACAACTCCACGTCATTCCTAGTGAACTCCCAGTTAGTTCTAGTGAACCACAAATTATCCAATCACCCTATTTACACAAATAATCTTGTATATGATGAAATTTAGATTTTAAAAATTAAATAATTAACAACCAACACTCTACCATTTTATATAGCAACCTAGACCTATTACATTTTCCTCTCATGTCTATGTATTAATCTTGGAAATTATGAGATTATATTGTTACATTGAATAATTTACATTAAATAAATAGAGTTTATCAGAGATCAATGAGCCACAATCTTCTTTTTGTTGTTCTCTTAAATCCTATCCATATACCAACTACAATTTACTTTCATCATCTCTAAATCAGAGTAGAAAATTCATGAAAAATAACATGCACTCTATTTCTTGTGAACGCTAACCACAAAACTTCTACACTTTTTCTCTAATAAATTTATTTTAACTTTATCCTCCACATCCCTCTTGTTAGGGAAAATATTTGGTCAATATTGAGTAAATATAAGGAGGTAAATCTCAAGGATCTAAATACTTACAACTTCAATAAACATAGTTTCAATCTTCCATCTGTATTTGACATGTTGGTTAACTCCATGTTTAAAAAAATAAAAATAAATCAAAGTTTTTCCATGATTAATTCATTTATCTCTTGTGCCCATTGTATATCTACATTCCTTTCATTTAGTTTAGTTTCTATGCATTTATAATTTTTGTTTGAGATAGTTGATTCTCTACTTCTTGTGTAAAACAAATCTCCCTGATAGCTCTTATTTTTTTCTTCACCCATGAGTCTTTTAGAATAAATAGTCATTGTTGAATCCTACATTGAACAAATATCACATGCTATTTTACATTTTCTTAAAGGAAATTTCTATTTATTTTTTGTTATAGATAAATTATTTATCTATTTTCCTTCTCTGTCCATTCACATAAAGATAAGTTTTATTTTCAATTTTGCATTATATATATGAAATTAAAAAAAATACAACAAATCCCCCTTTTGATAAATTTTACTTTCAGCACCACATGCTTTATTCATAAAATGAGAAAGAAATTAGCTTAATTTTTCAATTTTAGTTATTCATTTTAAGCATCATATGTAGACCAAAAAAATAGAAAATATCAAAGAATTCAACTAGTTTCATTCTCAACTTTGTATACATTTGAGATCTAAAAACACAAAAGAGAAAAAGAGTTTAGATAGTTTCATTTTTTGTTTTGCATTGCAAATCTGAACCTAGAAAAATATTGAAGACATTTGATCAATTACATTTTTAGTTTAACATTTTATTTATAAAATAAAAAAAAGATTGATTTAATAATTATATTTAACATTATATTTTTAGTGAATTCATCATTTACATACATAAACATTAAAAAGATAAAAATATTAGAAAACTAGTCATTTACATTCAAAGTAGAATCATTTTTTCACTTCATACAATATTGATCATTCAAAAACATTAGTTGAAAAAAACCATTCACATTAACCATTTACAAAACTAAAACCAACCAATACAATGAACAAGAAACTTTTAAAATCACTCCGACAACATTGGATGATGCTCTTGCTGTCCAAATTTGACCCTACAGGTCAAATTGGGACCCGTATATTTTAGATGTTTTAGGGGTATAATATTTTGTCATAGGGTATTTTATAGTCTATTTGATGTAATTCAATGCCTTTTTAGCCTTGGTCATGGTCTAATTAGTCAATATGTCATTTTGAGTCATTTAATAGCAATTTGTGGGTCATAAATGCAAGTGACATGGTTTTAAAGGTGTCCAAGTGTGCTATTTTCCTTTCAAACATCCAAGAATTCAGATTCTCTATCAGGAATATCAGTTCATATAAAACTTGCAGGTTATCTAACTAAAAATCAAGAAATCAATTAAAAAAAAGAGTTTGGCACTCGTATAACCCATGAGGGAATGTGATACATGGGTTGTGAGATGACTCTTTAGCTTCCTCATACTCATTTCCATGTTTTACATACTATAGAAGTGTCATTTTTGAGTTAAAACCATTCTACCCCTTCTTCACCCTTCTAGACACATTAAACTAGTCAATAGGTTTGTCCTTGGTATGGACAGTTGGAAAAGTTGTAGATCAAACACCTTTGGGAGGTGAAATTACACTCAGATAGATTCATTTCAATAATAATATTTCAAATATTGGTCAACTGTGCTTTATGAACCATCTCTAACAAGTTGATTGCATTTTTTTCTCACTATTTCATGCACCCTATAGGTTTTGATCTAATTTGGATAGGTCCATACAATCCATCTAGTGATGTTGAGTCCAGATGATATTGGATCTATCCTCAAATTACCTCCATTCTTGGTTTCATGTTTCAAGGTGTTTTGATATGCAAATCACCTCATGTTGTAGGAAAGTTCCCATGTGAAGTCTCAGTCAAGTTTCCTTGTTTGCAGTATGCTTGGTCCTTTGAAAGGGTCTCATGTGAAGAGGATTTGAGGTTTCCCATGTCTCAATTCTATAGTGATCACATTACCTTAATGTTTATTCTCATAACATCATTCTTGGATCAAAATTTTAGTACATTGTCATACTCAGTCACCTCTTCACCCATTTTCACTTGCTACCATGATTGAATCACATGTATGAAACTATCTAGTGTGTTCATGGAGGTTTATTAAAGGTAAAAAAATGTTGAGAATGTATTTATAAGTGGAAATAAATAATTTTTACCCTCAAAATAGTGTGTAAAGGGACTGTGTCATCCAAATACAATACTTCTACATAGTCTCCTACCATTAATGCACATATACAGGTACTCTCATGGAGAAAGTCATGTTCGAAGGAAGTTTTTGAACTAAGAAAAGTCCTTGATAATGTAAGGAATACATTTTAAATCCTTGAGAGAGGTATAATAACCCTTTGTAGGTTAAAACAATGCACATTGTCCACACTTTTACCCACTGCCTATATGTGAAAATGCCTACCTACTGGTCATAACATAGAAATATGAATATAATTGTATAGATAAGTTGAATAAGTGATAAACCCTCCTTAAGGTTTTAATATTATGAAAAAATCATGGTAGATTCATTTGAAGTGATGGTTTTCTAAACAAGGTTGAAGGCCACCTTCAAAAATGAGATGCCTACATTTAGGGACACCTTCCCTAAAAGGTGAAAACAAAGAATCTCACCATTTTGTGGATGACATACAATAAGGTTGAAAATGAATTTTATGCATCTTGATGACTAAAATTTTAATCCTCCATATATTACAAGGACTATAAAAATTTTGAGCAATAGATGATCAATGGAAATTGGTTTTTTGGAGGCTCAAAGTTATGCTTTTATGTACTAAACAAAGGCAGTGAAACCTACAATATTTATAACTCTAAGATGAGTCTAGAATCCAAGGTTGAAAATGAATCATGTTTTCATGTTTAAAAGACCTTATCAAGTGAAAATTCATATAAAGGAACATAAATATCATCAAATTAAGTTGACATACTAGGCTTTGACCATATTCACACTTACAAGTGTGCCTAACACTAAGAATACTCACATACAGTTGGTTATAGGTGTATATAGTCCATGTTGAAGGCTTAAATATGGAAATATTAATATTGGATGATGGGATAAGTTTATAAATGGTTCATGAGACTCAAAATGGATGTGTGACATATCAAACAAAGAATCTTCACCTACAGGGTTTTATCCTTTCCAACACAGTTGACTGTGTTTGACTAAGAAAGGTAGTGAATAAGTTTGGGGATTGTGAGTGTGGTAAGTGTATAAAGATGAGAAAAATAGGTTACAAAAATTTCAAATCATATTAGGATATTATAAATATTCCTCTAGACATTAACTCTAAGCTTGAATCATGTGTGACCACCTATAAGAAAGAGGAATATCGTCATAGTCTATGACCCCAATCTAGGCCAATCAAGGTAAAAAATGAACAAAGAAGAGTTTGGAAAAGGCCTAATGGTTTAAATGATATAAAATTGAACCCAAGATATGAAATAATGTATCACGGATCTCTCATGGTGAATAAGGAACAAAGAGAGAACTCTATCAAGCAACACACAGTACATACCAAAAATACTGCACATAGTTTGCAATTTCACAGTCTATCTTGGGTTTTAGTACATTTGAGGGGCTTAATGACCCGATAAAGGGGAAATTTTTTTATATGAAGTACTTATAAATTTCATAATCCAATAAAACTTTATAATTGTTTGAGTAAATAGGGGAAGTACCATTTATTTTGTCTCAGATAGAGGGCACTTCCCTTTGTATGAAAACCCTATAGTTTTGGAATGTAGAGATAAAAGGACTCTCTAGGATTTGATTAAAAATTGAAGGGATTTCAGATAATATGGAAAAAACCTAGGAAAACATGAGGAACCAATCACATAAAGAGGAAATTCAAAAAAATGGTCTAGACCACAAAGGTTATAATCAAGCCTAAAAGGTAGGGTTTTGTCCTAGTGTCCAACTGGGAAGCCACTTACACTTATAGCCTTAGATATGAATTATAACATATTGTATCATGATTATGGGAACATAAAAGAGGTTTTAAATCTCTTGTTTTCTGTATAAATCGTAAGGAATTCATTTTTGAGCTTAGAGACAACACTAGGCCTATGCACATGCAAGGAAAAGCTCGATAAGGTAACTTTGAGTGTTCATATCTCCCTTGATGCTTTGCATGGAGAATAAATGAGTTTGGAGAAGTTGATAGGGGTCATATAAATTTATCTATTGTAACTTATTTTCAATTTAAATTTCCCATCTTTATGAACGATGCTTAAGAGGGTAAAACATGCCTAGTCTTACCAAAACCCTTGTTAGTGACTAGTTTGAGAAAATGGAGTAGTTAGTGCACCCAAATGGCATGTTTTTCCTAGAATGATGATTGGATGTGTTAGGATAATATCTTAGGATAATCCCCATACTTTTTAACTATGTGGAATTGTATGGATGGAGTATAAAATAGGGTATTTTTGACAATTTTATGTGTTTTGTAGGTTCTAGATGGAGTCTAAAGATGCCAATCATATGGGAGGGAAGATTGAGACTTAAGGAAACTACACATGAAAATTAATTTATTCATAAAATACCCTAGGTACCTCAATAGGAGATATCATCTTAGCCAGTCAAAATTGGCATAGTGAACATGGTAGTGAGAAGTGTGAAAAGCTTCAAGTAAACTAATTTTAAGGTGTGACTGATGCCTCTAAGGCCATGGATGGTCATGAAACATTTAATTTACTTAATTTTACATATTTTCATGGGAAAATAAATTTAAATTTGAGGCTAAGTGTTTAAGGTGTTTGAAAGAGGAGTTTATTTGATTGTAGGCAATGATGGCTCACTTTAGGAAGATTTCAGATGACTAGGAATGCAACTAATAGATGAAGAAGCATGTCTAAAACCCTTCCCTCTTAGTTTATAATTGATAGTGGTTCATGACTTAACATATGAAACCTCACATTTATACAAACTATGAGGGTTGATTTAATATCCATTTAGAAGACAAGAATATTAGAGGTTTTGATGACATTCCTAGACAAACATTGGGTTCGATTACATTGGATATTATAGTTTGTATAAATGTGAGGTTTAATATGTTAAGTCATGAACCACTATCAATTAAGATGTGTGGCCATGAATTAATCTAATATTTATAATTAAATCTATAAATATCTTCATAATGTTTTGGGTGAAAGGGGCATTAATGAGGCATGGGTGCCCATAAACCTAATATTTGTTGCATTTATGGCTTATAGATGCCACCCCATTGATCATGTCATTAGGTGATGCAGATATTCAGAATCAATTTACAATAAAGAAATATTTAATTTGATCCATGGAATTTTTCATATCTATTTTTAATATGTTCCAACATGGGTGAATGATGAAGGCAATTTTCTTGTGCAAAGTAAGAACTCCTACACCACATTTCATGAGTCTCATAGCTTGGAGTTCCACTTGTGATTCCTAACTTTGGATGATCAATTTCATATCCTCCTTTCACACACATGTAACTCCTCCTCTTATAATAAAAAGTGTCCTTATGACCTTTGTACTTCTTTCTTCTCCTCTCTCTCTCAAGTTCTATAAGAATTAGCCATTATGGCCTTTGTAAAATATGTGCAACCTAAGTCTGGTGAAGCCTACTCATTTTCATACCATGTATAAATAAATAAAACTAATTTTTACCTATTATATGACTTTTCATATTGTTTTCACTTAAATTATTGATCTTTCTTAGTGATTACTATTATTTCCTTAGCATTGTTGTCTCATTCTCACATCTATTTGCAATTTAAAATCTTCTTCTTGCAGGTCATGTGAAGTGTTAAGGTTGAGTGAGTTAGTCTATTCAAATAGTTCCATTCTAAGCCTCTTTTATATTCCTCCTAGCCTAAAAAATTCATCACAACCTCATAATGAAATACTTATGTGAGAAGATTTAGATTAGAGAAGTGTATGTTTGGTTTGTCCCTTGGTCTCATGTGTGACATGAAACTAGTTGGTAGTGATCAAAATTAGGTGTATCACATCCTTTAGTTTTCTCTCCCTTTTCCCTTACAAACATATGTGTAATAGTAATCTACAAGTGGTACATCAAGGGAGTTATCCCTACCTAGAGATTCACCTCATTCTTAGGCTACCCACAACCTAGAGGTGTTTAAATTGTGCCACTTGGATGATGAGAGCTAAGACATATCCTCAAAGGGTGAAAATAAAAGTGAAAATAGTTTTTGGAATGCTTGGTGGGACTCATTATCTAAAAATTTGAAGGATTTATTATGTTTTCTTTCAACACATCAGCCTTTGGAGGCATCTATCCAAGCATCAATGACGACTCCAAAGTTTATCAGCTAGTCAAGTAGTCCATGTTTTCCTTTTTAAGATTGTTGGTAATATGTTTTTTTGTGTTCTTACTTCCCAATGAAGTTTTATGGCTAATTTTTTGCTGATTTTTATTTTGCTTAAGTTGGTAAGGTATTTCAAGCTTATGGCATTCTTAATTAGCCTTTATATGATTCTTATCAGCCTTTGTATGATCCTTATCAACATTTTAATGATTCATAACAGCTCCAATATGACCCTTATTAGCCTTCTCATGAGTTTTATCAGTCTTATAACCAGCATTCTTAATACCTTGCTCCTCTTAGTCAACCTAGTCACTTTACTAATCAGTCCATTTCCATTTTCAAGCAAACTCTCTTGGGCTATGAAAAGTATCTAATAGACCTTGAACACACTAAGGGGACATGGTCAAGATGTTCCTAGTAATTTCATTCATAAGGTGAGAGATGCATTAGAGTTAGTTAAAGAGAGTGGGCACCTATTGAGAGAGAAAATTGGTAAAGGCTCACAAGTGAGATGCTAGATATGGGTGGATTGGTTCCATTTGTAGAAGATAGGCAAATAATTCATGAGGAACAACCTTACCAAGTCTATCAGACATCATATCCAAGTCCCCAATATTTATATCAGTCCTACTTGGACCCTACTCATAAAACCAATCAAGATTATCAAATTCATCTTTTTCCTAATCAGCTGGAAGAGAGAATTAGAAAGATAAGCCTTCTTTTTGAAACAAACCTTGATAGGTAGATATAATCAGATGAATCAATCCATCTTATTATAAAATGAAGTGTAATATAATCTCTCATAGCCCTCTTCCATTACATCTCCACCTCAAGAAGTGACTTCTAGATATGAAATCCCAAGTTGGAGACAAGGTGGAGAATCCCAGCCTAAGGAGATCCCAAGTTTCTTGAACACTTCATCCACTCCTCAAAGTGCATCACTACCTCAAGAAGAGACTTCTAATCCTAACATCATAAGATGGAATAATGTAGTGGAATCATGGGGAAAAAAGAGGATGAAAGCCTAGATAAAGAGTGCGAAATAGAGAAAGAGCTTGATTCTATGCAAGACCCTCCCACACTTCCTTAAGAGACCTCTTATCTTCCATGTCAGCCCTCTCATACTCCTTATCCTCATGATGATGCCTATCAACTTCAAGAGAGACTTTTATAAGAGAACCTAGCCAAGAAAATTGAAGAGTTAGAGTTGAGAATGAAAGTTTTAAGTTAAGGTGTGATGGAAGGTTTAGAGATAAAAGAAGATCCTATGCTTAAACACACCCCATATAACCTTCCTCAAGAACTCCCAAAATAATTCCCTAAAATTCATTCTCAATATGATTTTGAGTCCTATGTTCCACCTCCACCAATTGTTTCATCTTGTCCTCACCCTATCACCCTTTACCTTGATGGATTTATGGTATGGGAACCTAAATAGGAGCAGTTGGTTGATAAAAATTTATAACTCTTGCTTGAAGAAAATACAACTCCTTGACAGCCTCATTAGACTAAGTCACATGATTACAAGATGCCTGGTCTTGGAATCACCAAGAAGGAGAAATAAATTGAGGATCTTGCAACCCTTGAGAACCAAAGTCATGCTATGATAGTTTAGTTTCAACTTGAGATCCCTCAAGAGGTCCTAAATTCTAAAGAAGAGGTGATTTCTTGTGTTGAAACTTCTGATTGGGTTGACATGGAAAAATGTTTTCCTTTTGCCAAAGAAGAGGAAATAATTATTAGTTCTTCTATCACTATCCAAGACATCATATATGGGCAAGAAAAAGTCTCTAATCAACCTTTGGATGAATTATTTCTAGTCATTGGAGCATGTTATAATCTTCTTCATGGAGGCTATGATATAGTCAACAATGGAGAAGGCATCCTTGATACTCAAGTGGGTATGAAAAGAAGAAGAAACCTTTCAAATCTATCCTTTCAAGAGATAGATGCATCTCATGATGATATGTTTGAAATCATAAAAATAGGTTATCATCCTCTCAACTAATTGGGAGAAACACATCATATTTTTAAGGATTAAACAAGCTTATATTGGGCTCAATCTTCCAAGGAACAAGAAACCACTCTCTTGAAGCCATGCCTACCAAGAAGATACAAGTTGATCATGAAATGAAGAGTGGGTAGTAATATGAGGTATGTGTACAAATTCAAGAGGAATAAATTTACATTGGATAACTATTTAAGGATGATCTACTTGATATTAGATCAAGTGAAGCACCAAAGAATAGGTTTGATCTACCAAGCATCCAATCCAAGGAGCAACATGCTTGGCACTATTATTCATCTCATGAAGAAGAAGATTCAAGGAACTTTCCTTTTGATCTTGGTAAGGAGGTATGCTTAGTCACTATTTGTGCATAGTTTTTTGTTTTATATTTTTCTAAGTGCTTTGAGCACATGTGTGTGTGTCTTGTTAGTGTGTTTGCTTTACTTTGTGTGTGTCCTTTGTTTTGTGTGGTTGAGGTACTCAATTGGTCTTTTATTCATCAAAGCTTGTTGTCAATGGTCAAAGTCCTCTTATTGTGTTTTATACTTTATATGACTCCCTAATCCCAATGAACCAATAAGGTTACTAATCTTTAATATAGCAAGCATACTACCCTTATGAGTCACCAATTTGTTAACCAAATTTTACTTTGTAGGTCAAATTGGGACCCCTATAGGTAAAAACTTGATTTTTAAATATTTTTTGGGTATAATATTTTATCATAGGGTATTTTATAATCTATTTGATGTAATTTAATGCCTTTTTAGCCTTAGTCATGGTCTAATTAGTCAAAATGTTATTTTGAGTCATTTAATAGCCATTTATGGGTCATAAATGCAAATAGCATGGTTTTTGAGGTGTCCAAGTGTCTTATTTTACTCTGAAACATCCAAGATGTTATATTCCATATCAATAATGTTAGTTCATCTAAAACTTGTAGGTTATCTAATTAAAATTTAGGAAATCAACTAAAAAAGGAAGAGTTTGGCACTTGTACAGCCCATGAGGGAGTGTGACACATGGGAGAAGGTTGAGAAATTACTCTTAAAATTTATTATACTCATTTAAATTATTTAAATACTATATATGTGTCATTTTTGAGCTAAAGTTGTTATGTTCCTTCTTTGCCCTTCTAGACACATAAAACCAGTTAGTAGGTTTGTGCTTGGTACAAATAGTTGGAGAATTTTCAAACCAAAGACCTTTGGGAGGTGAAATTAAACTCAGATAGATTCATTTACATAAAAAGAGTTTTAAAATTTTTCAATTTTTTTTATGAATCATCTCTAACAAATTGACTGTGTTTTTCTACTCACTGTTTCTTGCACCCTTTAGGTTTTTTTCTAATTTGGATAGGTTTGTATAATCTAGCTAGCAATGTTGAGTATATATGATGTTTTATCTCTCATAAAATTATATCCATGATTTTTTTCATGTTTCAAGGCGTTTTTATATGCAAATCATCTCATGTTTTAGAAAAGGTCCCATGTGAAGTCTCAGTTAGGTTTTCTTATTTGAAGGATGTTTGGTCCTCTACAGGGGTTTCATGTGAAGAGGATTTGAGGTTTCCCATGTCTCAATTCCATAATTATCACCTTATCTTCATGTTTATTCTCATAACATCATGCTTAGATCAAACTTTTAGTACATTGTCATACTCAGACACCTCTTCACCCATTTTCACTTCCTGCCATGATTGAATCACATGTATGAAAATGTCTAGTGTATTCATGGAGGTTTATTGAAGGTATAAAAATTTAGATCATGTATTTATAAGTGTAAATGAATAATTTTGACCATCCAAATAGTGAATAAAGGGACTGTGTCAGCCAAATACAGTACTTCTACATAGTCTCCTACCATTAATGCACATATACAGGTGCTCTCATGGTTAAAATCATGATGGAAGGAATTTTTTGAACTAATAAATGTCCTTGATAATGTAAGGAATCCATTTTAAATCCTTGAGATATGTTTAATAACTCTTTTAAGGTTAAAACAATGCACATTGTCAACACTTCTACACACAACCTATATGTGAAAATGCCTACCTATAGGTCATAACATAGAGATATGGAGATACTTGTACAAAGAATTCAAATAAGTGATAAAACCTAATTAAGGTATTAATATGGTGAAAATATAATGGTAGACTCATTTTAAGTGATGGATTTATAAACAAGGTTGAAGGCCACCTTCAAAAATGAGATGACTGCATTTAGGGACACTTTCCCAAAAAGGTGAAAGTAGAGAACCTCACCATTTTGTGGATGAAATAAAACAAGGTTGAAAATTAATTTTATGCATCTTGATGATTTAAATTTTAATCCTCCATATAGGACAAGGACTCTACAATGTTTGAGGGGTAAATGATCAGTGGAAATTGGTTTTTTGGAAGCCCAAAGTTGTGTTTTTATGCACTAAACATAGGTAGTGAAACCTACAATATTTGAGACTCCAAGATGACTCTAGCATCCAAGGTTGAAAATGAATCATTTTTTCATGTTTAAAAAACCTTATCAGGTGAAAATTCATATCAAGGAACATAAATATTATCAAAGGAAGTTGACATATTGAGCTTTGAGCATATTCACACCTATAGGTGTGCCTAATGCCAAGAATACTCACCTACATTTGGTTTTAGGTGTACATAGTCCATGTTAGAGGATTTAATATGGAAATATTAATATTAGATGATGGATAATTTTATAAATGGTTCATGAGACTCAAAATGGATGTGTAACATATCAAACAAGGAATCTTCACCTACAGGGTTTTAGCCTTCGCAACATAATTGATTGTGTTTGATTGAGAAAGGAAGTGAGCAAGTTTGGGGATTGTGAGTGTGGTAAGTGTATAAAGATAAGAAAAATAGTTTAAAACAAATATAAATTTATATTAGGAAATTATAAATAGGCCTATAGATATCAACTCTAAGCTTGAATCATGTGTGACCACCTACAAGAAAGAGGAATATAGTTACAGTCTATGACCCTAGTCTAGGCCAATCAAGGTAAAGCATGAACAAGATAGAGTTTGAAAAAGGCCTAATGGTTTACATGATAAAAAATTGACCCAAATATAGGTAATAATTTATCATGGATATCTCATTGTGAATAAGTAACAAAGAGAGAACTCTATCAAGCAAGACACAATACATACCAAAAATACTGCACATAGTCTGCACTTTCACAGTCTGTCTTGGGTTTTAGTGAATTTGAGGGGATTAATAAATTGATAAAGGGGATAAATTTTTTATATTAAATCCTTATAAATTTTATAATCCCATACAACTATATTCTTGTCTGAGTAAATAGGGTAAGTACCCTCTATTTTGTCTCAGACAAAGGGTACTTCCCTCTGTATGAAAACCCTACAGTTTTGGAATGTAGAGATAAAAGGAATATCTAGGATCTGATTAAAAATTAAATGGATGTCAGATAATATGGAAAACACATAGGAAAAAATGAGGAACCAATAAAATAAATATTAAATTCAACAAAGTGGTTTAGACCACAAAGGTTATAGTCAAACCTAAAAGGCAGGGTTTTGTCCTAGTGACCAAATGGGAAGTCACTTACACTTATAGCATTAGATATGAATTATAACCTATTGGATCATGATTATGGGATAATAATAGACGTTTCAAATCTATTTTTTTAGACAAATCACAATTAATTCATTTTTGAGCTCAGAGACAATACTAGGCCTATGCAAATGGAAGGAAAAGCTCAATAAAGTAACTTTAAGTGCTCGTATAACCCTTGGTGCTTCGGATGGAGACCCAAGGAGTTTTTATAAGTTTAAAGGGGTCATATAAAATTATCTTGTGGATTTTTTTTTAATTTTAAACATACCATATTTATGATGAAGCTTAAGAGGGTAAAACAAGCCTACAACTCACCAAAACCCTTGCTAGTGACCATTTTGAGAAAATGGAGTAGTTAGTACACCCAAATGGAATATTTTTACTATAATGATGATTTTATGTTTTATTATAATCTCTCAAGATACTCCCCACAATTTATAACTATACAAAATTATCTGTATGGAGTATAAAATAATGTGTTATTAACAATTTTATGTGTTTTGTAGGTTATAAAGGATTCTAAAGATGCCAATCCCATGGGTTGGAATATTGAGACTTGAGATAAATACATATGATAATTTATTACTTAATAAAAACTCCTAGGTTCCTCAACATGAACTCTCATCTCAGCCAGTCAAAACTAGCATAGTGAACATGGTAGTGAGAAGGGTGAAAAGCTTCAAGTAAACTATTTTTAAGGTGTGCTTGATGCCTCTAAGGATATGGATGGTCATGCCACATGTGATTTACTTAATTTTATGGATTTTAATGGGAAAATGATGTCAAATTTGAGGCCAAATGTGAAAGATGTGTGAAAGAGGAGTTTCTTTGACTATAAGCATTGATGGCTCACTTCAGGAAGATTCCAGATGACTAAGAATGCAACTAATGCATGGAAAAATATGTATGAAACCCTTAACTCTTATCCAAATCATTATACCTATTCTTATCTAGTTTTTGGATGTTCCAATAGGGTTGAATGATGAAGGAATTTTTCTTGTGCAAAGTAAGAACTACTATGCCACTTTTCATGAGTCTCATGACTTGGAGTGCCACTTGTGATTCTTAAATTTGTATGATTAGTTTCACATCCTATTCTCGTGCACATGTAACTACTCTTATCATGAAAAGTTTCCTTGTGAATTTTGTAATTATTTCTTCTCCTCTCTCTCTCTCTCTCAAGTTATATAAGAACTAATTGTTTTGGCCTTTGTAAAATATGCTCCACTTGAGTATGGCGAAGCCCTGCTCATTTGCATACCATAGATCAATAAAGATAACTAATTTTTATCTCCTATATTACTATTAAAAGTGTGTTCACTTGAATTATTGATATTTATTAGTGATTAATATTATTTTCTTAGCATTGTTGTCTCATTCTCACACTTATTTGTAGTTTCAAAGCTTCTTCTTACAGGTCATGTGAAGTGTTTTATGAAGTGTTAAGGTTGAGTGAGTTAGTATATTCAAATAGTTCCATTATAATCCTCTTTTATAGTCCTCCTAGCTTAAACAATTCATCACAACCTCATAATGAAATACTTATGTGAGAAGATTCAGTGTAGAGAAGTGTATGTTTGGTTTGTCCCTTGGTCTCATATGTGACATGAAACTAGTTGGTAGCCATAAATGAATTTGGTGTATCACATCCTTTAGGATAGTTTACTTTCAATTTTCTCTCCCTTTTCCCTTGCAAAAATAGGTGTAGTAGTGATATATAATTGGTACATCAAGGGAGCTAGCCTTATCTAGAGATTCACCTCATTCTTAGGCCACTCACAAGCTAGAGGCGTTTCAATTATGCCACTTGGATGAGGAAAGATAAGACATCTCCTCAAAGGGTTAAAATATAAGTGACAATAGCTTTAATAATAAGCATATACACACATGGTAGGAACATTCCCATGTATTTCCACTCTCATTCCAATGGAAGACATGTAAAGCAAAATAGACTTAGAGATCTATTGGAAATATTTCATTGGAGGCCTTTCTATAATTTATCATTAGTAAACTATAGGCCCTAAAAAAAAAAACAAGATCATCCAAAGCTCAATTAGTTAGGAAAATTCACTTACTATCCTATAACATTATAAACCTATGTATCTGATTTGACCCTTTTATCCTTAGGTCTAGCATCTTCCAATTTAATTCACTTTGTAGATAAAATTTTCTAAGATGAGAACAACCTGATAAGGTTCATAAAATCACATGATTCATTCAACCATATTTATGCCTATCCAAGGAAAGTAAGATAGACTAGGAATTACACTATCATTTTCTTTTAAAATTAGACTATTCTAGGGACCTCATCCTCACATAATTGTATACCCTCAACAAGAATTTTGAAGCAGTTTAACAATACTAGTATAAACAAGGTTACCCTTTAAGATAAATATTTAATAATCAATTAGGGTGACTTAACTAAATTAACTATCTTTCCTCATCCAACAAGCTTGAAATAATTGTTAGGACTTGTTCCAAAGTCTTAACGTTAGGTTAGATTTTTGGTAGAAAATAAATTACTATTGTAAATGGGGCATGCATCTTTTATAAAGACATCCCCATAAAATAAATAAACTTAGTTTAATTATTAGGTAGTTTTAATGTTTATATTTATTAATTAGAATTACTTTACGGGTTGTTTTCCCGTATTTAGTTGGTTATTGGATTAGTTGTTTTTACCGGTCATTGGTAAAAACTATATAAATCAATGTTTGCATTGTAAAAGGGTTAACGGAGTAAAGGCACCCTTATGTAATAGATTTTTTGAATTATTAATAAAATACTTGTGCACTCGCACTAAGCGGGGACAAGGTTCAACCTATTTTGATTCTGGAGTTATTAGTGGTATCAGAGCGAGGTTATTTTGGAAGCACGATGAATTCGAAGGAGGAAGGTGAAAAATAATTTCACGTGATATCATTTGGCATGAAAATAAGGTATGTCATATAAAATGAAATTTTTTTATTGGTTTAAATGTTTGAAAAATTATTAAATTATTTTAATTTTTCAAATATTATTCACATTTAAACTTGTATTTTCCATATACCACTGTTTGGTCTTTTTGATCATTTGATACTCCATTTTTCTGTGTTCAACCCCTCATCTGGCATAAAAATGAATTTTTAGCATTTTAATTTTATTAAATTCATTATTTTTGGGCCAAAATCAGATTTGTACGGTCTATTTTCTGTGGAAAACCTCTAAAAATCTCCATTCATGGTTGCCTTTGTTATTTCTACTCATTCTTAGGGTTCTTAATGTCTAAAACATCTGCAAATAGCATTGAAACCCCTGTGTTTGCATTCATATTGAAAAATCTAAAAAATTAGACTTGTACGGCCTTTCCAACACCCAGCTCCATTTAGAATCCATTCCCTACAAAAAAATTCTTTGAAAATCTGCCAAAACTCAGTCAAAAACCTTTTTATTCAACCTGTACAGATTTGTACGGCCTGTAGGAGAGAGAGCAGGTGCAAGAAAATATCCAGGAGCCGCCATGGCATCCCAAGGCAAGCATGGCAAAGTATAAAATTAGGATTTTTTTTTTTTTTTTATGTTTCTAAAGTTTTTTGTTTCAAATATTTGCTGTTGGGTCCCACGGGAGAAGATTGAAAGTGGAGGCTGTAAACAAAGGGAAAATTTTGAATTTATTTACTCATGTAATTTTTTTAATTTTCCCTCATACACCAAATCTGGTAGAAATATAAATTTCTGAATGTAATGTTTTGCAAATGCTCTTAGAGCAATTGGTTAAGCTTATTTTGTTAAAAGCTTGCAAAGGAGGAGGTCAAGGGTTCAAATCCCTTCTTTTTGGAGAAAGTTTCTTTTTGCTTTGGAATATGCTTTTTTGGAAAAGGAATATTCCTTTTTAATTCAAAATATTGTAAAACACATACTTATTGTATTGTGTTATTTAATTTTTTGAAAAGGGGCGAAATTCAATCATATTTCTTTTTGAGTTGTTGTGGTGAGATAAGGGTGTAATTGGTGAAATAAGGTTGTAATTTGGTGAAATAAGGGTGTAATCTTTGATTTTTGGTGTGGTTAAGTGCAAAACCCATCAAAAATACTTATTTTTTATTTTACGCTCTACGCGGAGGTTAAGTGTAAAACCCCGTAGAAGTAGTGTCTTGTGCAGTGAGTGTGATATTTGTTTCATTTATTTCACATTTTATCACACGTTTCTCTACTGCACTTTCATTCATTTCAAAATGCTGAAAATTTAGAATTTGCTTTTAGATGGTGATAGATTAACAATTTCCAATTATTCAGATTGGAAATGATTGATGGAGGCTTCACTAGTGTTTAATGAGTTATGGGATATTGTTAAGAATGAAAATCCCACATTGCCAACAGAGCAGGCTAAGTTAGATATTTTCAATTTGCACGATTCTAAGGCCTTAGCTCTCATTAAATATTGTTGTACTCGTGATACATATGTTCATATTGAAAATTCTCCTCATAGTTACACTACATGGAAAACATTATTAGATTTGTATGATAAGAAACCTAAGCATAAGAAGATAGATATTCATATGCAATTGTTTACTTTGTCATTAGATGAGGATGGGGATATGGGAGAATATATGTCTAAGTTGAAAAATATCACTACTGAGTACACTAAGGCTGGTTTTGGAAAACTAGATGATGACCTCATAATTGCTGCTGCTTTGAAAGGACTACCAGGGTCCTATAGGAATTTTGTTGAAATGTTGCATGTCTCTGACAAGATCACAGGCATCACCTTTGATAAGTTGGCTGAGTTGCTCATCCAACATGACCTCTCTCTACCCAAGAAATCCAAGAAAACTGAAGAAGCCCATGTTTTAGAGTCAAAGCCTAGTTCATCTTCATCTGGGCATCAAAATAATAGAGGAAATAGTTATAGAGGGGGTCAAGGTTACAGAGGAGGCAGATATCAAAATAGAGGTAGGGGTCATTCACATAATCAACAATCTAATCAATCACATTCACATGAAACAAGTGATCAAGGACATGGTCACAATTCATATAGGGGCAGAGGTCGAGGTAGATCTAACATTCAGTGTCATAGATGTGGAAAATTTGGTCATATTGCCTCACAATGTAGGATTCCTTTTGATAAAATTTAGAGGCCACAAAAAGCGACTAAGACTAACTCTGCTCAGTATGTCGATCATGACTATGATGAATCTAGTAATTTTGCTCATGAATTTGCATTTACTTCTTTGGGGCACATTGATTATGTTGAATATGAGGCTAGAGATGAGCTCATAGATGTATGGGTTTTAGACACAGGAGCAACCAAACACATGACATTTAGGAGAGATTTCTTTTGGTCTTATAAGGAAGCTTCTCTCTCCAGTTGCCTTAGCAGATAAGTCTATGCATACACCACTAGGACTTGGTTTTATTCTAATTCTTCTTCCTAATGGGTCTATAAAATACTTGGAGGATGTTTGGTATGTTCCCACATTGAAGAAACACTTACTTTCTTTGGTAACTATTCGAAAGAAAGGTTATCAAATTGTGCTTGAAAATGGGCTCATTTACATCAATTCAGTGAAGGATAATTATAAAACCATGTATACAGGATATGAAGATGGAAACTTGGTTAGATTGCATTATAAGGTGCTTCTTCCCAATATAGAACTTGCAGCAGTTGTTGATATAGGTACAGGTACTATGTCTACACAGTGGTTATGGCATCTCCGCTATGGACATTTGAATATCCACTCTTTAGTGGATTTGCAGAGATATGGTCTGGTGAATGGGTTGCCCACTTTTTACAAAGATAGTATTCTTTATGAGTCATGTGTTTTGGGCAAACAAAATCGGGAAAATTTTCCTAAATAGTCATCTTGGAGAGCTAACAGATGTTTACAGCTAGTTCATAGTGATATATGTGACATGAAAAAGTCATCCATTGGTGGGTGTAGATACTTTGTCTTGTTTATTGATGACTTTTCTAGGATGACTTGGGTATTCTTTATGAAAAATAAATCTGAAATTTTAGCTAAGTTTGTTGATTGGTTACACTTAGTCAAAAAAGAAACAGGGTCACATTTGGCCACTCTTCGTTCAAACAATGGAGGTGAGTATACCTCAAATGAATTTTTAGACTATTGTCGAGAACATGGAATTCATCGACAATATAGTAATGCTTATACTCCGCAACAAAATGAAGTATCTGAATGAATGAATAGAACTTTAGAGGGCACAACACGTGCCATGTTGCACTATAAACAGCTTGATAAATTTTGGGCTGAAGCCATTGCTACTGTAGTGTATTTGAGAAACGGGTCCCCCATAGTTGCACTTTTGGGACAAACTCCATATGAGGCATGGTATGGGTTTAAACCCAAAGTTAAACACTTGAAAGTGTTTAGATGTCTTTGTTTTGCTTTTGTTCCTCCTAAACATAGAACTAAGTTAGAACCACAAAGTCGAAAATGCATCTTTCTTGGTTATTCTGAAGATAAAAAGGGGTTTCGTTTGCTTGCACAGGATTCAGGCAAATTCATAGTGAGTTGAGATGTAATATTTGATGAGTTTGGGACTATGAACACTGTAGAGATTTATTCTCAACTTGATAGATTAGAGAGGAAAAATGCAAAAAGAGATAAGGGTTTGAATAATGGGGACAACTCTTTGAAGTTATGGTATGAGACTCAAGTTCCTTCACTTTCCTCTCCTTCATCTACAAGTTCACAGGTTGATGACTTAGAAATTGTTGAAAATTCTCTAAGTCCCCCATCAAATGATGCACCTAATGAGAATTCTAGAGTCCCTGATTTGAATAATTTGTCTAAGTATCCAAAATGGGCTCAAAGTACTTTTTCTGACTTGACAACAGATGAAGTTAGTTTAACAGGGCCCAGGAATTCTCGAAAACAAGTGAACTATGCTATGGTTGTTACTACCTCTTCCACTGAGCCATCCACTTTTGAGGAGGCATCTACTGAACATGTTTGGCAATAGGCAATGAAATGTGAGTATGATTCCATACTTAACAATAATACATGGGTTTTAGTTGATCCTCCTCCACATGTTAAACCCATCAGATGTTAATGGGTTTATAGGACTAAGTATAAATCAGATGGTTCCATTGATAAACATAAGGCACGACTTGTTGCCAAAGGATATGTGCAACAAGAAGGTATTGACTATGAGGAAACATTTGCACCAACTGCCAAATGGCACACTATTTGTATGGTACTTGCCTTAGCAGCACAAAATGGTTGGAAAGTACATTAGTTGGATGTTAAAAGTGCTTTTTTAAATGGTGATTTATAGGAAGAAGTCTATATGAAACAACCTCAGGGTTTTGAATAGGTGGGTACTGAACACAAAGTGTGTAAATTGACAAAAGCTTTGTATGGGCTCAAACAGGCACCCAGGGCTTGGTATGAGAAAATGGATTCATACTTGAAATCCATTGGTTTTCATCATAGTGAATTAGATGATACTCTCTATTTTTGAGTGCAGGTTAAGAAAATGGTGAAATTAGTTCTCTATGTTGATGACTTGTTTATTACAGGTAATGATGAAAATCATAACAAGTCTGTGAAGAAGGAATTAAAAGATGGGTTTGAGATGACAGATCTTGGACTTCTTCACTACTATCTAGGCATAGAGGTAACTCAGAAAGAGCATAGTATTTTCATTTCACAAACTAAGTATATTTTTGAGTTATTAGAGAGGTTTGGCATGAGTGATTGTAAACCTGCCCTCACTCCCATGGAAAGTAACTTGAAATTGTCTAAGGATGATAATAGTGCCTTTTTTGATGGCACCACATATAGACAATTGGTAGGAGGTTTGATATACTTGATGACTACCAGGCCCGATATTTCATTTTCAGTTGGAATTTTATCTAGGTTTATGCATGAGCCTAGAGAAATTCATTGGCATGCAACAAAATGAGTACTTCGTTACCTTCAGGGAATGAAAACATATGGCCTTGAATATCACTGCAATAAGAACTTCAAACTTGTTGGATATTGTGATGCAGATTTTAGTAGATGTGTGGATGACATAGTGTCAACCACAGGATACACTATGCATATGGGTTCAGCTGCCATTGCTTGGTGTTGTAAGAAGCAGGATACAGTGGCAAATTCATCAGTAGAATCAGAGTATATTGCAGCATGGGATGCTTCTAAATAAATTGTTTACCTTCATCGTATTCTTGAAGATCTTCAGGTTTCTCAATTTGCTCCTACATAGTTATACATTGATAATCAGAGTGCAATTAAGATGTCCAAGAATCCAATGTTTCATGCCAAAATAAAACATATGGATGTCAAATACGATTATCTGTGAATGCTGGTGGCAAAGAAAACTCTTGATCCAATATATTGCCCAACTGCCGATCAGATAGCTGATATCTTCACAAAACCCCTTGACAGAATCAAATTTGAAAAATTCAAAAAAATGCTTGGTATGTGTCCAAAGACCTGACTTTGGATCATAGGGGGGTTTGTTAGGACTTGTTCCAAAGTCTTAACGTTAGGTTAGATTTTTGGTATAAAATAAATTACTATTGTAAATGGGGCATGCATATTTTATAAAGACACCCCCATAAAATAAATAAACTTAGTTTAATTATTAGGTAGTTTTAATGTTTATATTTATTAATTAGAATTTCTTTACGGGTTATTTTCCCGTATTTAGTTGGTTATTGGATTAGTTGTTTTTACCGATCATTGGTAAAAACTATATAAATCAATGTTTGCATTGTAAAAGGGTTAACGGAGTAAAGGCACCCTTATGTACTAGATTTTTTGAATTATTAATAAAATACTTGTGCACTCACACTAAGCAGGGACAAGGTTCAATGTATTTTGATTCTGGAGTTATCAATAATCAACCAAACCAGAAATTTCATCATGTTCAACAAGTTTAGCCTCATCAACACAACCAAGAAAATCATTAGTTTACTTCAACCTATCAATCCATTGGATATCTCATCCTCACCCTGGGAATTTGAGCATGCAAGGTTAGCATAATTTTTCATGCATACAAATGTGGTGAACTTGACATAAAAGTCTTGTCATTTTGTGTTTTCCACTTTCCCTCATTTTGTTTCACCCATTTATATCCTCTTAAACATATCTTCTGGGTGACCATACACCCCTATAATATGTCTAGTAAGGACTTCAATAAACATCTAGGCCTAGATGATTTTTATATGCATAGGCTAGGATGATCTGCAACCATGATATTTATCTCAATAGACTATGACACAAATAAGGTCAATGAGATAGAACCTGTGATACTTGAATGATAATGTAAAGACCAAATGAATTTATTAGATATAGTAGAGGGTTACCTATAATGAAAATTTCAATAGGAAAGGGTTCTAAATCCTAAGCCTATGTCACAAGGATGTAGCTCTAACTATGCCTTAATAAAGATATACTATGGTTGTAACGAAAATATTTAAACTAAGGATGGGTTAGAATGATTGTAAAGGGGTAAGGTTCAATGGTCAATTAAATGAGGAAATGGTATATGAATAAAAATACTTATATTGGGGTAGACCATCGATGATTCAATCTTCCCCTTAGCTCTAGTGGAGATTTGTAAGAGAATGTTGTAGGTTGAAGACCTCAAATGGTTAAATTAAGATATAATATATCCTTATCTAGGATCTCCCATTGAATTTTGATATTGAGATTCAATGACACCATAATACAAGACTCCTCAAGATAAGATTCTAAGACACTAAATCTCTCAAATAGTACACAGGGCAGATGTACAAGTGAAACCAAAGTGAATAAATGGTATATGATCAATTAGGATTGAAATATGACCCCTATATATAGTGTTCCAATACCTAAAACCAAACCTAGACTCTAAGATAATTTATTAGTCTGGATGATATAATTGAAATATGTTAGATGACACATAATGGTATCAGTTGGGTCGATACAGTATATGAAGGGTGAAGTCACAAAATAGATGGTATCTAATAGGATGATACCATACAATTTATGGAATATATCAAATATGGATAAGAGATAATCATTAAATATAAATTTTTATACATTTAAAGGAGGTCAAACTGATAATATAAATGGTGTAATCAAGATATAATAGTAACATCTCATGTAAATCACCATGAGCCTTTCCCACCCCATTCCCAATGCACCCTTTGAGGTGTATACTTAGAGAGATTTATGCATTAGTAAGATTCTAAAAGATAAAATGTTATTAAATGATAAATTAAAAAATATTATGTGTATAAATATTCCCCACCTAAAACTCATCATGTCTCATAATACTGTAATGCAGGATGGTGCTTTGGGAAAGAAATGGAAAAACATAAAAGAACATAATTGAAATTAAATAATTACAAAATTTAAATTAAATTAAATTAAATTAAATTAAAATATGTACCTTCACTTACCTTGATGATTATATAACATGTGTTGCGTATGATGGAAGGCACCCAACAAGGAGAACAAGAGTCAGACTTAAAAAAAAGATAAAAATCCATTTTTATTTTTTTCTAAAAAAACTTTGGTTAACACCTAAAAATTATATATCTCACGAGGATTTTAAGGCTTATTTTTTTTCATGAAAATGACCTAAATAAATGAATATACTAATTACAAATTTAATCTCATGGTAAATAACAACAAGCTAGGAAAATTGAAATTTGTAAAATGTGATGTATGACTTATTATTTTATAACAAATGTGAGCAAATGCATGGTTGAAAATATAAAAAAATAAGATGATGAAAATGAATGTAAAACACATTAAATCATATGATAAATTATTTAAAACATTGTAAAAAAGAGGAAAATATCCAATGTAAGAGAATGCTAAAGATAGTGAAATAAGGATATGCCTAAAAAATGATGTCATCCCATGTAAGACAAGTAAAATCAAATTATACCAAACATGAAGGAAAACACAAATGATTGTAATTAAAATGTAAATCAAATGTAAGAAAATAAATTCAAATTTAATGAAACATTTAAAAGGACATAAATTATGGAAAAATAAGCGAAATACTCCAATGAGTGAAAATTCAAAATCAATGCTTGTTATAAAACATGGTGTAAGAAACCATAACCATCTAAAGCATGACTATGATGACTAAGATGGTGTGTAAATAAAGGGGTGGTGGGAATTTTTGAGGAAGGCTTGGTTTATTCCCCAATTTCATTGAATGCATCTCACAAATTGAAAATCTAAGTGGCATCATAATGGTGAAAAGGAAAATATATAGTCCAATAAGAAGAGTTGTGATCAGCTAGAAGTGATATTCATTAAAGAGATATTGAGGAAAATGATGTAAATAATGATGCAAGGTGACACATAGGTGATGTATAATTCCTTAGTGAATAAAAACACTCTAACAAGTATGGCAAAGAGTTATCAACATTAAGGACCTATGATACTCCATCTAACAAGCACAAACTTGGACTAACAAGTGAAGTAAATAGATCATCCCATAAAGGTTGTATGCATGGAAATTAAAAGGATCCTACCTTCCCACAACATGTTCCCTAATCCTAATGACCCATTATAGATTTTTTGGCTTATTGTGAATACTAGGTACTTGTGTGATAAAGTAGGTGACACCAAAATGTAGGAAGTGTTGTGACCAACATGCCCATTTTAAAAAAATTCAAATAGGGACCTATTTTGTTCTAAAAGTTTTATATAATTGGTGCCTATCAGACATAAATTGAACTTGAAACCTAAAATATAAGCCTAGGTTAAAAAACAATTTTCCATTTCATAAAATTTGGCTTAAAATAGTGACCTAAATATTAGTTCAAAGGGTGGATTTTATTTCAATTTTATTTATTGGTATAATTTAGCTAAACTTTTGACTACCAAGTTTATTGATTTTTTTGGATTTTGTAGGTCATATCTAATTTAAATCTTATCTTTAATTGATAGGTGCCAATTTATCATCAAAATATCATATACTATCAATGTGTATTCAACATATCAAGCTCTAAATACTTTTGGTCTCCTGGTTGAATGAGATTATTCCAAAGTATCACCATCTTAGTTTATCACAAGTATTTGGCGTAAAATCTAAGTTTTGAAAAAACATTGAAATGAATAAGAGAGGTTGTGCCATGCTTCTTTATCTATCCTCATCTTATCACTTTTCTCATACTTCTAAGTCATGAAAATAAGTGACCAACTGGCTGAGTGAGATTGTCCACATGTCATTGTCTCACTTTATCATAGACTTTATGCTAATGGATAAATTACAATGGCAAGTGACAAAGTGACTAAGTGAGATCATGCCACATGTTATCATTTTTCTAAACAAAATCCTATAAATAAAATGATATAATATGAATAATAAGACCAAGTGATAGACTACCACATGTCATCCTTTACACATTTAACTACTACATGTCACTCACTAATTAATCTACATGTCCTTCCTAGCACATTCAGTCACCACATGTCATGCCACATGACATCACATCTATGTTCTGCATATTGATATAATTTAGAGTCTAATTTAAAAATAATATTTAAGTGATAAAGTGAAAGGTTGCCACATGTTCCAATATGACATTGTCAAACTCTACATATTAATATGAACAAAGTTAGCTACAAATTAGAGTTAAAAGTAGATTGTGACTAAGGGACATAATGACAACTATAAAAATAAACAAATACATTAAAGCTTAAAGAGATCACTAATAAATAAAAAATAGGGATAAAGTGATGCATGTAAAATAAATCCCCATGAAATCTTATGACATAAAAATCAAATTAAAATAAAAAAGACAATTGACATAGACCATTAATCTAAAATTATTTCTCACAAATACTGGATTCAAGCAATGAATTCACCACTAGCAACTACGATATATGTTATGTTTCTAAATTAAATCAAAATAAATTCACCAATATGATGACTTGAGAATTGTTATCTAGAGCTCTACAATAACTAAAATCCCTATTTTTAAAGTCAAACACAAAGCTTAGTAAGAACAATAATGGAAATTGTTAACCAGGAACCAACTCCCTCAATGTTTTATTTTGAGACTAAACAAGAGTTCAAGGATAGATATTTCCCCCAAATTTATCTACACAATTCCTTCCATCATTATTCAAAAATTTATGGAGAGTTTGAAGTTATCCAACCATTTAAAGATGAATATGAACTAATGCTCAATGAGAGGGAATATAAAGATGAGTTTCTCTCCATAAAATCCATCAAACTCCATAAAGTATTGGCTAATCCCAAGGTATTTCATTACATATACCTAGTATTTAATTTATTTACAATAAGTGCATGCACTAAGGACACCTTTCACAAGAACAATAACATACAACTAGTAGCTTATGTATCTCTTGTACCATTTGAAAAGTATTACCAATTTACTAAACCATAATTTACCTAAAATTAATAAATGTCAAGTAATGGTTAAAGGAATATAAGGGTATGTAAAATACAAAAGGATAGGTTAGAAATTCCAATAAATTTTCTATGAGGAAGAAAGTCCCAATTTCGCAATTCAAGCCTGGTGTCAGAATCACCATGCTATTGTTAAACTATTAAAATCCCCATCCATAACTTATGTGGATGAAGTTTTAATTATTATCCATTATTATATAGGATAAGGGAATCCATGAATTATGTAAAATCATAAGTTAAAACTTAAAATCCCAAAGAGTCAACCATAATAGGTTAGATAATAATTTTTATATGCTTTCATATTTGGTAGATGATATTTGTGGTATTTTGAGCTCCACTGACACCTATCATTTAGGAACCTAGAGGAGAGAAAATGATAAATTATTATTTTTATTTTTATCACATTCAAAAATTTAGAAATCACATGAAAAATGTAACAGACATATTCTATCTAATGGTATACAAAGCAATTAATGAACAACCAATGCCAAGATTTCCTATAGAGATCAAGAGATCACTTAAGTCACTAGGGAATTATTGGTTATATCTCAATCACGTAATTATAATAGTTGAGGGTACATTGGTGGAGCCATTTTATTTATCTAAGCTAATTTCATACAAGCTAGTTGAACATGTAATTGATTTTCAATTATACAATAGTGTTAATGAGAATATTAGAAGGACTAAACTATAAAAATTCACAAGACACCCTCAGTATTGGAAGACAACAAATCCAACACTAGAAATAGTTATCTAAGACCTCTTTTCATAGAGGTTCTTTCCATTTAATATTATTTAAGTTTAGATTTTTTACCCTAGGGGGTGATAATGTAACATATAAACACCTTTGATGGTAGGTTCATGCAGAACTATGGGCATAAGGAATATGGACATGACTTTATTTTCTATAAATGTTGAAGATGACTCCCAGATAGAAAAAAAAAGAGAGGTTTAGGGATGTAAATGATAATTTCTAAATTGATCCAATATGAGCCTTCCATCATGAAAGATGATGCAAAAATTATAGATTAATAAGATGAGGGTAAAACCCCAAGATAAGCTAAACAATCTTAGGAAAAGGATGAGATAGAGGAAGAGATTGATGATAACTTAAATTAAAGGGTCTTTAATAACCTCTCAAAGCCAAAATATAGAGATAAATAGGTTATAAATATATGGGCATTCTTAGTTCCAAAAGTCACTTTTGTATTTACACCGATAGTTACCACAACTCCACCATCTACAACATCAATGGTTAATCATCTACCTTATCCTCCTATAGTGCACATTAAAACTAATCCTCATGTGAAAAATCAAGCAAAAACAACATTTCCAACCACTTAGGTTACAAAAGAAGAAGAGAAGACTCCATATTACTCAAGTGCATCAATAGGGATCACCTACTCAGATATAAAAGATGAGTATGTAGAATAATATTTGTCAGACAAGTATAAAGATGAATCAGTAGAAGAAATAAATCTATATGAGAATTATGAAGACATGGAGGAAGAAATTATAGTTGATGTTTTCTAAAATGCCCCTACATAGGTAAAATTTGGAACTCGAATCCCTAGCTCTCCTCATACTCAAGATGTAGAGTAAATAATAACTAGAAAGGGAGATCAAGGTCTTTGTTGTTTCTTGAACAACATGCCCTAATTCTTCCAAGAATCAGGGAACCTTTTTTTTTGCCATTTCCTCTAATCTTGCTTGTGCTCATGACACATTTCCTCAATAAATTAAGTTGACTTGGTGGTATATCTTGATTTACATGTTGAATTAGGACTTAAAACCATTACCATTATAAATACCACATCCATGCAAGTCAACTTTGTATTTTACATTTAGCATAAAAGTGGAGTTTTGACCTCGCAATCTACATTTGAAGCTTGTATCTCTTAGCTTACTCTAGGAGGTCATTTAAATTTCCATGATCTTCATGATCCCAAAAAATATCCCATTATGATGACCAAGTATAAATGGTAAAGTTTCATATATAACACTTGGCCATGAAGTGGGGTTTTATCATAATTATCCCCACATGGCATTCTTACCCACCAAATTTATTAGCTCCCTAAAAATACTTTAGGAGGTCACTTTGATTTTAATGCATGTTGGACCCATAGGACCTATCCTATCCTATCTTCTTAGATTTCATGAATAAGTTTCATGTTTTACACTTTGAGCAAAAATGCATTTTTGGGACACTTATCCCACTTGTCGAGTCTCTGGCACATGCATCCTCTAACTTACTCAAGTTTATTAGTTTGACCTAGGGTTTCATTTTGGTTTTAATTGCATATCATAATATATAACCTATTCCATCATGTTCATTATGATCATTCGAGCGAGTTTCATGTTCTGACCTTCCTCCCGAAATGACTTTTAGATCCTTGTACAGTACTTACAAAATCCTACCTCTCTTGGTGAAAAACTTGTTAAAATTCTTGATTTGGTCTAACAAAGTTCAAAATTGTTTGATAGTTATAGTTAGGATTTTCATATTAAAATCTAGCTAAGTTTTAATATTCTTTATGTCCCCATAGCTAATCAAGCTTCTAAATCTTGATTAGGTCTTAGGGAGTGTTTCCATCGAGTGCCTTTGCTAATTAGAGTTCCAAATCTGAATAGGTCTATGAGAGGGGTCATTTTTTTAGTGTTAGTCAAGATTTTAAGCCCAACTAAGTCCTCAAATTTTCCATCAACATTTTTCCATTAATTTCCACATGGGGGAGACTAGAATTATAATTGGGGTGGAAGACCCGATTAGGTCAAGACTATCCACCCCCTTGCAATCCTTTATTGATCAGGAATGGATCACTAACTAGGTCAAGGGTCATCCCCTACACCTTACATAGTTCTAATTGGGGCCTTGAGCCCTAATTAGGTCATTAGAGATGTTGGGACCCCTTCTCAGTTCTATGTGGGATTTTGCCTTGCCTTTCCCCCAAATAATTGTATTTGGAGTTTTACCCCCTCAAAACCCCACCGATTATCCTACCATTCTAATCAGGGTTTTGACCCCCAAAAACCTCGAAGACATTCTAATTAATATTTTGCCCCCCCAAAAACCTTTAAACTCATCCTATAGTATTTTAATGCCCTAAACTTCCAATTTGTTCTATGTCCTTTGGGATTTTCAAACTTGGTTTTCCCACCAATAAAAATAGTTATAATCAGGGAAAATGACCCAATTGGGTTTATAAACATTTTCAAAGGGTACCCCTTATTCTATTTGGGCTTTAGAATCTTAATTAGCAATAGTATTTTAAAATTGAATAGTAACTAAAAAATATAAGTATGAGACCCTTGAAAATACCAAATAGGTCTTTAGAGGTCATTTTTTAATTTTTTGATGATATCTTGAGCATCCAATGTCTATTTTCAAAACCATTTACAGCACCAAGAAGTTAGTTCTAGACCAAATACAATAGTACCCTTAATTTTGCATATGGGAAAACTTGTTTGCATTTTAGTGTCAAATTTATGATTCATTCATTTTAATTGTAATTCTTAACTTTTTTTAGTCTCTTTTCAAGAAATAGATAGTAAAAGTGGTGAATTTGAAGGGAAAAAATAGAGGAAGAGGTAGCTAGGTGCATTAATGGTGGTAGCCAGATGTTTTTTAGGGGAAAATACCTCCTTTGGAAGATACAACCTCTATTTATTAGATGGATCTCATTATAAATGGGTTGGATAATTTTTTTTTACAAAGACATTATGGACCAGTTATCTATTTATACATTTTGATTTTATTCTCTCTCTCCCTCTTGTTTCCATGGGGGGATGCTGTCAAAATTTATATTCATATAATTAATTGTAAAACTCTATTTGTGATATCAAGCAATATTTTTATTCAATAAAAGTTGTGGAAGATTTGATTTGTGTTTATTTATGCATGAAATATGGTGGTGATGTTGTCTCTCCACCAAGATTTCCATCCCTCAAATTTTATCATTAGTTTTCATTTTGGTTATGTGAAGGCTAGACATACGAGGATCAGTTTTTGGGTTGCATTCGATTGAATGATTATATATTTGGCTTCATTTTAATCTAGGCCTTTTCTCTCTTTTCCATTTTCTCCTTTTCATTTTATTAATCAACTGTTAATCTAGGGTTTGTATGCAAGATGTTTCTCATGTCTATATTAAATGCTTAAATGTATTTCCAATTATCTATATTGAATTTTTAAATATTAATCAAATGGAATGAATACACCAAAATCAATTGAAACCACACATAAAAAAAAACCCCAAACTGATGATTCATGATTGGGTAAAACCACATCAAATGCATATTTATTTATTTTTATCACCTACACGATACTTAATAAAATAAAATAATAAACCAACATTCTCATTTTATATTGTTCAAGTACCCAAAAATCATTAAAATGAAGTTTAAAGTTTGAAGTATTCAAACTAGCAAAGACCCCTTGAAATGGAATGGTCAAAATAAGCCATTAAGTGAAGATCAGTGCACCTAGACTAGGGAGATATAAATCTTAGGGAGATTATCTATAATATCCTTACAAGAAGAGTTTCAGTGCATCAAAATCATAAGGACCCAGTTGTTATTGTTTGTGTTAGAATGACCATCAACATGTTTAGTGCTAGAAGGAAGGCCTGAACCTAAAACTAAAATTTTAGTAGAGAATTTAAAATTTGAACACATTAGATCTTTCCCCAAGTAGGTTTCTAGGTTTTAGGCATGGAAAACTAATTTGTAGACCCACTTATGACTTTTTCCTAGCTAGGTGGAGGTGGTTGCCTGTGAACATTCTAGGGCCTACTCATAATCTGCCCAAAGATCTTGATGAATTTTGTCAAAAATACACATATGGTGGGATTTAGACAAAAAAAGAACAAATTAAATAATTTAAGGATTCCATAATCAAGATGTAAATCCAACATGAAGAAATCTCATGTCATTTATTTCCTTATTCTATGGATATAAAAAAATACAATTGGTATCTCTGCTTGTCATATGGGTGCATCACCTTGTGGGTCATCTTCAAAAAAATGTTTATCAAACATTTTAAAGTACCCATTGAACTTGATACCTTGATTACCAACTTTATACCACCTTTATGGATCCCAATGAATCTATTAGCAAACTCAACATTTACTTTCATGAGTTATACATGAGGTTAAAAACTCATTCCTAAAAATGGAAGTGAATGCTATTGAAGTTTATCTCAAAACATTAGATCCCATAACTACTATGTTTATTCAGAATACTTCATCCACTCTCACCTCCTTGGCATTGACTTACTAAGAGGCTTTCACAATTGAACAATAATTAATGCTATATAGTTATTTACAAACCCATTTTATTCTCTAAGATAATCAAGTGTTTACACCCAAAATCCATTGATTTATTTTTCTATATGTCAACCCATTTGACAAATTGCACCTTATAATGAATCATTGCCTCAATCCTATGACCAATAAATCCTCCATGTGACAAATGAAAACCCTACTATTTCTTTTAATACATACATTTATGATAATTCTTCATGTGGACACTAAGTTATTTTTCCTTGCTTTAGTGATCAAGAGTCTTTCAATGATTTTGCTAATCTAATGCCATTTTTTATAGATCCCTAACAAGCAATGCATGAAATGGCCCATGAGACTGCTATCCAAAGTTCACCAATTGACATCTATGGATATGGAAATGGGACAAGTACTAAAATGGTCTTATTGACTAATAATGTACCATTTCATAAACATGAACAAGTCTTTAAGAGTCTTTAACGACAAATAAATAATAGTCATTTTAGGTGATCTATTGGCTAAAAATCAAAATAATGGTGACCTACCCATACAAGAAGAAGAATTAGACATCTCTTGAAATCAACCATAAAAATAATTAGAAGAGTTGAAACAGTTGTATGAAAAGGATGTGTAATCACTTAAAAGTGACACTTGAGTGCTAAGAGTGTAAATTAAGACTAATTATCCCTAGCTTAGCCTTAGACCTATCTTAGAGCCTGTTTTCACACTTATCCATCTATTTTGTGGGCCACAAACATTTCTAGTCATCCCTAAATCAATCAAAGACACTCATTCTTACATCCTAGCCCTTCATGCCTAGGGTTATACCACTTGGACACTAGCACCATAATAGGGATAGTAGTGCCACATGGCACTAGTGTCCCAATAATGGCACTACTATACTTTCCTTCCATTTTCCATAAACATACATCTTTTCAAATCTTAGACCTCTTAGGGTCAACTAGATAAATTTTAACACCTGCACAAGCACCAAACTAATATAAATACATGATTCTTATCCCTTTATCCACTAGATGGAAATTAGATATAAATTACATATGAAAACTCAGAATAAACTATGCACAATTAAGGTTATCAATCCCTATTCTGCCCTACTTTTACATACTACCATCTACAACATTCCTAAGCTCAAATTAATCAAATTTGTAATCTCAAACACATTCAAAGCACTCAAATCAACTATCATACCATCTTCACTTGTACCAAAACTTAAGTGGGGATAAATACATTGATCTTGATACCTCTTTTGAGTATTGGTGTGAACTAAGAATTTGACTCAAGAGAGGTGTTAGTATCTTATTAGTGACAATATAAAATCAAATTAAAAAATCAACACACTAGCTAGCATACATCTCTAGGCCTAGTTACTATGGAGAGCATAGTGAGGGAAATGCATTTGAGAACACAACTAAAAATTGAAAGAAATAAGAAATATGAAAATAAAACACCAATTTATTATCAAATCCTTGATTGCTCCAAAAATATCCTTCTTTGGCTTTCTCAGCTTGTGCTTCAAGAGATCTTCTTCAATGGAGTGTGGCTACCTTCATCTCCTCTTGGCACCTTTGGGTTTGGCTTGGCTTGGCTTGGCTCAACAATTTTGCATTTTAACACTAAGATTTAATAAATTTTTAATATATTTGGGCATTATAAATTTTGCATAAAAAAACTTAAAATTCAATAGGCAAGGCCTCCTATTTATAGATTTTTGGAATGGTTTAAGGGTCAACCATGACTATCCATCTCAAGATTGAGACGTGTGGCCATGAATAAATCCAAATATGAAATTCATTATACAAATATCCCCATTAATATTTGGGATAAATAGGTATTTAATAGGCATAGAGGGTCTTAATGAGGTATGGGAGATCGATAATCCTAATATTTTATGCATTAATGTCTTATTGATGTCACCCCATATATTGATGTCACCTGATGATGTAGTTAATAGAAATTAATTTACAATAAGATTTATTCAACAAGTTATATTTAAAATTAAATTAAGGCCCTAATTTGGTTTAATTAGCTTAAAACATGATTAGTCAAGTTTAGTGCAAATTTTGGCTCTTGGTGCACAAATGAATCAAATTGGTCAAAATGTCTTATTATTGGTCCAAAATTTGACTAGATTAGAATTGGAAGTCAATGTAAGATGCATTGGATATATTATCCCATTTAGGATTTTACCAACACCAAATAACAAAGGCATATGTCTCGTGTAAGAGATTTGATAGAAAAAAGCAATCCAAAGCATCTAGGTGTAAAATTGGCATTTTGACTCGAAATGATCTGATCAAAGTTAGCTAGGTCATACATTAAATTGTCCCATTTAGTGATACTCTAGCCAAAATTATCACTTGAATATATCAATTTCAACTCATTTAATTCATTTTATTATTTTTAGGCCAAATTGTGCACTTTAGGTAGAAATTGGTCAAAAACCTAGTTGGAGGTCATTAGTGGCCAGATTTAGGTGTCTATAATTTTCCCTTATTTGGGAAGGTGTTGTAATCTATAAGAATAATAACATATTATAAAACAATGAAAGGTCCTATATTCTTACAATTGAAATGATGATAAATTAACTATATGATGCCCCTTCAAGGGAATGGTTAACATAAGTAGGTTGACAAACGGTCTCTTGATAAGAAGTGAAATAAGGGGACAAAAGAAAGGAAAGATGATGGGGTGAAAACATAATTTTTTTAAAAAATTAGTCAAAATCACTAAAAATTCAAGTGGGATAGTGTACAATGGTTTGCCCAAAGGTAGTTATAAGTATTGTACCCTGATAGTGGAAATGTGGTATGATAACACAATGATTTGCCCAAAGGTGGTTATAATCATTGAAAAGACCGAGCTACCCCAGTTAGGATATACAAACAAGATAAAATGGTGCCCCTGTATGGGTAGAAAAACTAAAGTGGTGAGAACACAATGATTTGCCCAAAGGCAGTTATAAATATTGAGAAATGTAGGTGGGATGGTGTACAATGATTTCCCATAGGCGGTTATAATTATTGGACCTCGATTATGACAAACATGATAAACTTGATTGAGGATGATGATAACTTAACACAAAAGGTAATGATGAATTGAAACAACCTACTAGTAGGGATATGCTCATCTAAACTAATAAAGGTTGAAATTCTTTCGTCGTTAATTACTCTGTTTGGGATATGATTCAGATTGAATCAGGATGTCGATGCCAAAGAGATGTTGATGCTACCATTATTGAATAGACTTATTGAAGCTGAGGTTTGTTGTAGCACATGTCAGTAGGCATCATGGTATAAGATCATGAGGACTGGGCCAAAATATGCATGAGGACTGACTCTCATAATCTAATACTCAATAGAAAACAATACACCAATTATAGAAACCATGATGATAATGTAAACATATGAATATGGATGGATTCAAGTATAAGTGTGGGCAAGGAATCACCCAATGAACACACATAAATTGAATCAAGGCAATAGTACTAAAAGTAAACAAATAGGTAGACAAACAAACAAAATAAGTAGAGATAAATAAACAAACAATGCAATAAAAAGTATATGAATATTATCCCTAGAAAATAGGTGAAAACTTAACAAAAAAAATGGGGGAATAGAAGAAAAGGAAGGGGGTGGCTGAGTTATCTCCATATGCACTAGGCAAGTGGACGCTACCTGCATAGTTCCATATATGTAATATCCAATAAAAAAACTTCAAGCCAAATGTAGTTCTCCTAGCAAATGGGAAGAATGTGATAACTAATGAAAACAAACACAATGGATGTGATAAAAAAATATGAATAGTCTTGCAAAATAACAAGTGCATAAGAGCCAAATGCCAAAAAGGATGGAGAAATTAAGAAACAAGTGATTTGCTTACAACTTAGTAAGGGTTCCCAAAATCCTTAAGGCAAAGAAGTGGTCAATGTTTTTATTCTTTTCTAATGATTTTACAAATGTTTTTGGAATTTTTGAAGTATCTCAACTCGATGAAGAATGATGAGACACTAAATAGTTCAAGGTCACAAAAAAATAAGAGCGTATAAACTTAGGTTACTCACAAAATGGATAGAGCATAGAAACTTAGGGTGCTCACAAAATGATGAGAGAATTCGAACTTAGGTTGCTCACAAAATAGTGAGAGCATGATGGAAAGGGTGACTGAGTTGACGTCAACAAGTATCGAGTGTTACCTATATAATCCTAAAGTAGGACTTCAAGTCACTATAGTTCCATCCTATGGTGGAAGAATTTGACTAGTGTAGTAGTCAATTTAAACAAAACAAACATAGTTGGTAAAAAGGCATAATATGGCATAAGAAGTAGTAAGTTGGTATGTCAAGACTCAATAAACAAATGTTTCCCCTAGTTTGCTCATAGGTGGTTATAATTAGGACACAATAGCATAGATCAATGGCACTAATTTTCCCAAAGATGGTTATAATTAGTAGCAAGGCCGGTGATAAGAAAAAAAACAAACGAAGGATGTAACTACCAAAACTTCTATCATACTTCTCCAAAATATGATCTCTATCTGAAGTACTTGAAACAACTGATGAAATTGATCAAATTCCTTGGTGCTAAAAATGTGTAATGAATTGGTCAATAGATCTAGGATTTAAAACATGTTTGGTCAATAGATCAAAAATGTAAAGTGGATACAAATAAGAGGATGGATAAGAATGATATTTGTACAAAGAAGAATAGTGATAAAATGGTACCACTAAAACAGTCCTTATAGATAATACACCTTATCACTCAAGCATAGTGCCACTTGAGGTGAATAATATTCATTGGCTTAGGAAGTTTATCTTCATATGGTGTGTCAAGCCTATATTCTCCTAATCCATAATCTGAAGTAATGATGAAAGGTCCTATCTAGTTTGGTTTGAATTTACCTTTATGCTTCTTCTCAGTCATGGTATTATTTTGGTTTTCTTTAAGAAAAATATCACCAAGTTCAAATTTTCTATACTTGACACACCAATTATAGTGGCCTTTGAGTCAATTTTGATAATCTTAAAGATTTTTGAGCACAACTATGTATTTTTCATCAATCAAGTTAGCTCCTATAGGTGAGCTACTCGTTAGTCATGATCATCTAGGACATGCTTGAAAGAAGGTAATTAAACCTCAATGGGAATGATGGATTTAGTACCATAAATAAGCAAATATGGAGTGGCTCCTATGGGGGTACAATGATTGGTATGGTATGCCCAAAGGGTAGGGAATATTTGTAGGTGCCATTCATGACTAACATCATTGACAATATTTTTGAGAATATTGATAATGGTTTTGTTTGATGCTTGGGTCTGGCCATTACCTTGAGGGTAATATGCCATATAAATTTTTTATGTGATGTTGTATTCGATACATAGCTTGTCAATATCCTTGTTCTTGAATGATCCTCCATTATTAGATATAATGTCAAAGGGGATACCATAGTAGCAAATGAGATGGTTGAAGATGAACTTAGAAATTTACTTTCCAATCATGTAAGTGAGGGGTATAGCTTTAACCTACTTAGTGAAATATTTGGTGGTGGTAAGGATATATTTATGGCCATCAGATAAAGTGGGGTTGATTTTTCCAATGAGGTCGAGTCCCCATGTAGCAAATGGCCATGGTGCCAACATCAATTTTAGATTTTATGTTGGGGCATGAATCAGATTAGCATGCCTTTGACATTTGTTAACATATGTAACTGCATCTACATCCATCATGGGCCAATAAAAACTAGTATTCAAAATCTTTTTGGATAGGACTTCCCTATGATAATGAGATCCACATACTCCATGAACTTCTCTTAATGCTAGTGTAGACTCTATTAAAGTTAAACAATGAAGCAGAGTTCTATCAAAACTATAGTGGTAAAGGGTGGATCCAAGTAGAGTATAATGAGTGGAATGATGAATAAAGGCTTTGGTTTGTTTTTGAGATAAGTTAGGTGGTAGAAATTGGTCATAAAGGTAGTTGTAAAGGGTTTAAGTACTAGATAGAATTAGGACCAACAATATCACAAATCATTGAAATAGTTGAAGGTCCATAAGTTGGTGTGAACATATTCTCAATAAGGAATTGATATTCTCTAGCTTTATCTATTTATCAAATCAAAGAGCTAATAGTATTCATGGCATCTATAGTTCTATTACTAGCCCCTGGTATATTCTCAAATTGGATATTTGTAATTTGTTGTTTTAGGGTATCGATCATAGCCTTATATGGAACCAACTTATCATCTTTAGTTTGTAAATGGTCTGTGACCTGATTCATGATTGAATGAGAATCACTATAAACTTAGAGATGAGATATGTTCCAGTGTACTATCTATCAAAGTCCTACAATAAGTGATTCATACTCAGCCATGTTGTTTATACAAGGAAAACTGATTTTAAATGATTTAGGGATTAGATCTCCATGTGGTGTAATAAATAAGAAGCATGCCCCTGATCCATGTGTAGTAAATCAATCATCAAAATAAAGATTCCAATGTTACTCCTCAAGAGGTGTGTTAATGATGGTCATTATGGATTCATCAAGAAAATGAAATGTGAGTGGCTTTGTGTTTATAAGGGGTACTTCAGCAAGTTGATCTATAAGGATTTGTCCTTTGATTACCTTCTGATTGACATACTCTATGTCAAACTCACTAAGAAGCAAGATATATTTAGCCATTATACCTTTTAAAGTTGTTTTATATAGTAGATACTTGAGTGTATCTACTTTTGGAATGACCATGGTCTTATTGTTCAACATGTAATGACATAGTTTTTGAGCTGTAAAGACCATGGCTAGACAAGCTTTTTCAATAAGCACATAGTTATGTTCATATGTGACCAAGGTATGGCTTAAGTAGTATACTTCATGCTCTCTTTCATTGTTATCATGTTGAGCCAAAAGTTCTCCCAAGGCATTTTCAATAGCTGATAGATACATCAAGAATGACCTTCCTAGCATAAGAGGTAACAAAACTAATGGATTAACTAGATAGTCCTTGAGTTATTAAAAAATTATTTGCTAGTGGTCATCCTAGTGAAATGCAAATCCCTTATTTAGAATATGTGTTAATGGATGACACTTGTCAACTAATTGAGAGATGAAGCATCAGATTGACTAGATCTTTCCCTGCAAACTGTGGAGTTGCTTCAAATTGCTTGGTGGTGGCATCTTGATTATAGCATGGACTTTGGCCATATTGACTTCAATGCCCTTATGAGACACAATGAATCCAAGTAAATTTATTGAGGTTACTCTAAACACACATTTATTTGGATTGAGTCTAACTTTATACTCTCATAATCTTTCAAATATCCTACATAACATTGGTGGATGGCCAAACTTGGTTTTGGATTTTCCTAATATGTCATTGACATAGTCTTCAATAATAGTATGCATCATATCATGGAATATGATAGTAATGGCCCTTTGATATGTATCTCCAGTATTCTTAAGACAAAATGACATTATCTAATAACAAAATGTTCCCCATGGAGTGGTGAATGTTATTTTATGTTGGTCTTCTCGTGCTATTGTAATTTGTTGTTTTAGGGTATCGATCATAGCCTTATATGGAACCAACTTGTCATCTTTAGTTTGTAAATGGTCTATGACCTGATTGATGATTAAATGAGAATAACTATAAACTTAGAGATGAGATATGTTCTAGCGTACTACCTATCAAAGTCTTATGATAAGTGTTTCATACTCAACCATGTTGTTTCTATAAGGAAAACTAATTTTAAATGATTTAGGGATTATATCCCCCTATGGTGTAATAAGTAAGAGGCATGCCCCTAATCCATGTGTAGTAAATGAATCATAAAAATAAATATTAAAATTTTACTCCTCAAGAGGTGTGTTAATGATGTTCATTATGGATTCATCAGTAAAATGAAATGTGTGTGGCTTTGTGTTTATAAGGGGTGCTTCAGCAAGTTGATCTATAAGGACTTGTCCTTTGATTACCTTCTGATTGACATACTCTATGTCAAAATCACTAAGAAACATGATCTATTTTGCCATTATACCTTTTAAATTTGTTTTATATAGTAGATACTTGAGTGTATCTACTTTTGAAATGACCATGGTCTTATTGTTCAACATGTAATGGCATAGTTTTTGAGTTGCAAAGACCATGGCTTGACAAGCTTTTTCAATAAGCACATAGTTGTGTTCATATGTGACCAAGGTATGGCTTAAGTAGTATACTACATGATCTTTTTCATTATTATCATGTTGAGAAAAAAGTTCCCCCAAGGTATTTTCAATAGCTAATAGATACATCCAGAATGACCTTCCTGGCATAAGAGATAACAAAACTAGTGGATTAACTAGATAGTCCTTGAGTTATTAAACAATTATTTGCTAGTGGTCATCCAAGTGAAATGCAAATCCAATATTTAGAATATGTGTAAATGGATGACACTTGTCTACTAACTGAGAGATGAAGCATTGGTTGACTGGATCTTGCCCTACAAACTATGGAGTTGCTTCAAATTGCTTGGTGGTGGCATCTTGATTATAGCATGGACTTTGGCCAGATCAACTTCAATGCCCTTATGAGACATAATGAATACAAGTAAATTTATTGAGGTTACTCTAAACACACATTTATTTGGATTGAGTCTGAATTTATACTCTCATAATCTTTCAAATATCCTACGTAGCATTGGTGGATGGTTAAACCTGGTTTTGGATTTTACTAATATGTCATTGACATAGTCTTCAACAATAGTATGCATCATATCATGGAATATGATAGTAATGGCCCTTTGATATGTAGGTATAGTATTCTTAAGATAAAATGACATTATTTGATAACAAAATTTTCCCCATGGAGTGGTGAATGCTATTTTATGTTGGTCTTCTAGTGCTATTCTAATCTGGTTGTATCCTAAAAAGCCATCCATGAGTGAAAACATTTCATAACCTATCATGGAGTTGATGATCATGTCAATATTAGGAAATATAAAGTCATTCTTAGGATAAACTTTGTTTATGTCTTAGAAATTAGTACATATTCTAATTCTTTTAGGCTTTTTGCTAACAAGTACAATATTAGATATCTATTCTAAGTAGTCAATGGACTAGATACATCCTACTTCTAAGAGTTTTTCCAACTCTTTATCTACCAAGACAACAATACAAGGATGGATCTTACGTAGATTTTTTTTCACTAGTTTGGCATTAGGATTGACCATAAGGTGTTATAGAACCAAGGCAATGTCTAAACCTGACATGTCAGAATAAGCCCATGCAAAGATATCTACAAATTATTTCAATAGAGCTGTAAAGACTTCATATTATTCGTTAGTGAAGGATATGCCTAATTTTATAAATTTTAATTCCAATAATTTCATGATATTTACCTCTATTATATCTTCAACTAGAAGGGTCGAACTATCTTCTAAGATAGTAGGCAACGACTTGAACTATTGGACTATATTAAGGTCCTCTGTTAGGACTTGCTCTTCAACGTCTCCTAAGCATGATGAATTTGAGTCCCCTAATAGGATATCTATCCATGTGACAAAAATAGTCAAAATTTTTTAAATAATTTTATCAAATATTTATTGTTCTGTAAAACTAAACTTAGATCCATAGGCAAGGTCATCATTGGTGGTCTATTGATCTAAATTTGAAGAATAATGAACACCCCCATTTAATGGTGGTTGAAATAGGTTTTCACCACTAGACTGGCCTTTATATTTACTTTTCCCCTAATCAAAAAGTGCCTCAAAGAGGTTTTCACTTTGGGACTCAATATTTTATTTATTTGCTTTTGGCTAAGGGTGTTCACCCACTCTCCAAAATAGGCTTCAGGATCTAATGTAATTGAGAATCTTGACTTATGATCTCCTAATAGAACATTGTCTCAAAGGCCTAAAAAATCATAGAATGCCTCCTCATTCTAAAACTTACCAACTGGTAAACTGGATTCTTGTTGGTCCTAATCTATTAGTTGGGGATAGTATAACAACAATAGGTGATGACCAATGATTGGGGTAATAATATATATGGCATTGTTATCAAACATGTTAGTCTCAGCTAGTCCATCAAAAGTGAGGCTATGATTAGACTCTACTTCACTATCGACATCATCATCACTACTCACCAGTGATGAAACTTGAATAAGATATGTGGGGTCATCCCGAGGTAGTTTAAATCTAAGTCTATAGGGTTTTTGTACTTAGTCATGGAAATTGGCTCAAAGGTTTCTTGTTGATTTGGTCTGAGGCCTCTTCCTTCATAATTTTTATGCTCCATAATCCTATTGGGAATAGGTAACTTTGCAGTTTTATAAAAATCAGCTTATTTGTCATTGTACAACCATGATTCATCCCATTCAAGAGGGTCTAGCTCTAGGTCAGATGCTGGTACAAACATGATAGGTCCCTTATCTTTGTTCTTTTTTTACCAATGCATGTGTGGGGTATTTTTATGTGACCCAAAGGTCTTTAGATTTTGAGGAAGATTGGCAATATGGAAGGTATCATGGGTCACATACTCCCTTGGGCCATTATTTGAAGTGGTGAAATGATTGAAAGCTTCAGGTTGTGGCATATGGGAAAGGGAATCCAAGGTATTAGGATCTATGAAATTATCCTATGGAGTATCAATAAGTATGGCCTTTCCTTTAGCTACTTGGAACTTGGATTCATGTCATATTAGTAATTTTAGATTTGAATCATAACCTCAAGATCTTTGTAGTGTTCATATGGGTGTAAATCTCCTAGAATATTCACTTCCATCCCTAAGTGGGAGAATTTGATACATTAGTGTAGTGTTGATAGGACTACATGGATATCATGTAACCAAGGCCTACCTAGAAGCATATTATATGACAACTCAAGATCAAGCATATGACAAAGTGTATCATGGGTCAAAAGCCCAATGATAACTAGTAAGCTAATGGTGCCTTGTGATTCTCTTTCCTGATTATCATAGGCTTTGATAGTTATCATTTCTGCCTGGAGATCTTCCATTGTGTACTCAAGAAGCTTGATGAGCTTTAGAGACACTATGTTGAGGTTTGATTCATTGTCTATAAGGACATTTTTCACTTTATGCCACTTTATATAAACTTTTATGTACAATGGATTATTATGGAGCAGGCCAAGGGAAGAAATATCACTTTGGTTGAATGTGACTTGTTGGGCTGGAGCTAGGTGTCCAACCAAAGCTTAAAATTTATTAGTGATTATTGACATTCATAACAAATATAAAATAAAAATTTGTGCTATTGTCTTCTACAAATGTTCTACAATATCAAACTTCTTGTCTTGGTCAATGGTGAATGGTTTATTTCAAGGCTGAATGGTTGGTTGGATAACAGGCAAAGTGGTAGATGGGCGTGGACCTAGGATAGTAATATTTGACCTCTGAATTGTGATTACATAATCAAGATTAAATGTTGGATCATAATTGCTAACAAATGTTGGGAATAGTGTGGGACTAGATAAGACAAGTATCAGTTGCCGGTGCTCTTGTATGTGGTCACGTGGCAAGGGTGAGTTATCAATATATGGTTTAAAAGTGGGAGTCTTGATTTGTTGGTTTGCCTATGTGAAGTCCCATGTTAAAGAAGGATTATCCATGTAATTTGGTTGAGTAGTATTTTTTAACAATGGTCTAGATTGATTAGTGCTCAGTTTAAGATTAATGAAGATGATATTATCATTGCCCCCTACAATATGACCTACAACCTTGTTGTATTCATGTGCAACTGCATAGTAGGTTTGTTAGTTGTTACCATTCTAACCTTGGTTTTGTCCATTGTTTTGATGTTGTGGTTTTTGTTATTGATTCTATTAATTTTTATATTACATTGACCAGTATTGTTATTATTGTTGATTATTATGGTACTATTATGTGTTATGTGGAAAAAGGAGTTTTGATAAATCCCAAGAGTTTTATTGGAGGTGGAAGTACCATTATCCAATGTTATGTCCCCATTCTCCAACATATTATTAATCAAATGCTTGATTTTCACACATCTTCATAGATTATGCCCGTTGACCTGATGATATTCATAGAATTCTTTTTCATGGTACCAATCAGGATAAGGAATACCTTATGGATAATGATTTGGTGTAGGCCAACTAATCAAATTAGTAGTGGCAAATTTGAAAAATATAGACTCAATAGGCTCTCTTAGGTCACAAAAGACATGATGTGTAGGCATAATTCTCCTTGGAGGAGGGGTTTGTAATGGTAAAGGTTGTTGTATTTATTGCATGGGTCTTGGTTGTTATGCTTGTGATGTTGGTTGGAGAGGTTGTTGGGTAGGAGCAAGCTGAAAAGGTGATACAGATGATGTTTTCACTATTTAGATAAGACGTGACTCAGTTACTCCATACCCACAACATTCTTATTATGATTTAATTGCTTTGGTCTATCTTGGTTATTGGCCTGTGTTGGTTGTGATGCTTATGCTTGGATTGGATGTTGGTTTTAGCCACTTCCCTGATTGATACCTTGATTCTAATTAGTTGACATAAGATTTATAATCTCTTTATTAATAAGGGCTTGCTTAATCAACAAGACTTTTTCGATAATCTCCTTGAAAGTATGTGCACATTGTAGTTCCAGATGATAAGCTATCTCACTATGCAAATTTTTAGTAAACACAATGGCTAATTGTTTATCTAATAAATTATGGGTGAATCAGCTTGTAAGGGCTTTCCATCACTGTAGATAACTTGAAAAACTCTTATTAGCCTTTTGTTTTGCTTGTGTTAGGTCAACCAATGAAATCTCATGTTCAAGATTATAGGAAAAGTGTTGCACAAACTTATCAGAAAGATCATCAAAATCTATTACCAAATTCTTGGGCAAATTCAAAAACCACTCCAAGGCTTGTCTAACCAAGCTCCTTGGAAACAACAACAAAAGGTATATATCACTATATGCCACTAGTTAACATGCGACAAAGAACTCAGTTAAATAGGCCTTAGGGTCACCTTTCCCTTTGTATTTATCGAGTTTTGGTGGTTTGTTTCCTAGAGGAAATGGTATCTGAAAGTACTCCATGTTAAATGGATAAGAACACAAGTCATCCAACTTAAAAATTTTAGTTTGTTTCTCAACTTAAATGGTAGCAATTGCATCCTTCATGTGTTACAATTCTTGGGATAGGAAACTAGAAAGAACATTGGTTTGAGGGAGAATATTGGTTTAGATAGATGGTTGGGAGGTCATAAGGGGGACACTTTGACCAAGGTATGATGGATATATTTTTGGGGTATATTGGTTTGGTTGGGAATTGGATTGAGAATATGCATATGTGGATTAGGATGTACTTAAAATTACACATTTGGTTGTGTGATATTCTCATGTGGGTTGGCTATGAAGGTTTGAATTAGAGTATTTTTTGGTTGGGATGGAGGGATATAACTATACTATGCCTACTGTGGTTGAAAATGGACATGTTTCTAATTAATCAAACATTTTTGTTGAGTGGGAACTTGTGGACCAAGACCCTATCTCTGAACTTGTGGCACATTTTGAACTAATTGTTGTCTAGTAGGTATTTGAGAAAGATGGGAGCCTCTTTGTTACATGAATCCTTTTTTGGAAGTGAAAGCATGTTGAATATTTGACATCTATTACTAACTAATATTTACACATTGTTAGCTAGTCATCATTTGGTTTTGGATTTGTACACTGGTCTATGATTGAGGAGGTGCATTTTCCACTACCTAATGAGGTGGAACATTAGTTGCCCCTCATTTAGGTGGAAATATATTCAACCTCTATTGTGTTAGTACATTATATTGTGCCTATTTTTATGTAATATTACTCATCCCTTGTTGAGGAGTAGGATTCATCACATTCTATTGTTGAGGTGTGACATTAGGTGTTATTTGACTACCTAATCCTATTAGTTGCACAATTGATGAAGCAGTTGGTTGAGGTTAGGATGTAAAAAATGCTATTCTCTGGTATGATTCATGGTATTAACTATAGGCACATGTTATTGACTAGTTGTTTGTGTGTTAGTACCACTTTGATTTGGATTAGATGTTACTTGCACATCGTCCACTATATTTTTCTAATTCTTTTATGTAGAAGTAGAAGACACTTCTTTAATAATAGGCATATTTAGTAAGTTGTCTACCAAAGTGTTTTGCATGAATGGTTCTAAACTCAGATTGTCTTGACTAGTTAACTCTATCAAATCTCTTATTGAAGGAACTAAGTCAATAAGAGGTTTGTTCACCATGGTCATTTGATTGAAATTGCATGTTAGATTCAAGTAGGTTTGATATGTCTTCTAGATTTGGTTAAAGTGGTCTTCCATGAGGTCTTTATCTCTATTAGACATATTAGGGTCCTGATATGTTGTTTGGACTAGAGCCAAAGGATTGATTGAAGAAGCATGTTGATCATAAATTATGTTGTGGGACATTCTCACTAGGCTTGGTAAATTATCATGAGGGAAGTTTGCTGGAAACTTAGCCCCTACCTCTATGGATCTAACCAAAATATCATCTTTATTCTCCAATAAATGATGTTCAAACAAGAACGGATCATATGTGGAAGGTATATTAGTAGAGCATAACTATTGAAGAACTGGTTAATTAGTTGTGGGTATTGTAGTTAGGTATTGTATGGTTTGTTCTTGGTCTTGTTCTGAATAAGGTGGTGTATTAACCAAATATTTAAATAATGGATCTTGCCTTTGTGTCCCTAATTGAGTATTATAAGATCATTAAGGATCTATTTCATAAGAAATATTATCTACGTAGGGGTCTTACACCATTTATTCCTATGCAACCACATTACTGATCCCCATATTATACATGAGTCCACTACAAGTGTAGGAATACATGTTGGGATCCATAGACAATGATTTGTGATAAAGGGACGTCTTTAAACTCTAAAAAAACACTATCTAAAAAAAGATGATGTTCCAACTTGGTCTAGATTCATTAAATGAATCAAAATGTTTATGCAAAGATTTGTGATAACACAAGCTAACGTTAAGTGTTTAACGTTACATGTTTTACATAAAAATATTAAGTAAATGAACCAAAAATTGAAATGATAAACGCTAAGGTCAAAGTGTTTCAAATTAGTCTAATCTATAAAATTAAAAGTTGCTAGGTCTTTTGGCTAAAATGCAGCATAAAAAACTAGGCTCAAACAAGGCATGCACTAGGACTCTTGGCCAAAAGGAATCAAAAGTTAGACTTTGAAATAGATGAAATTTTAAATCTAACAGATTTGAAACACTTCTAACAAACACTAGGAATTTTATTATTGGACATAGACTCAATCAAATAGGTATAAAGTATGAAACAAAAGACGCTTTAGAGATAGTTTATTTTCTCACAAATAATGGTATAAAACTTGGTTATTTTGACAAATAAGCTAGATAAAAATGAACAGTGTAACTATGATAGACAAAATTTCACAAAAGTATACTCGTATTGGTTTGAAAATTTAGGAATAAATTTGAACTCTATGCAATAGGGCCTATGAAACAATATCTGAAATGTTTTGGGCAACGTAACAATACTAGACTACCCAAAAGATGTGATAAAATACTTGTTTCAAAAATTCTCTAAGGCAAAAATAATTTATCACAAATTTGATAGCATAACACTACCTTTATTGACTCAAAATGTTGTGGTACATATACTCAAAGTTAAAGTGTCTAGCATAAAATGACTTAAGTCTATCAAGTGGTGATAATGACCAAGATTCTTAAACGACTTTCAACCCAAATTGGAAATTAAACCTAAGTTCCCTCAAGTTTAGTGTAAATGGAAAACCCACTTAACACATCAATCCTATGAGCTTATAAAGGTGCCATTTAAAATTTATATTATAAATGAAGGACTTAAAAAACTTTGGCAAAGGTCTAGACTCAATTAGGCAACATAACTATGCCAAAGTGGATGATATGACTCCAAGTTTTGATGAACTTTGAACAAGGCAAACTGATGATTTCATGTGGGCAACATAACACCTCTTTATTCAAAATAAAATGAGGACCATGTGTTTTTATTTGTATATTTTTTTTACACCAAGTTTTGACTATAAACAAGACTTTAATCTAGAACAAAACAAATTAATTAATCACTTTTAGATCCTAAACTGACAAGGTTGCTTGGTATTATTGGAATCCATCAATATACATCAGTTGAAAGGATTTTAAGTGTTTATCCAAAAGTATATGTTCATTATATAGTAGGGTTTTTACACCCCCCTTCTCTCAAATGACAATACTATGAGACGGACCTTGAGACACACCTTGCACAAATAATACTTTCATGACAAGTGGGGATTTGTCTAAGATCTACAAGTTTTTGAATGTTCTAGGGGAATCAATTTCATAATGACTTTCATGTCAAATAATGCAAAATAAAAGCATAGATTTTGGGTCCATATCACTTATATTATTTCAAAAAAGTCTAGTCCTTTTTGTAACTACTACATCTTATTGTTCGCTCAGTGTAGTGTGATTTCTAAAGTGCCACTATGTCCCTTGTGCAACTCCAATATGGAGCCAAATGAAGTCAGTGTGAGGAGGTGAAACCCCAAGTCAAAGCTTCCCTAAAGAACTCACAGGAGGTAATGACATCCCCCTCACAAGCCAAGTTTACATGAAATAAATAAAGCATAAAATAGAAATATTGTAAGGTTGTTGTCAAGGTCACCCAATACTTTTGTGAGTTTTTGGGGAGCGCTTTAGATGATGTTCTTTCTATGCCTTAGACTAGGAAATTTGCAAATAAGGAAAACATTTTTTATTCCAAGGGTTCCCTAAAGGGGAAAAATGGAAGAGCATACACACAACATCCTTGTATTTTTCAAAAACAAAGTGCTAATTTAAACAAGTAGTGAACACAAAAGCTTTGAAAGATGAGTTCATTTCTAAGCCCCAAATCAAAAGGTGTGGTGGTGTTGTTTGACCCCTTGGTCTTAAATTATAATTTTAAAAGCCTAAATTATTAAAAAATTCACTTAATCACCTAAATGTTTCATTAATCACCAAAAATAAGATTCTTAATTCATTTTAAAAGCATGACAAAGATGTCTTAATAGCATGCTTTAATGAATCCCAAGTTCGTTGATTACCTGTCTACCCTTAGGGCATCACCCCAAAAAAAATATGTTAGGTTAGACAATGTTAGAAAAAATATAAATAAAATATTAAAAAATAATAATATTAAATATATGAACACCTGAAAAAATCAAATTAGAAGGCTAAAAATAAAATACAACACAACACAGAAAAGCTTGCATATAAAATATAAAAACCTGCAGTTAGTATTTTTAACATAAATTTTAAAATATAGATCAGTTTACTAATTTTTTCAAAAAGTTGTCAATAACTCCAAGGAAAAAATATATGAAAATTTTAAATTCCAAAAAATCAATACAAAAAAAATTATCAACTCTATTCTAACCATTTTTACCAATAAAATAAAAAATAGAAAGTGACAGTCACTAAAACAGTTATAACTTCTAAAATATAAGGATTTTTTTTTTTAAATTTTTAGATAATATAAATTACATATTTATATTTATGAACACAAATATTTAGACATAAATATTAAATAAATACAAAGTTATTAATTCTTTATTGGACGTTTTTATTCAAAGCAAAAAAAAAACAAAAAAAAAAGAATTAAAACCATGCAATACAAAAAAGTTTGTGGGTTGCACTCTCATGAAGATGGTCCCATCGGGCAAACAATTATGTGAACTATGAACTTGACTCAAGAGAGGTTTTAGTATCTTGTTAGTGACAAAATAAAATTAAATTAAAAAACCAACACACTAGCTAGCATACATCTCTAGGCCTAGTTACTAGGGAGAGCTTAGTGAGGGAAAACCATTTGAGAACACAACTAAAAATGGAAATAAATAATAAATATGAACATAAAACACCAATTTATTAAAAAAATCCTTGATTTCTCCAAAAGGATCCTTTTTTGGCTTGCTCGGCTTGTGCTTCAAAATATCTTCTTTAATGGAGTGTAGCTACTTTCATCTCCTCTTGGCACCTTTGGCTTTGGCTTGGCTTGACTCAAAAATTTGTCATTATAACACTAAGATGAAATGATTTTTGAATGAATTTGGACATTATAAGTTTGATATAAAATATCTTAAAATTCAATAGGCAAGGCCTCCTATTTATATATTTTTGGAATGGTTTGATGATCAACCATTATCGTCCATCTCAAGATTGAGATGTGTGGCCATCAATAAATATAAATATAAAGTTCATTCTAAAAATATCACCATTAATATTTGGGAAAGAGGGGTATTGAATAGGCATCGAGGGTCTTAATGAGACATGGGAGACCCATAATCTTGATATTTTATGCATTTATGACTTATGGATGTCACCCCATATGATGATGTCACTTGATGATGTAATTAATAAAAATCAATTTTCAATAAATATTTATTCAACAAGTTTCATGGAAAATTAATTTAAGGCCCTAATTTGGTTTAATTAGCCTAAAACATGATTAGTCAATTTAGTTCAAATTTTGGCTCTTAGTGCATAAATTAATCAAATTAGTCAAAATGTCTTGTTATTGGTCCAAAATTTGGTTGAATTAGAATTGGAAGCCAATGTCAGATGTGTTAGATCTGTTATCCCATTTAGGCACGTGTCTCATGCAAGAGATTTGATAGAAAAAAGCAATCCAAAGCACCCAAGTGTAAAATTGGCATTTTGACTTGAAATGATCTGGTCAAAGTTAGCTGGCCCATAAATTACATTGTCCCATTTAGTGATAACCTAGCCAGAATTAGCACTTGAATATATCAATTTTAACTCATTTAATACATTTTAATGTTTTTAGGCCAAATTGTGCACTTTAGGTGGAAATTGGTCAAAATCTTGGTTGGAGGTCATTGGTGGATAGATTTAGGTTTCTACAATTGGTATGTAGGCAACTCTCATCATAACAGGGTGTTGAGGATGTCCAACCTACCCCACTAAAAAAACACACCTTTTAGCTTGTATCAACTATATGCCCTAGTTATATGAAATATTAGGTTTTTCTCATAAAATTAGTAAAAATAGGCCATCTATAGAGTTTTAAAACTCATGCATGCAAGAAAAAACCTCATAGATATAGACATAGGTACACCTAGAAGCTTAGGACAATCCTACACATAGGACATTATGACTAAAATAGGGATACTAACACCATATGACACTGTTGTCCAATTAAGGTGCTAATATCTAGTAGGGTTTTGGACACATGGATCCTATTTATGACACTTAGACTAGACTTTGCCTTAGTTTTTAGCCTCTAGATCATCCATCTCGGTCATTTTCCAACAAAGTTATTACTTGCATTATTTATTGTTATTTTTAAAAAAGTTAAAATTATTTAATTTTGTAACAAATCAATGGCTATATTTATTACATATTTTTACCTTGATTTACTATACTCATCTATTTAACAACATAGGATTTACATCCATCTAAGTCATGAAAGGGTAAAACATTTGGTGAACTTGACTTACTTAAAATATTGCACAAACCCTAACCTTAGATAACCCTAGGGTTTATATTTACACCATTTTGAGACCCATATTTTAGATATTAGATCCATGCATTTTCTAATTTGATTCGATAAAATAATGATAATAATGTCAAAATAAGTTTATCACTTTTTGATGTAAAGTCTAATTCTTTCATTTGCATGCTTACTTCCTTTAATTTGGAATGAACTCAAAAAAGGCATAAACACATGTATACATGATACTTTATATAAATTTAAATGTATGTCATATTTCATTCTATCTCTATAATTTTATTTTTCTCTTATGAGAAATTAAATTAAGAAACAAATCCTTACATATAGAGAGGATCTATTACATAACTTAACAACTAGATTTCAAGTTTTAATGTCATATCTTATGCACAGGAAAGAATCTCCTTCTCCTCCTCATTTCCATGAGGGTGATAGTTACTTTCCCTCTAACCAGGTCCATGCTATCACTTCTCCATGAGATGAATCCACCTATATAATTTTTACTAATGTCCATACTCAGCCTACCCACACATCTCCCTTATAGGTGGTGTGCCTACATGTTCAATTAGAAATAACTAGGATTTTCAATTTTGACACTCTAAGGGATCAAATTATTAGTATGAATAAGTTCATATAAAAATTATAGAATCAAAATTATTTATTAAGTAAAAAGGTCACATTATTGGCAAATCAAATTACATGCATACAATCTTTAAAATATGCTAGTGTAAACCATGTATATGCATCTACACCTAGAAAAGTTGTGCCTAACACTCTTTCATATCTAAATCATATAGTACAACACAATGTATCTATTATAAGTGATTCAAAAATCTTACAAGGTTATAATAAGAGTTCAAGTGAGATACTATGACACATGATTAAGTTTAATTTGTTCAACCTACCTCCTCTACATCTGATGAGGAAATCCAAATATTATTATGCATATCATAAAATGCATGGGAACCACACCAATTCATGTTTAACATTGAAAATGAAAATACAATAGATAATGGATACATATGACTCAAATAGTGACACATCATCCAAACAACATATAATGACACATCTATAAATTCAAAAAAGGTCAAATTTAGAAACAGTAAAAAAGTGGTTACTAAAGCATAGCTTAGAACAACAAAAGGTTCACAAAGCACAATCATAGAAATAAATAGTACAATAAGCACAGGTAAAACAAATAAAATACGAAAATATACCTCTCCAAAATGAGGCTCAACTTTCAAATCAGTATAGGTTTGGTCAAAAATATCTACAATAGCTTGATTATCATGGTCAAGGGGCAAGTAGGCCCAAGGCATCACTACTCCTATTATATAATTTGATAATATTGGTTAACAAGGTTTGGCATTTATTAAACATCTTAAGGAAAATCATTCACATATATATTTTATCAAGGCAAAATATCTAGATACATAGGAAATCTTACAGAAAGAGAAAGAACTTAAGTTGTAAAGTCAAAATTAGGGTAAGCTAACAAGCATTCTCAAAAGAGGCTTTCTATAAAAAGAGCCTCCAAAGAACCATATACCTAAAATAAGCAAAAATTCAAAGGGAAAAATCACAATAAATATTCTAAAACACAATTCAAAAATGTCAACTCCATAGTCTGAGGAAATTCTTAATGCTCATCTAGATACAACAAAAGTCCACACTAGCATTCCATATTCTTATGATTATTATTATTTTGATGATGAAAAATACTCAGATTCATCCTAAAACACCATTAAACTACAACATAACAACCACATTACATGAGATATTACCATTTCTATTTTTAACACATGCCACAATGATAGTGATTCTCTCATGAGACTTATCGGTTAGAATTATTCTTCCCTTCTTGTACATACTTTCCTTGTTTATTGATCCTTGTATATAGTTTCATTTTCATGTTTCTTGTATATATATATATATAAAATTAAAAAAACAATATAATATTTTTGAAACACAAAAAAATTTAAATACTTACTAAAAAAACATAAAATTACAAATTGTATGCATTGCCATGTTTACAGTTCTTATATTTGCCAGACACTACATATGATAACTATCTTAGTATATTCAATTTTATCATACATATATGCTTCACTTGTTCTTTTTGAGTGCTTTAAAATTTCTACATGACTTAGGTCCACTACACCAATCTAGAGTTGTTATTATCTACCCACTAGGGGCATATACATAGATACATGGGTTCTTCATTTGACACATTCACCCATTTGGGGGTACCCTATATGCGGTTTCAATTTCCAAGTTACATATTTATAAACTCTACATCATAAATTTAGCATTTTTATATCTTGATTTTGATCATGCTACACTTACTCAATTTTTTTTGCTAGCTACTACTACTTTAGACTCAACATATGTACATCTTGGCTCTTACACAGATTTGCATTACTTATTCATACATACTTTCATTTCTAGATTTATTAATTTAAAATTTATTATATCTCTATGCTTTTTCTATTCAAGGGCATTTGAATATTCCATTTCTCTTTGGATCTAAGCCACATCTTTTCATAGTATGTATGCTTTGGACATGTGCCCATGTCCTTGTGTGTGCCTTCTTGATTTTGTATGTGGACATTTGAACATGTCCTTTTATGTGGCTCTAAGACAACTTGATTATTTATTACGTATGTGGACATTTGAAAATATTTTTGTATGTCTTATTTTCTCATATTTAGTGACATGTGCCCATGTCCTTTGTATTATGCTCCCTTGGCATACTTTGCATGCCTCATGTGTAGTACATTTCTGCTTTCATGTAGGCATCATGGCCATGACACTTATCTCTTGATTGTTACACACTCTAATTTTGGATGCCATGAGATATCTCATGCATCTCCCTTTTCCTACTTGGATGTCATGATGGACATCATGCCCCATCTCCCTATGTAGCTACTCAATTATTACTCAAATTTATTGTTAAATATTTATATCTATCTTAATAGCCTTGTGAATTATATACATAATATACATCACACATTACAAATTTATAATTATATTATCTTACTTTATAATGTTATGTATGCAAATTATATTGGATTATTATGTAGATGTCATATATCCTTTGACTAACACACATCTTCAAAGATTTTTTTAGGACAATTCTTGCACAAGTTCAACAACTCTCCTCAAAAGAGGAGGTATTCACAGGGGTTTGTCATGGATATTAAGCTATTGGAATGTAATCAGTACATTTTTTATCACACAATATCATATTACAACAATCACACTCAGGTAAACATAGGGGAAAAATAGCGACACAAAGATCGATACATTTGTATAAAAATCAGAGTAGATAAACATTAGTGAACAAATTAGGACACTAGTACCACATGGTGATATTATCTAAGATATGGTGCTACTATCTAGTAGCCTCAATTTTATAAAAATCTAGATTGGTTAGAAAATTATAGTAGGTATAGTCTAAGTTTGACATAGGTTCAATTACATATTTACCAGTTTTACTCAATTTAGCTCAGATTCATACTAGTTTGATCAGATTAGGGGCATCATGTGTGACATGAACATTACAATTTATAAATAATATACTCATATACAAATTATTAAATCTCAATCTATAATCCATATGCATAGATATCAAATTTGGGGGCATGTGCGCATCACATTATTTCCATTTGCTCACTTACAGATTGGTTGATTGGATGAAATGATAAATTCCATGTCATTTTCTATGTTTTATACACTAGACATCATATTCTAGGTTTCACACCAATTTCATGCGTTATTCCATATTTAATGGTTAGCATTATTGAATGGCCTATAGCTACCTAATATACCCAAGTGGCTATAGAGTTGACATTTCTAGTTAGTTATCTCCAGTTAGACATTTCAAGCTACATCACATAGTTACAATTTTAGATGCATCTACTACACATAGATAGGCAATGATGGATTCATAGTCTACTTAAGTTCTTGATCCACATACATGATATAGTTGGATATACCATCAATCCAATCCAAGCTATTCATAGGTCACGATCCACCAAGTAGGGGTGGGCAATGATGGAGTCAAAATTGGATTGAGTTCTTGAGATATCCACACATGAGGATTGATCAAACCATCATATGAATCTAAGCATGCATGTAAATAGGTTATCATTAGGTTTATTTATTGGTTCACATACCTAGTGAGATGTATTTGTTACTTTCCTCTCTTATCCCTTTTCTCAATTTTACTCAATTTTGTCTATACTTTGGACATCTCTTAACTAAGGACTAATATATGCATATTTCAATTGTAGGACATTCATTGGATCATGCTTCACATACTTAGACCTAGCTTCATGGGCTTCACCTCTTAGGTAAGTCTAGGTATGCTTCTTTTTCCTTTATCCTAGTAATTTCACTTTGCTACATTTCTATAATAAAGAGGGGGGCAAATTTAATCACCTAAAAGTGACATTTGATTGCTAAGAGTGATATTTGAGACCAATTATACCTAGATCAGCCCTAAACCTATCATATATCCTATTTTCACACTTATCCAACCTTCATCATTCCTAGATCCTATTTTCACATGTAAGTGTCCCTAGTCATCCCTAAAACATTCCTAAATCCTCATTATTTCATTATATCCTTTTGTGCCTAGGGTTCTACCACTTGAACACTAACACCATAATTAGGAAAGTAACACCACTTGGCATTAGTGTCCCAATAATGGTACTATTTTCTTTTTCATCCTTTTTCCACAAATCGATATCTTTTCAAATCTTAGACATCTTAAGGTCAACCTATACCACTTTTAGCACCTACACAAGCACTAGAATAGTATAAATACATGACTCTTACCTCTTTCTCCACTAGATGGAAATCAGATGCACATTAAATATGCAAACTTAGAATAAGTTGTGTATAATTAAGGTTATCAATCCTTGTTTTACCCTACTTCTACGTACTAACATCTACAACATTCTTAAGCTTAGATTACTCATATTTCTAGTCTCAAGCACATTTAAAGTACTTAATTAAACTATAATAATAACTTAAATTAAACTTGTACCATCACTTAGATGGGAATAAATACATCAGTCTTGATCCCTCTTCAAAGTATTTGGATGTAAGCAACTCTCATCATAATAGGGTGTTGAGGATGTCTAGCCTACCCTACTAATAAACACACTTTTTAACTTATATCAATTATATGCCTTAACTACATGGAAGATTAGGGTTTGATCATAAAATTAGTCAAAATAATCCATCTATAAGGTTTTAAAACTCATGCATGTAGGAATAAACTTCACATATCTAGATACAAGTGCACCTAGAAGCTCAGGATAGTCCTACACGGAAGACACTACTACCAAAATAGGGACACTAGTGTCACATGACACTAATGTCTAATTAAGGTGCTACTATCTAGGAGGGGTTTTAATACTTGGATCTTATTTTTGACATTCATAATAGCCCCTACCTCATTTTTCAACCTTTAGATCATTTGTCTAAGTCATTTTCTAGCTAAGTTCTTACTTGCATTATTTATTACTATTTTTAGAAAGGTCAAAATTAGTCAATTTTATAACAAATTAGTGGCTATATTTATTACATTTTTATACCTTGATGAATAATGTAGGATTTACATTCATCTAAGTCTTAAAATGTTAAAATAAGATGAATGTTATGCATCTAAGACATTCTTGTCGTATATTATTATTCCTACACTTGACAAGATAATTCAAGATGATAAAGAACTCATTTTTAGTAGTGTAACAACCATCTCATCAATGGAGATGAATTAAATGGCTGAAAATAATGATGAAATTGATTGTCTATTTAAATAAGGTGAATTTAATGAGTTCAAAATGATAGATTTTTCACCTTTGAATAATGTTGCCTTTGATCTAATTGGCCTAAACCTAAATGGTGAAGTCATGAAAATCATTTTCACTAAAGAGTAAAACCTGTACATTATCAATAATAGGTGGAAAACATTAAAAATCAATTTGTTTTCCTTACAATCAAAGAGTTAGACCACTTAGAATAGCTTGAGGTGGATGATTGCAGTAGTCCTGTAGTCCTCATAGTAGTGCGAGAAACCAAGATAGAAATGCATGATTATGAGCATGGATGCCTTAAAAATGAATAAATGAGACCTATGTAATTTGGAAATGAATATATATTGATCTAATATAGATCCCCACATACTTCCACCATGAATGACAAGTCTATAAAATCTTTGACTTGGGAAGAACCACTCCTAATCCTTTTAGATGTCAAAGATAACAAGGTGGTTACTGCCACAACATTCATTTCAATCAAATAATAGCCTACAATGGATTGATCAATAGGATACCATAAATAACATATATTTTCTACATTTGGTAGGTAAGTCTCTCTAGTATGTGTTGATACCCACCCCTACCCTCATCATAATTGAATAAATGGGTAGAGGTATTTCCCCAAACCTATTCCAAGTGCTTTTTACAAATTAACTATAAGTACATAGTTAAATTGAAAAATCTCATTTTACTTGAGTTATTTGGAAATAATGTAGATATGACTCTCTAGGATAGTGTTCATGAGTGTAGAGGTCAACATAGGCATAAGTGTGTGTTTCCCCTTGGTAGGATCCCTACCAATGCTCTCAAAATCATGAACGAGAATGTGTTTCATATCAAGTGTATAACTAGTGAGGATGTCCCATTATCTATTAATGGATAGTTCTATGAACACTACTTCTAGGCTTGAATTTTCCTAGCATGTCCATGTAAATTCATTTCCTTTCCATCTCCTATTTTGTTTCATGTTTTCTTTCCTACTTTGTTGTTAGTTTAATTTATTTTTCTTTCTTTTCACTATCGGTCCAACCTTGTTGTTTATCTCTTTTTGGCTTGGTCTACCTATTTTACCCTGTAGGCTCCCCTATTGATAAAAATAATTGAACAATTAAAGGCATGTATGTAAATATCTTGAATGACATTTTGGTGCATAAGTACTCTGAGTAGTTTGCAACTTTAGATTCTATTTCTGAATTAGTTTCAAAGGTCTAGTTATCTTATGTGTTTTGAATTTGTTTGATTCATGTTAAGTTTGGGAAAAAATATTTGTTTAATGAAGACATTCTATCAAAACCAAGCATAAAATTAACATCTTAATGGTTTTTGGGTTTACTTGGATGAACCTACTATGGTGAATATCTAGAGTAAAAAATCTATAGAATTGCTTTTCTCTTGTTGCATTGATCCCCAACCCATAATTTAGATGTGAAATGAGAAAGAGAAAAGATAAATCAAGACAATAAAATTGAAAAAAAAAGTTAATATCTAAAAAACTCACTTCTGGGGGATTTGGGCAACTCTACCATAAGCTTTTTGGCCTAGTTGGCAGTGGAGCAAGGCCTTGAGTGGGATCAAAGGCCACTCCATCATGGATATGGATGCCTTTATGATAGTGGAGCAATGTCTAAGTAATAATTCTCAATGTAAGATTTACTATCTTGATGATTGGATCTATAATACCTACTCCTTATAGGTTCTAAGAAGTATTAATTTATCTCATTTGTATACACATAGTACATGAGAATGTCTGATTTTGTATTTTAGCTACTCCCACTTTTTCCTCTCTCAAATCCATTCATATTCCATGAATAGTATCAACTATATATTATAGGTTTGTAGACACATTTCTATCATTTTAAAATACTCAGGAGTATTTTCTAGCAAAGTCACCGTTTTTTGTTGCTTGCACAACATGCCTTAATTCTTTCAAGAATTAGGGAACCTCTTTTTTTGCCTTTTGATCTACTCCCACTTGCACTCAAAACTCGTTGATATCATTTCACTAAGTTTCTTTGGTGGTCCATCTTAGTTTACATATTTAAATGATACTTGAAACCACCACCTTTAAAAAGACCACATTCATGTAATTCAACTTTGTATTTTACACTTAGCATAAAAGTGGAGTTTTGGCCTCCCAATATGAATTTGAAGCCTATCTCTCTTAAATTGATCCAATAGGTCATTTAAATTTCCATGACCTTAGGGATATCAAAACCTATCCCATTATGATGATCAATTCTAAATAGTAAAGTTTCATATATAAAACTAGTCCCTAAAGCAGAGTTTTATTACACTTATCCTCTCATGGCATTCTTGTTTACCAACTCTCTCAGATCCATACAACTACTTTATGAGGTTATTTTTATTTATATTCATATTGGACACCCAAGACCTATCCCATCCTATCTTCCTACCTCATGCAGATAAGTTTCATGTTTTACTCTTCAAGTGGAAATGCATTTTTGGGACACTTATCCCACTTTTTGGGTCTCTAGCACATGCGTCCTCTAACTTGCTCAGGTTTCTTAGTTTGACATGGGGTGTCATTTTGGTTTTCATGCCATCTTATCCTCTATAACCTATTCCATCATTTTTATTAGGTTCATTTAAGGGAGTTTCATGTTTTGAACTTCCTCTTGAAATGACTTCTAGATCATCGTACCATACCTACAAAATCTTGCCTATCTAGCTTAAAAACTTGTCAAAATTATCGATTTGGTCACAAAGTTCAAAATTATTTTCTAGTTATATTTGTGATTTTTGTATTTAAATTTGGCTAAGTTTTAAGATTATTTAGGTCCATAGACCTAATTAGGCTTATAAATCTCGGTTAAGTCTTGGGGAGTCATTTCATTGAGTGCCTTTGCTAATTAAAGTTACAAATATGAATAGGTCTATGAGGAGTGTTCATTATTTTTTAGTGTTAATTAGTATTTTACTCCTGACTGAGCCCTTATATTTTCCATCAATATGTTTTCATTGATTTCCCTATGGGGAATCCTATAGTTTTAATCGAAGTGGATGCCCCAATTATGTCAGGACTATCTACAACCTCACAATCCTTTGTTAATTGGGGATGGATCCCCAACTAGTTTGGGGGCCATCCCCCATCCCTTCCATAGTTCTAATTAGGGCCCCGAGCCTTGTCTAAGTCATTGGGGATATCGAGATGCCTTCTTAATTCTATGTGGGCTTTTACCTCACCTTTTCCCTAAGTAGTTACATTTGGGATTTTACCCCCTTAAAACCCCATCAATTATCCTACCATTGTAATAATTATTTTGACCCCCAAAAACCTTAAAGACATTCTAATCAGTTCCCCCCCAAAAAAAAACCCTAAAACTCATCCTAGGGGTTTTCACCCCTTAAACTTTTGATTTGGTTTATGGCCTTCAAGGTTTTCAAACTTGGTTTTCCCACCAACATAGTTATAATCATGGAAAATGACCTGATAGGGTCTACAAACATTTTCAAAGGGTGCACCTAGTGCTATTCAAGATTTAGAATCCTAATTAGCGCTAGGATTTTAAAAATTAATAATAATTCAAAAACATAAGCCTAAGACCCTTAAATTTTTTGGATAGGTATGTAGAAGCCATTTTTAAATAATTTTTTATTTTTTGATAATATCTTGAGCATCTAATGTCTATTTTCAAAATTGTTTATGTCATCACGAAGCTAGTTCTGGCCTAGATGCAATGATACCCTTAATTTTGCCTAATTTTATATATAGGAAAACCTATTTAGATTTTAGTGTCAAATTTATTATTCATTTATTTTAATTGAAAGTCTTAAAAAAAAATTGGTCTCTTTTCAAGAAATGAATAGTAAAATTAGTGAATTTGGAGGGAGAAAAGAGAGGAGGAGGTAGCTAGATGCATTAATGGTGGTAGCTAGACATTTTGGAGGGAAAATTCCTTTCCTTAGAAGTTGCAACCTTTATTTATTGGATGGATCTCATTATAAATGAGTTAGCTCATTTTTTCTCTACAAAGACATTGTGGAGAAATCATTTATTTCTAGATTTTGCTTTTATTCTCTCTCTCCCTCTTGTTTCCATGGGGAGATGTCAAAATATATATTCAGAAAATCAATTGTAAAACTTTATTCATTCTATCAAGAAATATTTTATTTAATAAAATTTGTGGAATATTTTATTATAAATATGATGGTGATGTTGAATCTCTTCCAAGCTTTCCATCCCTTATATTTTGGCACTAGTTCCCATTGTGGTTGTGTGAAGGTTGGCCAAACGAGGATCAATTTATGGGTTGCATTTGATTGAATTATTCCAAATTCAACTTCATTTTCCTCCATGTTTTTCTCTCTTTTCCCTTTTATCCTTTATATTTTCTTAATTAGTTATTAAGCTAGGATTTGTATGTAATCTTCTTCTCATGTCTATCTTGATTGCTTAAGTGCATTTCCCATTATCTATATTTTTATTATTGAATCTTAATCAAATAAAACCCTAAATTGTTAATTCATGATTGGGGAAAATCACATTGAATGCATGTTTATCTATTTAGCACCTACATGGAACTTAATCAGATAAAAAAATAAACCAACATTCTCATTTTACATTGTTCAAGTACCCAAAACCTGTTAAAATAAAGTTTGAAGTTTGAATTATTTGAACTAGCAAAGGCCCCTTGAAATGAAATGGTCATAATGAGCCATTAAGTGAAGATTAGTGTACCTAGACCAAGTAGATATAGACATTGGGGAGATTTTTAAGAATTTACTTGAAAGAGGGGTTATGATGCATCAAAATCACTAGGACCTAGTTTTTGTTGGCCATGTCAAAATAATTATCAACATGTTTGGCACTAGAAGGAGGGTCTGAATCTAAAACTAAAATTTTATTAAATAAATTAAAACTTGAACACTTTAGAGATTTATCTTAGGTTTCCATATTCTAGGATTGGAAAAATAAATTTTAGACACATCTATGGATTTTGCCTTGCTAGGTGGAGGTAACTTCCCTATGAACATTCTAGGGCCTACTAATAACCTTCCCAAAGATCACAATGAATTATCTCAAAAATACACACATGGTAGGATTTAGATGATAGAAGAACAAATTTAGGAATTCAAGGATGCCATAATCAAGACTCAAATCCAACATGTGATAGTATTCGAATCACATCAATAAATACAATTCACCACAGGGTAATCTTATGTCTACATTAGGTAGGCCACAAGCATTTTATTAATATTTAAAATAGGTACATATTTAAGGGTGACAACATGTCATTAACCCTTTTATAACATCAAACATGAATATATAAGTTTTCACCTTATGATCGGTAAAAATAACTAATTCTATAACCAATTATCTACGAGTATTCAAACTATAAGGTAGTTTATTATTAACACAAAACATAAAAAAAACTAAGTTTATTTAAGGGTGTATTTATAATAAAGATGCATGCCCATTTTACAATTTATTTATTAGATAAAAAACCTAAACTATAGTTAAGACTTTAGAACAAGTCTTAACAAACCCCCTTATGATTCAAAGTCATTTCTTTGGACACATGCCAAAAAAATTTCTAGTTTTTTCAAATTTAATTTTGTCAAGGGGTTTTGTGAAGATATAAGTTATCTGATTAACAGTTGGGAAATATATTAAATCAAGTGTTTTTTTTGACACCAGTATTTGTAGATAATGATATTTGACATCCATATGTTTTGTTTTGGAATGAAATACTATATTTTTAGACATGTTGATTACAATTTGATTATCAATGTATAATTATGTAGGAATAATCTAATAATTTTGAAGATCTTCAAGAATGCACTGTAAGCAAATAATTTCTCTAGAAGCATCCTATGATATAATGTATTCTAATTCTACTAATGAATTTACCACTGCATCATGCTTCTTATAACACCATGCAATGGTAGTTGAACCCATATGCATAGTGTACCTTGTAATGGAAGTTCTATCATCCACACATCCACCAAAATATACATCACAATACCCAATAAGTTTGACTTTATTATTGTGGTGGTACTCAAGGTAATATCTTTTCATTCCCTAAAGGTAACAAAGTAATATTTTTGTTGTATGACAATGAATTTATCTAGGATCATGCATAAACCTAGACAAAATTCCAACTATAAAGGATATCTCAAACTTAGTAGTCATCAAGTATATCAAAACTCCCACTAATTTTTGGCATTTGTTACCATAAAAAAATGCACTAACATCATCCTTAGGCAATTTCAAGTTACTTTCCATAGGAGTGAGGGAAAGTTTGCAATCATTCATGCTAAACATGTTTAATAATTGATAAATATACTTATTTTATGAAATGAAAATACATTAATCTTTTTGAGTAACTTCTATGCCAAGGCAATAGTGAATAATTCCAAGATCTATCATTTCAAACCCGTATTTTAGTTTCTTCCTCATAGACCTATTGTGGTTTTCATCATTTCCTATGATAAATAAGTCATCGACATAAAGAACAAGAATTACCAATTTCTTTCTTTGCACTTGAATATATAGAGTATCATCATATTCAATAAATATAGAGCCAATTTTATATAATTATGAATCCATTCATACCAAGCCCTGGGTGCTAGTTTGAGCCCATAGAGATCTTTGATTAATTTACACACTTTGTGTTATGCACCCACTTTCTCAAAATCTTGGGGTTGTGTCATATAAACTTATTATTATAAATCACCATTCAAAAAAGCACTTTTGACATCCATTTGATGTACTTTCCAACTATTTTGTGTTGCTAAGGCAATAACCATATAAATAGAGTGCCATTTGGCAATTGATACAAACTTTTCATCATAATCAATGCCTTCTTATTGTGCATAACCTTTTGTAACAAGCCTTGCCTTATGTTTATCAATGGATCCATCTAATTTATACG
>JARHVA010000111.1:3545000-3582500 GCA_037957365.1 Torreya grandis
TAAAATGTCCAGCCAAAGGTGTGCTTACCGGTTTAGCATCCTGCATATTGAACCGTTTCAACACCTTGTCCACATAATCTTCTTGAGACAATCTTAACCTGTGATTTTTCCTGTCTCTCTTAATGCTCATGCCAAGGATTTTCTTAGCTACTCCCAAATCCTTCATAGCAAATGTTTGAGCTAATTTCACCTTAAGCTCAGAGATATCCTGCATGTAAGATCCTGCAACTAGCATATCATCTACATACAACAATAGAATAATATATCTACCATTATCAAATCTCTTGAAATACACGCAATGGTCAGATTGACACCTACTGTAGCCATGCTCAGTCATAAACCTGTCAAATTTTAAATACCATTGCCTAGAAGCTTGCTTGAGGCCATACAAGCTTTTCTTCAACCTGCACACAAACTTCTCCTTACCCTTGACCTCGAATCCTTCTGGTTGTTCCATATAAATTTCCTCATCCAAATCTCCATGAAGAAACATTGTCTTAACATCTAGCTGCTCAAGATGCAAATCCTCAAAAGCAACCAAAGACAATACAACCCTTATAGAAGTCATTTTAACAACAGGAGAAAAAATCTCACCAAAGTCAATACCTGGCTTTTGTGCAAATCCTTTTACTACCAATCTGGCCTTATATCTCATCTGTCCATTCTCACCTTCTTTCAACCTGTAGGTACATCTGTTCTTGAGTGTTCTCTTACCAGCTGGCAATTCAACCAAATCCCATGTTTGGTTCTCTCTTAAGGACTCCAATTCCTCAACCATGCCACGCTCCCACTGACTCTTGGACTCCACCTGTATTGCTTCTTCAAAACTCTCTAGTTCTCCACCATCAGTTAGCAATAAATAAAATAAAGAAGGAGAATATCTAATTGGAGGCTTACTCACCCTTTCTGACCTCCTGATGGGTGTCTGAGACTCGTTCACAACACGCTGTCCACCCAAATTCTCTGACAGTGACCGACCTCGATCACCTCCAGACCTGTTACTGGCCGACGTCGATTCTTCCTGACCGACCTCGGTGTCTGTCCTGCCGACGTCGGTCTCTGTACGGCCGACACCGGTTTCTGTACTGTCGACGCTGGTTCTTAACCTGCCGACGTCGGTCTCTGTGTTTTCCTGTAAGTGATTATTTCTTTTTCTCACGCTTTCATATTGGACCTTAACCTCATCCAATTCACCATTGCTCTACTCAGATTGATTCAGCTTCCTTAGCTGATCACAATACATCACTCTTTCTTTGAAAACAATATCATGGCTCCTGATTACCTTGTTAGTTTCTAGATTCCACAATCTGTAACCAAAATCATCTGAGCCATAGACAATAAATGTGCACCTCATAGACTTAGCATCAAGCTTCTTTCTATTTTCTTTATCTATGTGCACAAAGGCTTCACAACCAAAAACTTTGAGATATGAGAGATCAACCTTTTTACCTGTCCATGCCTCTTCTGGAATACCACCATCCAGCATTGTAGAGGGTCCTCTGTTAATCAGGTATACTGCAGTGTCAATAGTTTGTGCCCAAAACTGTAAGGGCAAACCAGCATGCAATCTCATACATCTTGCATGCTCCATTATTGTCTTGTTCATCCTTTCAGCAATTCCATTCTACTGAGGTGTCCTTGGAACTGTCCTTTGCCTATGGATTCTATGCATGTAACAATAATCTCTGAACTTATGACTGCAGAACTCACCACCATTGTCTGATCTTAGGCACTTCAATCTTTTACCTATTTCATTCTCAACCATAGCTTTCCAAACTTTAAAAGTCTCAAATACATTAGATTTTCTTCTAATACAATAGATCCATACCTTCCTTGTAGCATCGTCTATGAAAGATACATAGTACTGTGATCCTCCAATGGAAGCAACCTAAGCCGGTCCCCACACGTTTGTGTGAACAACCTCCAGCTTATGCCTCTTCTTAGTAGACCCAGTTTTGAGAAAACTAACCCTTTTCTGTTTTTCAAATACACAGTGCTCACAAAACTCTAGATCTATGCCTTTTAAATCTGAAAGCATACCTTTGGACTTAAGAATTGACATCCCCTTCTCACTCATGTGGCCAAGCCTTGAGTGCCACAATTTAGCATCCACATCTGAAGTAGATAATACAGAAGGAGATTTGTTAGTAACACAGTTACACAAATAGAGAGTACCTTCTCTCTTACCTCTGGCCATAACAAGTGCACCCTTGGTCACCTTCCAAGATTCTGCTGTGAGGGTTACTGTACAACCCTCATCCCCTAACTTTCTTACAAAAATCAAATTTCTCTTCAAGCTAGGAACATGCATCACATCTCTCAACACCCATGTGTTGCTATTCTGCATTTTCAGCTGCACTTTACCTTTGCCAATTATTTTACAGGGCTCATCATCCCCTAGATACACTATTCCAAAATCTCCATGGATATAGTCACTAAAATATTCCCTGTTAGGAGTAGCATGAAAAGATGCACCAAAATCTAATACCCAAGATTCTATATTATTATGCAGAGAGAAAATTAAAGCATCTTGTCCTCCTTAGGTTTTGACCAACAATCTCTGCTTATGTGCCCCATCTTTCCACAATTCCAGCATTGTGGCTTCCTGCCATTTTTGGATTTAGATCTGCCTTTCCCCTTTGATTTGGATCTTGATCTACCTTTCTTGCTCTTCTCTTTCTGCCTTCCCCTGCTCTCAAAACTTAAAGCATTTCCAGATGTCTCTTATGTGCTTTTCCTGCGTATTTCCTCATTCAAGATAACACTAACAACATCCTCTACTTTCAAAATATTTGATGCAGATGCAGTATTACTTACTGCCATTACTAAGCCATGCCAGCTTTCAGGCAAAGAACATAATATTAAAAGAGTTTTTATTTCATCATCAAACACTATATTCACTGAACTTAACTGATTCACAATTCCATTGAAATCATTCAGATGAGTAGAAACAGATCCACCTTCATTCATATGCAAATTAAATAACTGCTTCATAAGATATACCTTATTAGAGGCTGAGGGTTTTTCATACAAATTTGCTAACGTAGTCATCAACTCTACCGTAGACTTTACCTATGATAAATTGGATATCACAGTGGATGCTAGACTCAGTCTTATAGACCCCAGAGCCTTTCTGTCAAGAACTTCCCATTCTTCATCCTCCATGTCTTTGGGCTTCTTTGCAACACCACCTAACGGTAAGTAGAGATCTTTCTGATACAGATAATCCTCTATCTGCATTCTCCAGTGTTGGTAATTTTTGCCATTGAACTTTTCCATTCTCAGTTTACTTTCATCTGCCATTGCTTCTCCCACTCAAACAAAAATTCCTGCAGAAACTCTTGTGAGAACCTGTAATCAATACACACTACACAGATCTGAACCACCTGTTAGTGCACCTGAGCTCTGATACCACTTGTTGGGGATCAACCAACAATAGATTACACTTGTGAAAGCAATAAACGCAAAATTAAATCAGATAGACAAGTAGCTAGAATGATATAATAAGAAGAACAAGAGATACAAGAAACCACCCTGAAAACTTGTATTAACAAACTCTTTACAAAAGGAATACAATTGAAAAAACTTCTTTCTTCCACACCTCTCCTAGATGTATAGATCTCTCACTAGATCTTTATTCCTCAAGAGCTCTCTCTCTCAAGAACAATCAACTCCAACAAACCTGGATTGATTCAATTCTGTACTATTTTTCACACACAATGAATTACAATAATTCACAATAACTACAATAAGCTAGGAAGATCTAATTCTACATATAGAATTAGGAGACTTGAGCATGCACTTCCAATAAGCGGTTAAGCCACTTGAACAAGGGCTCTAAAAATAGTATTGCCAATAATAGAGACAGCTTGAGACTACAACTCAAACTCATCATGCAAACACTCGCTTCTGTCCACGGAAATAGCTCTCTGGACACGCAGGTAACCGACGTCGATTCCTGCTGCTTGTCTATTACCGCCATCGGCTGACCCTCTGTCGACGTCAGCGTCTCTGTAACTGCTCCTGACCGACGTCGGTCGCTCCTGACCGACGCCGGTGTCTGTGTAGACCCGAATCTGCTAAGTGTGTTCCTTGGTGAAGCTTTTAGCTCCACGCCCTAACAAGACATTGTCATTTCATATGTATTTACAATTTTGTGCTATATTAGGTTAGAATAGATTTATTTATGGTACACTACATGTTCATAGAAATCAAATAGCACATGGGTACTAGCTTGTCTCTCTAGATTTTTTGCATCATCACTATCTACTCATCCATGAAATGAGGGCCATTCCCTAATGGGGGATTGTGTGGAGGATTGATGTTCTGTGGTTGGTATGAAAATGAACTCAGATGATGCTCTTCCTCCCCACATCATTACTTATTTGGAGATGACACTTGAGCTTCCCATAGATGTTGGAGTTTGAGGAACCTATGCTCTATGGAGCTTTGTATCTTGTACATTGAATTATATTTATTATTAATGAAACATTATACATGATGAGATGTAGTTATTTACTTATTGTATCATGATACCCATGGTTGCATGTTTTTACTAGCCATGGATAGAAATCTATAATTACTTTCTATATTCAGTTATGTTGTGTTTCATATGATGATAGTAATTAGTGATGGATAGGCATCACATGCTTATTTTATGATTATCATACTTAGAGTATTTTATCTAGATCACTAATTATATTCTCATGGTATAATATAATAAAATAATACATTGTTTAAGATTTATATAAAGAAATCATGTATGTCCAAGTATATCCCAGTGAGGATGTTACAACAAAAGCATTTAATCAAGAATTAAAGTGAGCAAAACTTTCCTATTATTTCTTATTTCAATATCAGTCATAGGGACAAACCATCTACATTTATAATGTACTGAAGGAACATTCTATGAGCCATATTTTCTAAGTTAAATATATTTTGATTCTGGTGATCACCAAGTTATGAACATTATTCCTTTGGAGGATCATCGAATGTAAGATGTTAGTTATAATAAGGTCTTAGATCTTATACTAGGTTTCAAACCTGATTCATTTATAGGATCATTGAATGTAAGATGATCGTTATTAAAAAGGTCTTAGGTTTTATTCTTCAAGGTAAAACACTAGTTTGTAGAATGCCCAACGTTGATAGTCATAATAAACATTTTAATCATATTCTTTGGGTAGAGGTCAACTCATATCAACCTATATAGGATGAGGGGGAGATATGAGGTGGCATTCCAAAAGCTTTATAGGTAACGAAGCCATAGACTTAGGTAAGCATGTAAATATCTCCTTGGTGCATTGGATAAGATAAGTTGATTAGGTAGTTGTGATACCATATTAACTATAGCAGTTATTTATTTTTAAGTTTTATGGGTTTTACCTTATAACTTGGTTTGATAATAAACTTGGTATTTAATCTAGTTGGTGTGTTGCTACATACTTAAGTTTGTTCAATGCCATAAGTTTAATATCATGATCATGAACAATATGGTATAAGTCATCAAATTTTTTGAAAACAAATGACTCATGTAATCGGGCAAGCAAATGTTTCTTGAATATGTCTTGAATATCTTTATCTGACATTGGATTGATCATTTTATCTAACATTGTATTATACCTTAAGACATATATATTAATAGGTTTATTGGTTCCTTGTTTTATCTTTGCAATTTGTGTATAAGAAACCTTTTATGTGATATTGATAGAGAAGTGTGCTAAAAACTAATTTGCAAGAGGTTTGAATACTTTTACTAATTGGATTGGTAAATCATAGAACCACATTTGAGCATAGTCATTGAGGCTTCTTGGAAATAATTTAGTCAAAAGTCCATCATTGGAGGCATAATAAATTCATGCCACATAGAAGCATTGAAGATGTTGTCTAGGATCACCCTTTACATCATAAAATTTAAACTTAGGTGCAACTAAAATATTTGGCAAGGGGTGCAAAGATATCTTAAGTGAAAGAGGGTTATGCAACACCTCTTATGAATCAATATCATAAGATGATTTCATATAATGTTTTTAAATATTTGTAGCCTCAAATTGAAATTTTTTATAGTTTGGATAAGATCTTACACCTTTTAGTCATTAAGGTTTGAAGGTTTGGATGTCACCAAAGGGGGTGTACCCATAGTTTGAGTGGATATAGGCATTGAAACCAATAATTGGGTTGAAGTATTTATTTTTCCCAAGTAATATTATCAATAGTGGGATTTTTTTCAAGGAACAAAGGTGTAAACACATATCTTGTGCCCCCAATATAAGTAAAAAGTAATGATGCACTCACGGGGAGGGTTTTTGGTATATGGGGATGACCTATAGCTCAAATAGCATGATCAATAGATGGACCTAGTTGTTCATGTATGGTTTTTGATTTTTTAATTTATAATATGGTTATTAGGGTCTCATCAAGATCATCTAGATTTTGTTGGATATGGTGTCAAAACATAGAAATAAATTTTAATTTATCTTGGTCTATTTGTTCATGTTCATAATTTTCATTAGATTCATCATTTTCATGCACAAAGTTAGTTTCTATGATAACTTATTCAATATGTGATGTAGTTTTCTTATTGGTATCTTAATTTGGTTCAGGATGTGTTACTTCATTATTTTTAACCATATTATTTGGATAAGGAGTAATATATAGGTGTTCGATACAAATACCAACTAATCTAGGGATATGCCTAGGTTACATACATATGATAGAGAAAAACTGAAAAAATACAGCAATGAAAAACCTTAGAAGGTTGAATACTCTAGGATAAGCTAAGCTTTACATATAGACTCAGGTTCACCAAATATTTAACCATAAATTGAGATGGTTTAATATAGTATAGGTTTAATAATATAGAGATGAATAAGCACAAGGGTAATAAAAAAAGTATAGTAAACCAATTAATTGGAAATGCATATAAACAACATCTTGAATTTAAATGTTGAGATACACTAAAAATAGAAAGTACAACTATTGATTGATTTTTGAAATGAATTATAAATAAGATTACTTCCTAGTTTTATTATGCATGTGTAGATTTGATAAGTAACAGGCTAGAAGCAGACTAGATCTAGATTTTGGATCAATCATCAAATTCTATAAATTTACACTTTGTGGCCTTAGACGCTTGTATCAGACCTAGATACTTGTATCGATAATACTGTTTAAGTTAGACATAGGTGTATAGTATAAAATATTTATTGAATTTGAGTGTAACCACCTATAAACTTATAGGTTTTATGTCACCTTTACTCTAGTGTGTTCACATCTAACAAATAGACTATCACTCTTTGTCATATGATCAAACCCTAACTTCACCCTTAGAGTGACTGTGGAAAAAATTGGTTAGTATGAACATGTTTTTGAGATACCCCAAAGACCCATATATCAATAGTAATTAAATATATATCTAATACTCTAAATAGGGTCTTAGAATTATGTAGTTATCCCCTACATGTTGGTTTGTGTGTGCATAAGTGATGCAGGTGCATCAACCTAGCAGGTTCATTTTTGTGAAACTTGGTAAATTTTTAAGGTGATTATGTATAGATAGTTTCTTTTGGTCATGTGGAAAGTTTTAGAGTCATTAATTTTTCAAATTGTGGTCATATAAGTTATATTCTAGTCTTCCCCCCCCAAAAGCATAAAATTAAAAAAAAATATATATGTTATTAGGGTTTTTTATGATTGGCATGATGTGAGGGTCTTGATTATTTTAAAAGGGTTATTTATGGTATATTTAAATGTTTAAAATTTCTTTGATCCATTAAACTTAACCTTTGTCTTAAAACCCATGAATCTATGTTCAATGTAGGTGGAAGGCCAAATTAAGTATGTTTTGAGATAAGACATAGGTAGTTGAGAGATTCTTGTTGTATGTAACAAGAAGAAGAATACTAATAAAATATATTATGTAATATATTATAAGGATTTAATCATTAAACAATGAGCCAATAATCCAATGAATACCATGAGAAAAGGAGAACATCAAAAATGTTGGGGGAGGGTTGGTGACGGTCTATCATAAATTATAAAGGATTGTATGTCAATTTTCAAGCATTTATGAATAAAGAAGGATTTTTATGATTGTTTTGATGAATATAATACATATTTGAATGTTTTATTACATTTTTAAAATGTTATTTGATCTGGTTACATACTTTTATGATGGTTTATGAGTTTGAGGGTCTTTAAAATAAGGTTTTTGGTAACATAATTTAGAAAAAAAAATGTAATTCCTGTCATTTTTAATGATTTTTTAAGTTTGGAGGACAATTGATAGAGGAAGATGAGTATATATAGGTTTTAATCCAAGTGATATTAATCCTTTAAATTTATTAAAAATTTAAATTTATCTAAGTATAAGCTCTCAGCCTTGTGAAGCCCTACAAACCCTAGCTAGACAAAAATCATTACAACTTGAAAATAAATCGTAAAAAAATAATAAAACTTGGTGTAGACACCTAAATAGTGTCTAACCCTTGGTCTCTTTCCCCCTTAGTCCATTCCTAACCCATTCCTAAAAATTACTAATTTAAAATAATTAACTTATTTTGAATTAACCCCCCCTCCTTGGACACATCACCCATGACACCTCGCCTAGGACACCTCACCTTGGACTAATTCTCATCCTATGACTCACCCAAGACCTATTCCTATTTCTCTCTAACCGCCTAACAAACTATCGTGCGTATTTAGCCTAACCCTCGACATTCTCTAATGGATAGTGCACTTGGCAGATGAAAAATGGGCTTAGTGGCTCTTTTTGCCCGTTCTAACCCCGCCGACGTCGATCAAGTGTCGGCCGACGCCGGCAGAATCACCGACGTCGGTTATACTTAACCAAATTTTCAAACTCTTTGGAGATCCCAATCAGAAATTAGCTAATCTCCGGAAGCAAATCACGAATCTTGAGTCTTCGACCATCCATCAATCTGTCTCTCAGTCAAGCCCCTCACTCTCTCCCTCAGGTGCAACAACAGCTTCAGGTTCTCCATCAGCAACAGGTTCTCCACACAGGCTACATCAATAGCAGGTACGGGAATCATCAGTAGCACTCCTTCCACAAGGCACAGGTAAGTATACTGTCTGTGTTTTTATTCTCTTTTTAGTCATTGCTTTCAAACAATATCTCTCTAGACCAGACTGTTAACTGAGCCAGACCCGAATCTTGACTTATCCACATCCCTATTTCCTCCATCCTCTATCGGATCATACACTCTGCCCATTCAACCAGACTCTCAGACCCAGACCCCAGACCATTCAACCAAGCCCAAAACTTTATCCACAGACCAAAACCCTGATCAGACTCTATCCATAGACCACTCAAATAAACCCAGACCCTGACCAAACTCTGTCCATAGACTACAGACTTAACCAGACCTAGTCCAAAGACCTCTACCCCGACCGACGCCGGTCACTACCCCAACCGACATCGACAGATTAACCGACGTCGGCACCTTAACCAACCGACGCCAGCGACTGTAACCAGTTCGACAACTTCTTTCAAGTAAGTCTTTGCTTCTCTTTTTCATTCCATTTCTTTATCATTTCAATTCTTTGTCATTCTGTTGTTTATCAGACACTTCTTTCCATTGATTAGTGGGTTTATATCCCTTAAGGAAGTTTTCATACTTCTGGGATCAAGCTTTCGCTTGACAACCCACCATCTGTCCATTTAATGCCTTCTTTTGTCCAAGCTTCTTTTCTTTGCAGGTGTCATTCCTCCACAGCCAAAGAGGAGTACTCATAGCGTCTGGATTATGGTGCGCAGACTATATCCAGGTACACATCAAGCCTTGACCATTCTTTCTTAAGTTTCTTAATTCTTCCTTAAATCTGAAAGCAAAATTTGAATAGAAACACTTGGTGGCAAGGTTGGATAGGATAAAGGTTAATTATTAAATTTTTTTAAATTATTTTTTTATTCATATAAATATATATACATCAAAATAGTAGACATGGTGTTCTTAAACAAGGTTTAATGATAGTTTTTGAGTCATAAAAATAATCGTATCTAAAAAATGAATGAACAAAGTGACTTCAAACTTGGTATGGGAATAGAGTATATAGTTTTGACATGATAAAACTTATTTTAGAGATAAAATAATACTACAAGATAAAATATTACTAAAACTCATACCTACATTCTTGTAAGGCTAGCTAAAACCTTGTTTTAACAACAGTAAAAGTAGTATTCTTTGAAAACTACTTTTTCAAATTGCTTAAAAATTAGAGGAAAGTTAGGGAAGGATGTTTTTGACATATCACATGTGATTTAAGAATTTTTTGACACATGTAGAGAAAGTTATGTCAAAAAAATAGTAAGTAGACCTAGAGGAAAAGGTCTAATAATATTGTTATGTGTTGTTTACAAGAATTAGATTTAAGAAAGGCTAGTGATCAGTATTTTGAGTTTAAGTAAAAATTAAGAAGGTAAAATAAACTATTTAAGAGATAAATAATATTAATGGGAAAAACAAAAGAGTTTAAGAAGGTTAAAAGCCTAGTTGTGAACAAGACAAGTCTAAGATAAAAGAAGACCAAATAAAATAAGTAGACATATCAGATAATCCTTGTTTATATCATATTGGCCATAGAGATATAAAATAATTATTTGGGTAGACCTAAAAGAGGATACTTACATCATATGGTATTAGATATTATCAAAAACTCTTAGGAAAAGTGTGTGAGAAAAGATAATTATAATTAGTTTGCATAAGTGCAAGTTACAAAGAAGTTGAAAGAGGTTCTTGAAACTTTGAGAGAGTGAATGTTGGCGGTCATATATCCCATTGAGACTTAATAAGGTAAGAATAATAGAAAATTTAGGCTCAAGATGAATAAATCCAAGGTGAAACATACTTGGAGGTGTCAAAATACCAAGTAGAGACTTTGGGTGAGGTACAAAAAGAGATTAAAAAAAGAAATGGAAGGATTGATAAGAGAGAAGAACCAAATGTAGAAGAAAAATGAGTTGAGAAAAGGACACATTTAAAAATATATATATGGAATGAATCAGGATTTATCATGTTTAAAGCAATGTTTGGAAGAATAGAATCAATCATAACAAGGGTTATTCATAAAAATGAATAAGGTGGTCAAGTGGCCAATTAAGTAGATCGAGGAAAGGAGAAAAAGGCAACAATAAATTATAAATTGGAGAAGGATGATAAGGGTGATAGAAAGGAAAACAAAGGAGGAACTTGAAGACGTAATTAGGCCTAATTTTTTTGATTCTATAAATATATTTGAATATATTGTTGTAGGTATGCAAGTTGATGAAAAGAGGGATCAATTTGAGGGCTCAAAATTTGAAAAGAACAAAGAAGACAAGTTGATAATGAAGCATAGACATTTGGTTGTAGATGTAAATATAAAGAGTATAATACAAGCGTGATCCTCAGCCAAAAGGATAAAAATATAGTCAAAATAAATGAACAAGTTTACATGCAAAGAGGAACAAGTAAAGTCATGGGTAGATGTATACTCAATGCAATGAACAAACCATGTATAGGAAAACTTAAAAAGATAAATTAACTAGCGTGGGTAGACAATAGTTCAAGGGAAGAAAAGAATGATGATGAATAACATGATGGGGTATATAAGAGTCTTCACCAAATTATGCAGGAATAATAAACCATACATAGAAACAATATTTTTAGACACAATAATATTCACACATTATAATATTCTATTGTGTATTATAAACCATATGGAGTAAAAATATATAGGAAATGATATTCCTATTTCAGGATGTTATATCCATACAAACTCTCACCCAAATCTTCTATAAACTAACAATCACTAACAACACACTAAAATACAAATATATTATGATTCACAATATATTCATCTAACTAATATATATATATATATATATATATATATATATATATATATATATATATATATATATATATATATATATATATTATTAATTTAATATTGTTAACAACAATATTAATGTCGGTATTAATAATTTTAAGATAAAAATATACCTCAACATTCACCCCCTTGTGAACATTATAAATCCTATCCTACACCCCTTTAATGTGAGCATAGAGATAATATACATCTTCAAGAATTAGCAAAAACATAATCATATGTCAACACATACTTTTAGGTCTGAATACTATTATATAAATCTTATTGTTTGGATCTTGTTGTACATGACCACTACTATGTGAAGGAATGCATCCTGCATTTACTCCATATGACTACAACAGATGTGTCACTGGCTGATCATCTCCTTAAAAAAGTAAGGCAGTTAGAGGATCTCTGTAGTCAGAGAATTTATATAGTCCATTACCCTCCTATACAATTATGTGCCACATTCCATTATATCCACACTCTCTTGTCTCTAAATAGTAGAGGTTTTTCAAACAATTAGGGGAATGAAAACACATACAACTCAAAAAAAATGAAAATATCATGAGGAACCAATCCTCATTGTTATCTGATGTAGCCTCTGTTAATGTTTGATGCCACCCAAATAGAAACAACACAAATAGTTTTCATTGTGACTGAAGAATCATCCTTGGCATTAGCCAGTTAGCACAGAGCACACCACACTTAATAAATTAAAAAAACCACACATGTGAACATGTATGTCCTTCTGTTATTTATTCAAACACACACAAGTCACTAAATCATTTTGGGCCTCATCATTAGTGACTAATGAGAGACTCTAATGTACAACCTCTATTTTCTCCATCCTCCAGTATTTGCTACTTACTAAGCTTGATGTGTCAATGAAGCTCATTTGAGAAGAGACACTGCCCATAATTCAAACATCGTGTACAATCAAAAATGCATCTGTATGGTAATTTTTTTTAATTTTGACAATGACTCTAAGCCTAAATAACTTTTAATTTTTTGACATATGTACACTAATTTAGAAAACCTCTAACTAAATGGCTTAAATAATGTACATATACAAACTCAAAGACACTATTACAGACATTAATAAAATAACATTTTAATTTTTGACTTATCTTATTTTGATGAATTTTTTATTTTGACAACAAGGACTCTTTTACAATACTAATGATATATACTATTTTATTTCATTTAACTCGATAATAAACTAACAAAGACTATATTTTAAAAAACAAACCAAACTATATGTTAAACCCCTATAATATGAAAAACTTTATAAACTAAAAACTTCAAATCTTAACAAACTGTGTGTGTGTGTGTGTGTGTGTGTGTGTGTGTGAACACAAGATGTCTAACCAAAAACTACCTAAGTGACTTTTTCAAGACTAATCCTAAAAACTTATCATTAATAAAAAGATTGGTCGATTTGTTGAAAATGATGATTTTGTATGATGAAACATACATGAACCAATCTTTGATATTTTGTAATTGATTATTCACATTGACTACTGAAAAAATGTACAATTTTTAATGCTAATAAATCTGACTTAATGCAATCTCACTTAACGCTAATAGATCTAACAAAAAGTTGATTGTCGTATGAGCAAATTTTATTCGAACTGAGCATAGACGTTTGTAAATAAATATCAAGAAGATAAATAAAATGTGGAAGAAGCAAAACAAAAAAATAAGAAGAATCTCTAAAACCATAATGAACATCATCATTAGATAAATCTGAACAGTGCATGATTAGATTTATCTTTGTATTTAGTTGAGCAGACATACAAAATCATTGAATGCTTTGATTTGACTACATCCACTCTGATAGTGGCTCGATGGCACTTGGATCTACAAGAAATCTCCTTGGATTAGGATGGTGCTCAATAGATTTGATGATGTTTTGAGTATGCTAGTGAAGGACGTTATCCTTGGTTCCCTATGTCAATTGTTCATCTACTACAAAATGGAAAATCTAATTAACATAGATAAATAAGATTGCTATCAATCGAAGAAATATACCACAATATGTTTATCCCTCACAATTAATGTATACTTCCATTACAAAGGAAATCTACCTTGCTCTAATACCAGATGATGGGGTATATTAGAGTCTTCACCAAATTATGCAGGAATAATAAACCATATGCACATACAATATTTTAAAACACACTAATATTCACACATTATAATATTTTGTTGTGTATTAAAAACCATACGGAGTACAAATATATATGAAATGGCATTCCTATATTCGAGATGATATATCCCTACAAACTCTCACCCAAATCTTTCATAAACTAACAACACACTAAAATATGAATATATTATGACTTGTAATATATTTGGATAACTAAAATATATACTATTAACGTAATATTTTTAACAACATTATTTACGTTGGTATTAATAATTTGAACATAAAACTATACCTCAATAGAGCATTGTATTGTAGAGCAACTTCAAGAAAACCAAAAAGGAAAGGTAGAATATTTTAATCCAGCATCAAGAAGACATAATTAAGCAAACCATAGATGACAATATGTTATCTAAAGATGAATAGCTTATAACAATTAAATAATAATCAAGAATGTCTTATAAATAATCCAAAAATATCATAGGAAAGAGAGAAGATATGGAGGATCGTATGATCACTGAAGAGACCATTGAATCTCCTAAACACGAGTTGATTTGTGTTATAGATGTTGTTTATGCAAGGATGGAGATACAGTGGAAAGAAAAACTCTATGAACACATGGAAATTTAAAGAGAAAAGACATAAGAGTTCATGATAGAGCAAGATAAAGAGGATAACAATCACATTCATTATGGAAAAAAGGACACAAGTTTGACAGATAACAATCTCAGTATAATAAAAGACAAGTTTAAACTAGCATTGAAAGAGAAGAAAGAGTCAAATTACATAGTGTGAAAACTAAAAAACAAGAAGTCATGAGAAGATGGAAAAATTAGGGGAAAAAAAAGGTAAAAAATATATTTGTTTGAATGGTGATATTGTAGTTAATGTTGTTGAGAATATGCATGAGAAGAATGAGGAATTTATACAAGAAACATTATGTCTCTATGAACCTAAATTAATTAATATGATAGGATTTTAGTGTGAGGAAAGAGTCTATGAGAAGATTCAACATAAAGTATTAAAATATCATCATGAAAAGACCAAATGAGATCAACAAGGAAACATAGAAAAATTGAAGGAAAAATAGGTTTCTCAGAAGCTATTAGAGCTTGGAGAGAAATAAGAATGCAATATTGGGGAAAAGGTGAGTGATGACACCAAGCAAGGTCATCACACCATGAAAAAAAAAGTAGCAAAGGTATTTTATGGTAAATAATATAGAGGACCACATGAAGATCACATGGAGAACACTATCAAAAGAATAAATCGGCATGAAGTATGTGAGTAAGCCTTATCAAAGTTAAGAGGAAGAAGTTGTGAAATAAGTAAATGTGGTAAAATAGGAGAAAAAGTTGATTCTCAATAAAATCCACATGTGAATGCTAATTTTTAGTAGTTAGATAAAGGAGAGTTGTCTCTAGTACAACTGAACAATATTGGAGAAGGCTTTGTGAATTATGAATTTATTGTGGCAGTTCAAATAAGTGGTATAAAAGTAGAAATTACAGATAAGATATGGAGGTTACCTACTATAACAACCCAAAAAATGAATAATAAAAATTTTAAAATTGCCTTTGATGAAGTTTTTGATGTTATGTGTTATTATTTGGATATTTATGTGTGTGCAGATTCAGTCATGATGCTTTAGAGAGTGTATGATGAGATGGTAGTTAGATGTGTAGAACTACAAGCATGGAGATGTGATGGTATGGGTGATTCAAAAATTGGTTGGAAAAAGACTTGTCAATATTCTAAATAAAATAATCTAAAAACATGTTTATATCAAAGAATACCATGGGATGTAATCAGTATGTTTATTGTTGTTCATAGAGGTAAACATGAGAAGAGGAATGAAGAGAGGATCAATATGAAGGTGTTGAAAATGGACCTTTTGGAGTCCATCATGTGAATGGAAGTAATGAAGACTTAGAAATAAAATCAAGGGATTTTAATGACATCTCTTGGAGATAAAATGATGTGAATGGAGTGATTTTAGGAGCTTTGGATTTCTTTAATAAATTTGTTTCATGCACATGTACAATAAAAGAGAAGGCAACAAAGAAGATACATAAATGTAGATAAATTGAACATGTTCATAGATATGAGCCACTAATAGAAGAAGATAAACAAACAAGGAATAAATAAAATGAACAAAAAGAGAAGATGAATAAGCAAAAAAGTAGAATAATTGGAAAATAATAAAGAAATTTCATTTGAGTGGGAGCTCAATTTTTCCCACTGGGGGAGTCTAATGCAAGTGCATCAACTTATTAGATTCATTTTTGTGAAAGTTAGTAAATTTTGAAGGTGATTAGGTGTAGATAGTTTTTTTTGGTCATGTGGGAGGTTTTAGAGTCACTAGGTTTTCAAAATTTGGTCATATAAGTTATATTCTAGTTTTCCCGCCAAAAGTAGGAAATTAAAAAAGAATTGTTGTAAGGGTTTTGAATGCTTTGGAATGATGTGAGGGTTTTTATCCTTTTCCAAGGTGTATTTAGGGTCTATTTACATGTTTTAAATGTCTTTGATCCATTAAACTTAGTCCAAAATTGTCTTAAAATCCATCAAGCTATGTTTAACGTAGGTGGAAGGCTAAATTAAGCATGTTTTTAGATAAGACATAGGTAGTTGAGAGATTATTGTTGTATGTAACAGGAAGAATCCTAAGTAAAGATATCAGGTAATATATTATAAATCTTGAATCATGAAATAAGGATCTAAGAACAAGGAGAAAAAGAGAACATCAAACTTTTTTGGGGAGAGTTGGTGATGGTTTGCCATAAATTACAGAGGATTATATGTCAATTTTCGAGCATATATGAATAAATAAGGATTGTTATAATTATTTTGATGTATATCAGACATATTTGAATGTTTAATTACATTTCATACATGTTATTTGATATGATTACATACTTTTATGATGTTTTATGAGTTGTAAGGTCTCTAGAATAGGGTTTTTAGTAATATAGTCTAGAAAATAAAGGTATTTCTTGTATGTTTTCATGATTTGTTAAGCATGGAGGAAAATCGATAGAGTAATAGGAGTATATATATGTCTAAATAAGAATTATGGTAACCCTTTATAGTAATTAAAAATAATCCAAGTGATGGTAACCCTTGACAGTCATTAAAAGCTGAAATTTCTCTAAGTTCTCGGCATTGTGATAGTCTTACAAACCCTGGCTAGACAAAAATCATTATAACTTGAAAATGAACAGTAAAAAACTCATAAAACTTGGTGGATAGGTTGTATAGGACACAAGTTAAGTATTAAATTTTGTTTCATGATTTTTGTATTTGTACAAAGGGATATATCTCAAAATATCATCCCTAATGTTCTTAAACAAGGTTTAATGAGGGTTTTTGAGTCACAAAAAGAGTCATATCTAAAAAATGAGAAAACCAACTGACTTAAAACTTGGTATGAGAATATAATAGAATTTTTTTATGTTATAAAATTTATTAAAGAGATAAAATAGTCCTAAAAGAGAAAATATCACTAAAACTCAAACCTGTATTCATGTAAGTAAGGCTAAAACCTTGTTTTAGCATCACTAAAAGTTGTATTATTTGAAAACTACTCTATAAAATTCATTAAAACTTGGAGTAAAGGTAGGGAAGAATTTTTTTGATGTATTCCATTGGATTTAATAATTTTTGGACACCTATAGAAAAATTTATGTCAAAAAAATAGTAAGTAGACCTAGAGGATAAGGTCTAATAATATTGTTATGTGTTGTTTGCAAGAAGCAAATTTAAGGAAGGCTAGTGTTTATTATTTTAAATTTAATAAAAATTAAGAAGGTTAAAAAAATATTGAAGAGACATAAATAATATTAGTGGTGAAAATAAAAGAGTCCAAGATGTCTAGAAGCCTAGTTGTGAAAAAGACAAGCATAAGATAAAAGAAGACCATATGAAATAAGCATACATATTAGAGAATCATTTTTTACATTATATTACTCATAAAGACATTAAATACTTAGTGGGTAGACATATAAGAGGCATATTTACATCAATAATGATGCAATGTGTGATAAACAATTACATAGAGTGACTTAGCAAATATCGAGAACTCACAAGGTAACTTAACAAAAGCACTCAATCAAGCATTCAAATGAGCAAGCTTGCCATTTTAATCCCTATTTTCATATAAATAAAAATGGGTGTAAGAAAATCCACTTTATTTTACCATATGGGATGACATATTTAGGTTTTTGATGACTAATATTATTTTCTATTTTGGAATACCTTCAACTAATATTACCGATAATGGATCCTCATTCGAAAATAAAATGGTGAAATGCTTTTGTAACAAATAAAAAATCAAACATACATTTTATACACATTATTAACCACATGTTAAGGGAAAGTTGGAGGTAAAAAATAAAACTATTATCAAAATACTATGAAAAATAGTTGAATAATATAATAAATATTGGCATCAACAGATGGTGTACATTTTATGGGCATATTGCACTAGTGTTTGTCCACCTACTCAAGGAACACCTTATTCTTTATTTTATGGTAAAAGTCCAATTTTAAAAATTAAAATTGTAATAAATTGTGTGTTTCTTTCAAATATATTATAAAATATAATGAATACCATGAAAAGAGATTGCGCCAATTAGAATAGTTGAGTGAAAATGCAAACAAGCTGTTGAACACTTGCAAGTTTATCAAGATCATGTTAAGCAAGCATATGAAGAAAATTTGGGCCACATTAATTTACTATGGATGACCTCGTACTAAATTAAAATCAAATTTACACCAATGCATATAAATTCAATAAAGAAAATTTCAAACCAAATTGGTTAGGACCTTTTATAGTTACAGAAAAACTGGGAAAAGGCATGATCTGCCTAGCTACACTTGAAGGAAAAATTATCAAAAACCCAATGAACATTATGAACTTGAATAAATATATTTCTTGAGATATTTCAAATATCCATAAAAAAATTAAAAATATATATATATATATATATATATATATATCCAAAAAAAAAAGATTTTACATGTTCTATTATCTCCTTGGCATCTATGTTGTTAGTTTCATGTTCGTGGATAGTCGATCATATCACACATTTTTTGAGTGTGATAAAAGTATACCTTGGCACATGATATATACACTTTTAGATGTTAGATATTTCCTCTACTCATGTAATTTTGACATTGGGGGCATCCTCTTCTTTAATCATGATACACCCAAGTTATATCATTCTATGATAATTTTACATTACATGTTTGAGCTTATATACTTATACAAGCCTTTATCCATGATTATATATTTCACAATGTACTTGATATGCTATGTACTTAACATTTTTTACTAACACATATATCCAAGGAATAGTATGATATGTTTATGTTGGTTGCTTATGATTCCATGCTTTCTATTTATGCACTTTTTAAAGTGTCTTATCATGCATTATATTTTATTGTTTGAGCATTTGAATATGCTTAATTGATTATGGCCTCTCTGCCTTTATTTTCCTAGTCTAACATTTGAATATCTCATTGGTTATTGTATTGACATTTGAATATGTCATTGTTTTCCATGTGGATATTTGAATAAGCTACATCCATTCAATTATGTGGCATTTGATAATACCCCTTGTTTGAGGTCTCTTTGGACAATTATCTTTTGATTTGATTTTGACTACTCTTGTATGTGTGATTGACTGTTTGTTGAGCTTGTAGTGTCACTATATAGAGGTTCTCATGATTCACATCATGCATATTAGGACTTGATGTGATCACATACTATGTACCTCATTTCTATATCTACCTATACATGTTACTCCTATATATTGCATGGTCCTTACAAAAATTATATAATTTTCTTATCCTTTTGAGGTAAGGTAAATACTAGTTTCTAATTACCCTTACCTCAAAAGGGGAGCATACCAATGGGGTCATTTCATATAGGTGTGGATTTCACACCATCACAGTTTCAAATTGTAATGGGGCATGCCAAAAAGGCATGACTTCCACACTTATTCAATACTCAATATTTTTAGATTACAGTAGGGGTATATTATGGAAACATGTTCTCTACATTCACACCAATTATTAGATTATTCATATTATAGTGGGTAATATTATGGAAACATGTTCTCCACACCTACATAGTGTATAAATTGGCCAAATTTCACATTTATATGATGCAAATACACACTTGTGGTAACATTCTATACATTTTTACCATTATTATACTGAATTCTAAACTTGAGACATATATGAGGTACATATGCCATGAAAAAGATCACCTTAGATTTTAAAATCAAATTAGCTATTATATTTCAAATACTTTTATGGAATTTAGCATACACCAGGATGAACTTTTGTAAACTATTATTGAATCAATCTACTGCAGTAGTTGATTCACTTTTGGAAAGCTTGAGGTGATTACATCACTCAATATTGCCAATTTTATAGGATAAAGTGATCAAATCATCCACCCTCATCAAATTTATGGTGTGAGTTGACTTAGATCACTCACTCACTAGGTTATAAGTATGATTTTATTGTCAAGTGGAAACTCACCTTTTCTCCAAGGTTGGGAGAAAGTGTCCTCCAAAATTTATTTATATTTGTAATTTTAGGTTTTACATATGTCCTAATCTTAGTTTCAAAGGTTCATAAAGAAACATATTTTCAAATAAAATGGTGAAAAGGAAAGATAGTTGCATCGATACACATGTGTACTCCTAATCTTTCTCTCTTTACTTTCAAGAATTTCAAATTATTTCAATTACCATATTATATACACTGATTATATATTGTAACATGGTAGTGGTTATGGATTAGTCACCAATAAAACACTCAATTTAGGCTAACACAAAGATAAGTTGTGTTATGCACAATAAGGTATGCATTTATTTTCCTTTAAACTAATAATTTCATTACTAAATTAAAAGGGGAGGTAATATGGACACTAAATCTGAATTCTATATCACCTCGGTCTTGTATACTTGGCAAGCACTTCACATGGTTTTACCCTTTAATTCCTAGACCTTCCCATTATCGAAAGGCTTGCATCCACTATCTCTTATACCCATTACTTATTTGTTCATCTAAACATATATTATTTTGATTACCATGACTTCTATACTATGAAAAATTCTATAAACCTATTTATTATCATCATGTGCATGTTTTGGAGCTATACCTATTTTCCAGCTTCTTAGACACTTGCATCCCATCCAGATGCCTACATTGATGCTAGTATCTTGTGCCAAACTAAGTTTCAAATGACCTAAAATCATCAAATTTACAATTATAACACATCCTTATGGTCACTTAAGTTCTTTAATGCAAGATATTTTCAAAATGGATTAGTATATATACAATATCAAGCCTCATTCATCCTTACACATCATAAACCTAACAACTCACAAGGCAACTTACCAAAAGTATTCAATCAAGCATTCAAGTGAGAAAAAATTATATATGATTTCCTATTTTAATACCATTTATAGGGATAACCCACTTATAGGTCTAAATTATTGAATGATCATTCCATGAGCCATATTTACCAAGTTACATGCTAGGTCACTTTATGTACTTGTTTATCACACATTGCATCCTTATGCACACACAATCCAACACGTAGGGGATAAATAAATAATCTTCAGAGTATTGGCTATGTAGGTAGTGCCCATTAAAATAGGGGTCTTTGGGGAATCTCAACACATCATTCCTGCTAATCCATATTTCCCACTGTCATTCCAAGGGTGAAGAAGATAGGGTTTGATCATTTAACAAAGACTAATACCCTGTATATGAGATTTGAACACACTAGAGTAAAGGCAATAGAAAACCCAAAAGGTTCTAAGTGGTCACACTCAAATCCAATCAATATTATGTACTAGACACTTGTATCCAACTCAGACACTAGTATCGACATAATTGTCTAGGTTTGATGTAAGCATTTGAGTCCACAGAATATAAATTTATTTAATACAACAGTTGACCTAGAATCCATATCCAGTCTACTTCCAACTTATTCCATATTAAATCTACACATGCAAAGTAAACTAGCTAAGTAATCTTGTTTCTAATTTATTAAAATATCAATCAATAGTTGTACTTTCTATTTTTAGTATATCTCAACATTTCAATTCAGACTATTGTTTATCTAAGTTTGTAATTAATTGGTCTATTATAAATCTCTTTATCACTCTTATGTTTATTCATTTATATATTCTTAACCCTATATTATATTTAACCATATTAATTTAGGGTTAAACAACATCATGCATCTACAAAAGCATCTTGTGCCTTAAAATGCATCACATGGACTATGAAATCATCACATGCATGGAAAAGCATTATATTCTTACAAAGGCATTTCATGCATGCAAACTCATCATATACATGTAAATGTATTGTATCCTTATAAAATGATCTCATGTCTACAAAATAATCTAATGTCTATAACAATATCGCATGCCTACAAAAAAAAATCACATGTTTAGAAAGGCATCACATGCCTCCAAAAACTTCACATTATGGGAAAAACATCACATACTCAGAAAAATATTGTAAGCTTAGAAAGTCATTTCAATGATGGAAAAGCATGGCAAATTAGAAACTCATCTCCATCTGATTAAATCTCGTGTGTGTGTGTGTGTGTGTGTGTGTGTGTGTGTGTGTGTGTGTGTGTGTGTGTGTGTGTGTGTGTGTGTGTGTGTGTGTGTGTGAGATCAAAAACATGTTATGAATTGGATCAATTGATTTGTATGTAAGTTGGAAAATGCATTGTTGTAAGAGTTTTGAATTGGATCAATATATTTTATAATTCACATTTTTAAGTGCTTGATTTATTTATATGTTGAATCATCTACTTGTATAATTTTAAAAAAATAAAATCAATTTGAGTATATATTTCATTACATTCAATACATTTAGGTTAGACAAAATTGGTGAATTTTATTAAATTTTAAATTTTCCCTCTAAAGTTTTGGTGTATGTGATTTGAATTCCCATAGAATGTTTGATGGTCCAACCATTTTAAAAATATTGGACCATCGATTTGTCAATGATCCAAGAAATCCCATTGAGGTTATAAGTAATTTGGTTATTTGTGCATCAAATAATAATGATATTATTTTTTTTTGTAAAGTGTTGTGTGGGTTGAGTTCTATAGATAGTCAATCACAAAGTTAGAAATCCCTAAAATTATTTTAATTACAAATATTCACTACTAAAATTTAATCTCATTAAAAGAGTCTAAAAATATAAATGGAATATTATAAACCAATCAAGAAAAAATCCTTAATACTTATAGGGAATAGTTTCATCAACAATTTATCATTATGTGCAAAGTCAAGACATCAAACATGGAAATATTTGATGTGATGGGAAGGTTAACCTTTATTTTTTCATAATTCAAACTTAGGAACTACAAATACAATAGGAAAAAGGTATAAAATGACATCATAAGCCAAAGAATTGAATAACATATCATACAGATTAACCTTATGACTTGGCCTTTAAGACCCTTGAGATATAAAAAATATTTATTATTTTATAACATGAATTTTTTGGTTCAAAAATGGTAACTTCAGGGTTTGGAAAATAAGTTCTAATAGTATAGATTAGAATGAAAACATTAGATACTTGAGAAAAATTATTAAGGACCATTGGATATTGAAGAACATGTTGATATGGTTGAATAACTTGGGGATAATGAAATGAAGCATTAAAACTAATTTGAGAAGCCAAAGACTTATCAACATGATTAGAGTAAATAGGAGGAGGAAACATATTGGTAGTAATTTGAGACATAACAAAATTGTGAAGCATGGAAGAGGACCCTAGAGAAGTTTGACCCACATTAGAAGTAATTAAATATCCATGATTCATTCTAAAATGTATATTTTCAAGTATAGGCTCTTGATTTATAGTTTTATTTTTCATATACCTCAACAGATATAACATGTCATCTATTTTATTAGGATGGTCTAGGACATGTTTTCTAAATAAGGAAAATATTCAAAGCCTATCTTTCTCTACATCAAAAATATCAATATTTTGATATCTATTTACAAAATTGTCATTCATTTCATTACCATTCATAGTATTGGAAATCATATCATTTTCATTCAAATTATCATCTACATGTGTACCAATAAAAGAAAGATTTAAATCATAAGTAAATTTTTATAGAATAAGCTATGTCTAGTTTTGAAGATCTTCAAAAGTAGACACAGTTTATTCTGGAAAAAATTACTTGCTATTTTATGGACAATGAAAACATAAAATCTTTTAGGATTTAAATCATTAATTATCACCACTTTATTTTTAAAGTAAGCATGTAAGTACTAGCAATTTTTTTTTTAACAAAATCAATAGATTTGAAACTCAATCTATCACTTCCCCTATTAGGGGTCTTCTATCTTATCTCTTTAGGTGGTATGATATGGATACATATATTAAATGCAAAGGTGTCATAGAATTTGGATAATGTATCAACCACAATGAACTAGGATTTACAATAACACACAAGAAGCTAGGACTAATTATGCACAAGAAAATAAACCCAAAACACTAGAAAAATTATATTTATAATAATCACAACAATACTTAACCCTATAAGTGAAAGGAACATGCAAATCAATGAAAATAACACGAGGCATACGCAAAGGAAAACCCTAATATGATAGCAAAACAAAGAAAGGGTTTATGAAAACCTATGAAAATTTGCATCCAATTATATATGTGTGTGTCTATGTGTGTGTATATTAAATAGATAGCTTTTTCAAGACAATTACAATGGGGTAATTTACACATATATGAAAAAAAAATTAGAAAAAAAAGTGCATTCGAGGGGCAGTGAACACTATTTGAAGTATGGGAATTTGAAATTTGTTTTTTTGAAATTTTGGAGTTACCCCTTAAAATGATCAGTGTGATGAGAAAATATCAATGGTGAAGTTGACCTATGGGTGCCGAAAATTTTCTATACTCCTTTTTTTTTTACTATTTGGGTTTGGTTACAAGTAGATTTGTTGGCAATGTGGCCAAAACTAGATCTAAAATTTTAAGCAACTACAATGGGATCAATTAGTGGAATGGCCCAAGAAAAATCTAAATTCTTTATTATAAGCAAATGCAAAGAGATCGGGTACACCTAGATCACAAATGACAGAAGAGAAAGAGAAGGAGAGTGAGATATATTGGCTATAAGACCAAAATTAGAATGAAATAGAATAAAATTATAGTGCAATTGGTCACAATTTTTAGATAAACCTAATTTAATTGGAGTAAAATAAAACTTAGAACAATTAGATTACAATTAGAGGTCCTAACTGGAGCTCGACATTGATGATGCATTACACCACTATCGACATAGATTCTTGTTATAGATGTTGCAGTAAGAAGAGATGATGCAAACATGATGGTTTGGGGATCCAGAGTAGAAAAAATGTTAATGCAGACATAGTGTCAAACATGGCCCATAGTGAAGATGACCTTTTTCCAAAAAGAAACTGTAGATATGGGCGTACATATAACTTGTAAAACATGAATTATGGTGCAAATTGATTGTAAAATATAATGCATAGAAGTGATCTATTACCACTTTTTGATCACCAGTGTCCTATTAAGGCAAGGTGAGAGCATACGGTGGATATCAGAGAAAAAAATCAACCTTGGAAAGCACTCTGATACCAAATGATAGGATCATCCCTATAATAGATTAGACTAGACTGAAAATATACAAAATTAAAATAGGAAAACATAGTTATATTGAATCAAAGGAACAAAATTACATTACAATAATAGGGTTGTATAATCACTGGCCTCTTCAAGGGGGTAACCTCATTTGAGCAAGCTCAATTCAATACAATTTTTGAATGCCTTCATACTATACTAAGCTCTTATTTATACTAATCTCTCACTAGATAACTACTACTCCCCATGAATGTGGGATTATTTCACTATTACATATTACTATTTTATCTATTATAATGGGCTTGAGGGACGTCTTATAAAGCATATGCATCCATAACCTTTTATTAAATAAACAAATTATAAAAGGATGGTTAAGATGAAGGGTCCTAACAAGTCAAATGGGAGATGTAATTTTAATGGAAAAATTCAATGCCAGGTCAGCAAACAAACAAGCTAGCACATTAAGGGACACTAGAGACATGGATGACAACCCATTATGGCTAGAAGAAGAGGATAACAATAGGTGGTAAAGGAAGTCAGAAGATGGGCAAGAGAACGTCACATATTTTGGGGAAGAGTTGTTAGGGTTATGCAACATACATAATTTTCTTATATGCAATGGCATGAAGGCATATCCAATATTTGGAGGCATACTTTCAAAAATTGTAATGAGAAAAGCATGGTAGATTATATCATTTTTTCTCATGAGTTGACACAAAATATTGTTGAGATAGAAATCGTGGAATCATCGATTGATCTTAAGTCTAGCCACAACCTAATATATTTAAAAATTAGTGTGTTAGGGTCCAAACATCACCATGAACATACCCAAGACAATAAAAAAGGATAACAAGGGAAGAGATGCATAAGCATGACACAATAAATCCTTAGAACAACTTTGAAAGTCAGTCTATAATGGGTAGGAAGGAGACAATATAGGTCTCACATGAGTCACATTAACAACATCAAGTTAATGGGCACAATCCAAGAAGCATTAAACAAGTGAAAAATATCTAAACCCAAGAAAGAGAGAAAAGTCATTTTTTTGGGAAATATTTGGTTCGACGAAGAATGTAAGGCATCAAAGAAGAATCTCAAGGAAATAAGGAAGAAGGCAGATAGAAAAGTGTATCTGCAATTGGTGAAAATAAAAAAGGAGTACATGAAAACAAGGCAAGAAGCGCTAATTTGGATTGGGAAACATGACTCTAAATGTTTTTAGAAATATCTATAAACAAATAAAAAGTAAAATAATAGTAATTTTGCACCAGTGCAATGGCTAGAGTATGCTAGTCTATTATATGAATGTGAAGAAGACAAGGACAATCCCCCAATAATCAACACATAGGAGAGGTCATTTACCACAAAGGAGGTTATAAAAAAGAATCAACATGTTGTCAAGTGGTAAGGTGTGAGATATAGATGGTGTGTGGGTTAAACATTTAAAATGTGGGATAGATATATTGATTCTCCAAATAAGATAAATCTTCAATAATATTGCTTGAGAAGGTTTCTCTAGGGAGTGGACTACTATCCTAGTTATACATCTCTTCAAAAGTGGAGAGGTCAATAACCCATCTAATTACAAAACTATTATGGTCAGACTTCTCATGGCAAAACTATTTGGAAGCATGGTTGAATGCAAAATTACAAAGTGCACTAAAAAATTAATGAAATAAAGTAAAAGGGCAGCGGGTTTTAGGCCAAAGCATTCAACTATAGATCATTGTATCACTCTCAGGCATTTACTTGAAAAAACATGGGACAACAAAGGTGAAGAAGTCTTATGTTGATTCGTTGATTTTAGGGAAGCTTTTGACATGGTTCCTAGAGATAAGTTATGGGGTTAGATGGAGGAACTTGGAGTTTGAAAATAGTATAAGGCAACAATTCATTGACTATACGAGTATATTAGATCCAAGATGAGATTACATATATGTTTGTCAGAAAGTTTCAATAGTGACATAGGGGCTAAACAGTGATGTCCTTTATCTCCAACTTTATTTGGTCTCTATATTGATAAATTAGAAGAATGGATAGATAGACTAGGGGATGGCGGAGTCCACATTGCTAGTTATGTGATAAAACTCCTTTAGGGAAGCTTTTGACATGGTTCCTAGAGATAAGTTATGGGGTCGGATGGAAGAACTTGGAGTTCCAAAAGAGTATAAGGCAACAATTCATCAAATATATGAGCAGATTAGATCCAAGATGAAATTACATATAGGTTTATCAAAAAGTTTCAATAACAACATAGGGATTAAATAATGATGTTCTTTATCTCCAACTTTATTTGGTCTCTATATTGATAAATTAAAAGAATCAATAGATAGACTAAGGGATGGTGAAGTCCACATAGCTAGTTATGTGATAAAACTCCTTTTAAATACAAATGATCTTATTTTTACCACAACTATAGCTCAAAGCTTAAGAGATCATTTAAAAGCCTTGAAACTTTTTTGCAAAGAATTCGGGATGCAAGTCAACACTAACAAAACTAAGCTTCTGATCTTCTCACATCGAAAAGAAAAGAGGCATGCCAAAGATTCATATTTGAGGGTAGTCCACTCAAGTTAGTCTCAAAATACAAGTATTTAAGGCTTGATTTCACCAACAAGCTCAATTGGGACATAGGCATAATGAAGAGAATCCAAGGAGGATGGAGAACATTGTATTCTCTTCAAAACAGGGGCAAAGATGTTGATTTGTGGGATTGGAATACCACCAAGGTCTTGTTTGGGCTACTAGTAGTTCCAGTGGTACTCTGTGAATGTGAAGTTTGGGCCAATGGTATGTCAAGGTTAAAGTGGAGGAAATTTGAGAGAATTTAGAAATGATTAATCAAAAGTACCTTCCAGATTAAAATACCAATTTCCTACAAGATAATCTTAGTGAAAACAATGATTTCCCAATGGAAACAATTATGATACATCTCCTTGGACACATAAAGAAAGTAGAGAGCATGGAGGATAAGTGGCCAAAGGCAGTAATACAAGAAGAGTTGAACAAGTGAAAGAGGAAGTGGATGAAACATAACAAAATATGGATGGATAAGTGGAATCTTAACATATATAAATGCCTAACAACCAATCAAGAGATAAAGAGCTATGTGAGAGAAAAGTTTAAATTAAGCATGTGGACAAAGCAGATAGGAAGGAAAAAATAATACTACATGACCAAGTTCGACCCCGCCTATGTGCATGAGCAAAAAATTCTACATAGGGGCAAAAATTAAGCGGAAAATGTAGATGTTCATAACCCAATTGAAAACTGGGTCACAACATTCTAATGTGAGATGGGTAGGTGGAAGATCCTAAAAGCAAAGTGGGAAAAGAGAATGTCTTATGTGTACATCAGTTATGGTTGAGACGAAATGACATTATCTCATGGAGTGCTCCGCATATGACGACATCCGAGCTAAATATTTAGACACCCTGTAGGGAGCATCTATGTTCACTATATTTGAAGTTGAGAACATCGATAAAAATAAAAAATTTCTTATCAAGATCTACACTAGGAGAATAAATCTTCAAACGCAGAACAACAACAGAATTGTGAACTAAGTTCCAGCAATTCAAATAGACTTCTTCACTCCATTGATTATACATTTTGATTTGAGAGCCCATACAATATTTTAATCTCATAGACGTTATTAAAATCTCTATTTATCTATCTATCTATCAACAATGAAGTCACCAAATATCTTACTACTTGTACAAATCCTTGCCGTCGTCCTCTTCCCGGTCTCGCTTGAATCTTTCCGTCTCGGACAAAGCCAAGAAAAACAAAACAATCCTTCAGCACAAGCCAGCACGACGCACTAAAAGTTGCTGAAGGGCGCAGGGTATTTATGAGAGCAGAGTCAGTGGGAAAACTAATGGCTACCAACCTTTCGGAGTACAGCAGGGAGTGAAGGCCACGATATGCAGTGGCCTGCAGCTTTTATCGTAAAATCAGAGGCCCACCCTCGTCGTTAACCCCGTCCGTTCGTCAGGAAGCCAGTCCATGCTTAACCCAGGAAGCCAGTCCGTCCGTCCGTCTATTATTGAACAGATGGGCCATGGAATGCAAGGTTGGTAAGTAGATTTATCACATGCGTCACTGTCGTAAGACTGTCAATAACAGCCTGGCATGTCAGCGCAACCTGTGCTATGAAAAACAGTCGGGGATGAAGTGTTGTTAGATATAAAGACACGTGGATCCAGAAAATCTCAAAGTTTGCGGCCAGGATTTCTCTGCTTTCCTCTCATCTAGGGTTTTGATTGGTTTTTTATCTCCATAGAGCAACTTCCCTTATGAAAACCCTAGCCCTACTCCAAAACACGAAGAATTAAAACTCTTTCTCCCAACAAAGGCCACATTAAGCGGAGTTCCTCAATACCTTCCACAAAATTAGATTCTCTATGTTAACCCAACTCTTGATTATATTCCACAAACTCAAGTCAATGATATCCACCTTCCTAATAACTTGGATATTATTGGAAAGAGAACTAAATCCTCCTTAAAAAGTAAAGCTAATGTTGGAGATTCATTTGTGACTAAGGTTAGATGGTGAGGAGAGATGTCGATCAATGAAATATATTGGACAAACCACATTTTTATTCTCTACCCGCAATCTTGATTTCAATTGTTTCACCTTGCTAATAATGAGGTCAAGTAACCTCTCGCTGACGGTGTCCCATGAAGCTCTCCCTATTCTCATGGAATGTTCGAGGGCTCACCCTTCCTCAACAAAAATTTCATGTCAAAATGGGTATTACAAGATCATCTTTTTGAAGTTATTTTCCTCTATGAAGTTAAATTTGGCAGCATTTCTCTATTGTTCAATGTACATTGCATCGATAAACACATCTCACCCTATTATACCTCTCATGAAGATAGATGAGAAGGTGCAATTTTGCTCCTACTACCGTCCCTTTCTTGTGGGATGATTGCTACTAGTGAAGACCCTACTCATAGAAGTGTCTAGGCTATGGTCTATGGTGAGGAGCAAACCATTAGAATTTGCTCAATTTATACTCCAAATATAACAAATAAACACGTTACTCTTTGGATATAGATGAGTTCAAATCTTCCTCCTACGGATTAGATCATAGGAGGAGATTTCAATATGGTTGAGCACAAAATATACTATAGCTGATCTCACTCATCTCCTCTCTCTACTGAAGAATGTTCACCATGGCCACATTGTCAAAACTCCTTGGTAATTTTTGACCCACTTTTTGGATGCCCAACTTCACGAATAGGAAGTTGATTCACTTGGTCCAATAATCAAGTTGGATAACAAAGGCAGCTCAACAGAGTTGATAAGTTTTATTTTAGCACATTTGTGAAGTCACATCTTACCTTTCCTCATGTTACCATTCTCAATGACACTATCCTCTCTAATCATCTCCCTATTTCCTACTACTTCAACTTGGACCCTTCTCCTCCTTCCTATACTCAACTCCCCTTCAAGCCAAATATTTACAATCTCTCTTCCCTGCATTATATTTCCCAAATTTCTATTATTTGGGAGTTTTAATATCAATTCACTTCATCTATAGGATAGATCTTATGGTGGGAAGTCATTTCGATAAAAAAAATCAAGTTTATAAGAGGATATGACAAGCTTATGGCCAAAAAGAGATAGAATAAAGAACACAAGCTTAGTCAATAAGGCCTTGCTCGTAAGGATCGTCCCCATGACATCTCCCTACAAGCTACTATTACCAAAATTGAATCTGATCTAATAAATTTGAATTTTATAGGGCAAAAGGTGCTAAAATATGGGCTTGTCATTTTTGGATTAAACATGGTGACCCTGGCTTTAAATATTTATTCAAATACTTGCAATATAAACAACGCCATGAGCACATGTTAGCCATTGTTATTGAGGATGGAGTGGAGACATCGTCCCCTGATGATATTAAGGGAACTTTATTAGAACATTATAGTAAGCTCTTTTAAGAGTAACACTACCTTGAGGAATATGAATATCATCTAGTGATTGAAAGGTGGATCAGGGTATTCACCACCTTTTTTAGCAACATCTCGTGGTAGTAGATCTTGAAACAACTCTTTGGGTAATGAAGACTGAGAAGTCCCCTAGCTTGGATGAGTTTTTAATTGAATTCTTCCAAGCTCTATGGACCACCCTCATGATGGTCTTGTTTAATGTTTATATAGATGTGGAGGCCAATGGATTCATGAGGGATGTCATTAACCATGGCCTAATCAAATTAATTCCCAAAGTTGGAAACACGAATATGATATGTGGTTGGCGCCCCATTACTCATATTAATGTATCCTACAAAATGATTGTAAAGGTTTTTGCTATGAAATTGAAACCTATTGCTCAAGATATTGTTTGCCTTTGAGCAGAATGGATTCCTAAAAGGTAGATAAACTCTAAATAATCTTATCAATGCATCAAAAACCACTTAGTGGGCCAAAGATTCTGATCAAGATGCATTCTGGGTCAAAATTGATTTTAAAAAATCATAAGATTGGGTTTGTTAGCGATTTATTTTCAAGATGCTTGACTGGATGGAATTTAATCCTTATTTTAGACATCACATCCAAATGATCTTCATTGAAAGCACAGGCCTAGGTCATGGTCAATGGCAACCTCACATCCTTTGACCTACAACACTTTATTCGTCAAGGTTGCACATTTGCCCCTTTTCTATATTTTCTCACTATTGATTTCCTTAGATGCTCCAATGAGCTCATCACCAAGGAGATTTGAAAGGAATCACTCTTCCATATGGTTCTTATGCTCTTAACTCCCATTAGCTTTATGATTCTCTCTTATTAATGTAAAATATTGAGAAACAAATTGGTAATGCCCAATCAATTATTAATGTTTATTATGATTTGTCTAGATCCAAGTTATGTAGTGATAAAATAGAAGTCATCTTCATCAAAAGTGATCCAAATTTGGCTTGGATCCCCTTAGTTTGGAACATCATCCCCCATGTGAAGATTATTTATTACCTGGGTATTCCGTTTGGTATTCACATTTACCCTTGAGACATGTTGTAATAACCCTGTTGGGTTAGGCATAGAAATACATGATTTTTTAAATTTAAACACATACATAAAAAATATATTACATCATGAGAATATTAAGAGACCAAATAAAATACTCAAAGCATGATGATAGCAAACAAATATATTACATCTCACATCACTAATCTCTAGTATCATGAGAGCATATCAAAATACAAATATAGAAACTAATTATATTAACTCAGCTACAACATATACAAGTCTACAACCACTGCTATCAATATACAATAATAAGTGATTACAAGTCATGATGATATTAAATAATAAGTACAATTCAATATAATGCACATAAAAGATACATGGCTCCTTAGAGCATGAGTTCTATGGATTCTCCATTATATGTGTCAATCTCAAGTGTTGTCTCTAAGTAAGTACTGTTATGGGAAGGGAGAGCATCATCCAAGCACTTTTCTACACCAACCATGGACCAAAAATCTCCTGTACTAGTCCCATCAAGAAATGACCCTCCCTTCACAAATGAGTAGATAGTGATAGTGCGGGAATCTAGAGAGTCAAACAAGTACCTATGTGTTGTATGATTTCTAAACTAAACATGCAGTGTATCATAGAAAATCGTTCTATTGTCAGATATCATACAAACATATAAATCATACTCATGAAATAATAATGCCTCACTAAACATACTTTAGCCCAAAGTTTTATGAATAATAAATAATAACAATCTATAGATCAATCAAATTTAGACACACCACTTAATCAGACTGCCTTCATCTATCATTGTGATACTAGTAAGCCAGTGAAGTCCATCTCACTCCTTACTCTGTATCTACAATGTAGATTGGTTAAATACAATTCAACCACAATATTCATTTAATTTACATCCTCCTAGCAAACACATTGTATAACATGCTAAACATAAGAGTAATTCAAGCATACATTTATTCCATCAAACGTATGAATGGATCTTACATTAATTTTATCCCATACTAGAAATAATGGCTATAGTTTGTACCACTCAGGTAAAATATACATTTAACTGTAAATTAATTTTATCCCATACTAGAAATAATGGCTATAGTTTGTACCACTCAGATAAAATATACATTTAACTGTAAACTTACACCACCACAAATAATTTTCAACATACTACACCTAATGATAACCTATATTATCATAGTCTAGTATTATAAGACATATATACTAGTTTTCTCTAATCAATCATATACAATAGTCTTAAATACATGAAAACATAAGCTTTTATTCAAGTAACTAGGTATAACAAAATAAGTCACAATTTATATGAAACATAATAATGTAATACCATATCATTCCTTAAACTCTCCAGACTATATGCACACATACACAATCTTACCAACTATGACATAACATATTAATCATAGTAATAATCAACATGTATACATATAATCAATCAATATAGATATGTGTATGGACATAACAATTATAGTATGTACCATTTGGATACAACATACATTTATATTGTAGTACTCTATGATATCTCAAACTATCATAGGTTCTCAAATACATAAAAACACATAACTCAAACTTACAATTTCAAGATTCAAATGATCCACATACATAATAACAATTAAGTAAGTACGGGATTATATCACCCATGTATACCCTAAGTCTAAACTACATACTAGCATTCAAAGTAACATAACTATAAGTATGCATCAAGATGCATCATTATATGCTAGATATACCCAAATATTCTCATAATCATATACTACACATAAATGCTCAATATATAGCTAACAACCAATCAACCATTTGTAGAGAAATAGAGAATTCACAAACCCGTTATAACATTCATTTAAACATATCATTTTATTTTCTATATAAATGTTTTAATATGGTTATGATTTTTTATCCTTCAGATCCTGATGACCAGATATAATCATACTTTTGGCTATGATCCAACACAACCATTTTCAATGTGTACTTATATTGTACACTTAAATCTATCTGTCAATATAGCAAAACAATACTAAACACACATAAAACATAGGATAATCCAAACTAGCACTTGCTATACTTTTTAGGGGTTGAATGCATGCATTCTTTAATCTAATTGTAGGTAATTCTTTAACATAGTTCAAATTCCACCTGAATAATTCTAACTGTAAGAATACACTCCTATGTTCGTATTTATGCTAATAGGTTCATTAACACCTATGTTTTTGCATTAAGCATTTTGTAATTTGTTTAAATGTTACATGCACATCTTGTGTTTTAGATCACAATTTTATATATATATATATATATATATATATATATATATATATATATATATATATATATATATATATGTATATATATATATGTATATATATATATGTATATATATAATAAGTAACCCGTACCTCTCTTATTGAGGACTTGTTGAGTTTTCTACCCTTTCCGCACCTTGTTAAACTCTTGAAAGGGTCTTTATATGAACTCCTATATACATAAATTAAATGTTCACGATAAGAAAATAACTGAAACATAATTCTGTGTTCTACATCTTTCTCAAGTATATAACATTATTTATTATTTAAAGGAGTCATACTCACTAAGCACACCCTATAATACCAAAACTTAATCATGGATAATATCACAACCTCGTATATTAACTAGATAATCATTTCATATTGTTAAACACGTTTTATAAGTTCAAGAGACTATATACTTACTGTTTTATTCTCTTTAATCTTACTAAGCATAGCAACACTATATACTTATACCCAAAATAAGGCTAGAAATAATAAATTTCATCGACCCACCTTTAAATAATTACCAATGTTTATTGAATTGATGATGCTGCACATCAATGTCTGAGTTTATTGGTTCATATCATGGCGTCAACCAGTATATAGCTGGAAATAAAAATCTAGATGCCCTTACCTCAAACAGTTTGAATCATTGGAATAAATAATTGAGTCACTGTAAAAGAATGCCAGTTACTGTATAATGCTGAACATATATATTTTCACGGTATATAATGTTAATTATATATATGGTTTGCTAAAAGACACCACAATGATTTATATTTGTTCATGCAATAATAAAGCTAATGTATAATATATGTATAACGACTTGCTTCTGTTCATGCAATAATTTTTTTATAATATATACATATTGCTATGTGTGTCGCCATACACAACTATCATAATTAATTAAGAGCATTACCTAAATTTAGCATATGCATTTCCATACGTTTAAATTGTCAGGGAAGATATTTATCATCTAGTGCTGATAAATAATATATAGTTCATTCCAAGTTTTATATGCAAGTTTCTATATTTTCAGATGTAACACATTATAGGTAAATAGCTCTCTACTGGATATGAATGCCCGTCTATCATAATTATCCAAGCTAAACCATACAATGCCTTGCACAAAAACATACAGATTGTTGAATACATATGCTCAATATATAAAATTTTAAGGCATCACCTACCTAATTTCCATGTTCCAAGCAATTTGTCAAACTCCCAATTTTCCTTCTGTCCAATTCTTCTCTTTCACACACTGCCTCCTCCTCTTAGATTGTGTTTCTTCTTTTCTTTATATAGTGCTATTCTTTTTTTTTTAACTTTTTGTTTTAAATATTCTTTATGGTTTTTGTTTTTAGTTATTTTAAAATATTCAATTCTTTTTATATTTTCTAATTTTTAATTATTTTATTTCTTTTTTTTAATGTTTTAATGTTTTTTCATTTTTTTTTTTTTGATGAAATTTCTATTTTTTTTGATGAAATTTCTATTTTTTTAAATTTATTTTAAATATGGAATGTTAAACTCCATAATTTTATTAAATTAAATTAATATCCAAATATACTATAGCAATTTTAGAATTACAAATAATTCATATTTTAAATTTACTTTTGCCAAAAATATTCCTACCAGCATTAATAATAAAATGTGCCAAACATGCAAAATAATTTTTTATGATATTTTTATTTACTCTGGAAAACCATAAAAAGCAACACTCCATGCAAGTAATAAACACACCATACACAACTATTTTTATTATATTTTTACTATGTGCTAACTATTGTGGTGTGTGCAGGGTTTCATCAGCACTATGTCAACCTTTGACATCTCCATCTACGTCACTCTCTTCGATGATGCTCTCCTTTCAACATGATTTAAGGGATGAGTTCTCCCACGTCCACCTCACAATAAAGTAGGTAGTTAGACCATAACAGTCATGATATACATTCATCATTAAATATAACTGAAATGACAAATCAACATGTTTGTAATGTAATCTCATGCATAACAACTACCTCATAACAAAGCAAACATGTAGCATAAATAATATCCTATTGGCTATACAATATATATCCAAGATTAGTTAAAAATAGCCAAATCTAAATTTATCAATTATAGATATCCACAAATAATCTAGCAAATTTATCTAACGAGGAATCAGGATGTAACACATGGGATTGGGTGCTCAATAAAATTTATAAAAAGGTGAAAAATTGTTTTTGCAAAATTTTGTCCCTAGCAAGCAAGTTGATTTTTATTAATCACTTTTTTTTGTGAGCCATGTGTACTACTCATCTTGTTAGTTTCCTTTGAAATCAACATATGGTAAACTTATACAATTACTCCATAGTTTCCTTTTGAATCACAACTATGGTAAGAAAGGTATGGCAACAATTTCATGGGAGCTTTACACTCAGCCTATAAGTGCAGGTGGGCTTGGAATCATTTATCCACTACAACAAGGAAAATGCCTTGTTGCTAAATTGTTTGCAAGAGCTACCC
>JARHVA010000111.1:3590000-3707500 GCA_037957365.1 Torreya grandis
CTCAAACAATGATAAACCCTAACTTCGATACCAAATGAAGATAAACAGACTAGTAAAATTACATGAGGGAAGCAATGTTAATAGAATATTAAGCTATAATATAAAGTGAAAATGGTGTGCACACACTATACATAAGATTTTCACTTTGGAAAAACCTTTCAAGAAAAACCCCAACACTTCAACATTCTTCCTTATTGCATCAACTCAACTATTTGCAATACAATAAAGTATTTCAAAGTTTTACTTTATAATACAATAAATAACTTCAAATTTTTGATTTACCCTAATGTATAAGCAAGTATTTATAAGTACATCAATAAGAACTTATCCAAGAGGTATTATAATACAACAGTTATAAACCATGAAATTAAAAACTGTGGGATGTTAACTATGGACTAAAACCACTCATATAGACTTCAAAACCACATACATACCCCACTAATACATATCAAGCTATGCACTCCATAAGGGGTTTAAAATATACAACATATCCAAAATATTCTAAAATATTAAAATAAAGGACAAAAGTGGTTTAATAAGAATATCAAATATGTGACAAATCTAGGGATAATTTTCAAAAACATACATCTTAGAATATATATAGATGATGAGACAAACAAAACCTAGAAAATCAGAAAAAATACATTGTTTCTCCAATGCACTCTTTTGAAAATGTGAGTGCACTAATCCAGAGACATCATTTTATGGTTCCAAAAAAAATTATGCAAGTCAAATTTAATTTAATTACCATGTTTGTCTATTCTAAGGCTATAAAAACTTATCTCGATTTTCTAAAACTTTACAGATATCTCTAAGAAACTAATATCCTTTTCTAAATCTATAACAAATCATTGTATCCTAGAAAAATTAGGGGTTGTCTTTAGGGGTCAGTGTTATCCCTTAATTATTATTAAGTGTTGGGTGAGGAATAAAATCAATGATTAACATTTAATATGTTAACAAGCAAATTGTGAATGTAGGGCTTAGTCCTATATGACTTTTTGCAATAATATGAATGTTTGGAAAAAATAAATGCTTCAAATTTTGCTTGAATCATCCTCTAAATACTTTAAATAACTACTCTTACACTTTCACAATATATTCTTTCAATACATTGTACGAGTAATCCTTATCTTTCAAATTCAATATGCCTTAATATGTATGTATGTATGTATGTATGTATACATTTCTTGAATTCAAAATGGGATCCTATTGGTGTGTGTGCCAGCATATAACAGGTGAGAAAGGTCAAAAATCAAAGGAAAGCCACAAGAGACCTAAAAAGGGGTCATAAAACCATCCCAAAAGTGCGCATTGTAGGGTTTTGTGCCCCAAAATATTATAATGAATAGATTTGAACAAATGCTCAAGAAAAACAAAGAAGAAAGAATAAACATTAAGACAACCAAAAATATAAAGAAAAGATATAATTAAAATTTTAAAATTACGTAGAAATATGCACAAGTAACCTAAAATAATACAATTACTAATAACTACTAGTAACAAACAAGAGTTATGATGTAGTTTTTGTATCTATTATTAAGAAGAATATTTGGAGTGAAAGAGATTTGGCAAGCATTACTAACTCAATAGTTCACATTTAATATTTTTTTTGTGAAGCTGTTTATGCAAGATCTTGGTGGGCAATACCATTAGTTTACTATAAGTGATTGTGGAAAATACATCGTGCATAGTCATTGTGGATTAATTATTATTACTAAAACTATATACGTGACTTGATTGGGTTTATTAATAATTGTAAAATCGTTGTAGTACCCATTGGTAGATATAATTTAATATTTTTATGAAAAATATTTAATGAATGCATGTCTAATTGTTTAATAATTGGTCGTAAGTAATTTGATTTTCGATTGCTCAAACAAAGAGAATGAAATGATCATCTTAACAATATTTCAGAATATCCTTTTCAAATAATAACAATTATTAAGATTAAATCCAATCCAAACATCATATTTATTTAAAAAAATTGTGTTTTCAAAATTTTATGTTTATTCTTTTATTTTAAAATTTAAAAAATAGACAAAATCTAACTACCTTGTAAAAACATTGAAAATTAGTAATGAAAATTAAAATAGTAAACTCACTTAACATAATCAAATAATCAAATAAGCCAACAACTAAAACTTGCACAATGTTTTCTTTAAAAGCAGCAACTAAAACTTGCACAATGTTTTTTTTTTAAAGAAATTGTTAAAATAAAACAAAATAAAGATCATATCCAATATTCATTTAGAAACAAACTTTTCCTTTGCTTTTAAGAGAATTGTTGGGTTGTTACAAACAATATAAAAGGTATAAGTTAAAAATAATATCTTATGTCAATTTCATAGAGCCAAGTTCAACCATCCAGTCTACATGAAATATTAATATTTTTTATAAAAACAAGTGTCTTTGTGTGTATATGCACACATATACACACACGTGTAGTATTTTCAATATTTTTATATGTATAGATTATTTATAAAATATTAAATATTTGAGAAATAAAAAATCAATAATTTGTGTAAAAAAAAAACTCTAATTAAATATATTAAATTATTGAATAATAATAAAAATATTATATAATTTCAATTTAATTAAAATAATTATAATTTTTCAAGATTTAAAAAAAAATTGGCAAGAATAATATGCTTGGAAAATTGAGTTATCTAGGAATAAATTTTTTATTGACCAATGGAAATAGTTTTTAAATTAACTAAGGCCCTTCATGAAAGGATATGCAAGATAACTTTTATAGATGTCAAGCTAGTATAATATAATTAGTTGAGGATGACCTCAAACAAAATAGTCAAATAACCTCACAACTTAAGGCAAAATTTTTAATAGTGTGATAGGTCAAGAGGATTGAGTTGTATTCAAGATAGAACTTGCTTTTATTGATTTATATTATCTAATAGAGATAGATATGTTTGCCTACTTCCCAATCAAGTGTTTCAATAGTTATGTATATTATTATATTTAAGGTGATTTGTGCTTAAGTTTGAGATGAACTTACATTTTAATTGTGTTTTTAAAAAAATTGTGTCCAATTTACCCACACAAATTGTACACAATTAACACAACTAAATTTTTTTATTTGTGTCATGTTACTACATATAATTGATGAAAAAATAAAAATATTAACTATTTTATAAATAATTATTTAATAAATTAGATATTTATTTGATTTCATCCAAACAATCCATCTCCACATTTTCAAATGAGAAGAAATTTACAAACCTCATTAAATAGGTAGCACTTTTTTGATTAATAAATGAAAATGAAAGTTAGATATTATTTGGATTAATTTTGAATAAAAATCCTTATAATTCATCCAAAATAAACCGTAATAACTTCTTTATGAAATGTCAAACACATGAAGAAAGTTCAAGTGCACTCTGGGAAAAAGTGATGGGGGTCTTTCTTTGCTCTATGAGGTTTTATACATCGCATACAAAAACACACAAGTTTCAAAATTCATTTAGCTTCACATCTAGGAACATTATTGTCGAACATATATTTGTTCTAATCTTTGAAAAATCATTTTTGTTTTGGGTTGTTCTTGTTTAAATACACTTGTATCTGTATAGACTTTTCTAATTCAAAATGGGACCCTATTGATGTGTGTGCTATAATACAATAGGTGAGAAAGGTTGACAAATCAGAGGCAAGACACAAAAGACCTAAAAAGGGGTCATAAAGCCATCCCAAAAGTGGGCATTGTAAGCTTTTGTGTCAATCATATAATTTATAGTTTTGAACAAATGTTCAAAAAAAATAAAGAAGAAAGAAGAAAGAAGAAACACTAAGACAACCAAAAGTACAAAGAAAAGATACCAAATCCCTATTATTAAGAAGAATATTTGGAGTGAAAGAGCTTTGACAAGCGTTATCAATCCAATAGTTCATGCTTAATATTTTCTCTATGAAAGTGTTTGGGCAAGATCTTGATGGGTGGAACCATTAGTTTACTATAAGTGATTGTGGAAAATACATCAAACATACTCGTTGTAGCTTAATTATTATTACTAATATTATATATGTGATATGATTGAGTTTATTAATAATCGTGAAATCATTGTAATACCTACTGGTAGATATAATTTAATAATTTTAGGAAAAATGTTTAATGAATGCATGTCAAATTGTTTAATAGTTGATTGTAAGTAACTTTATTTTCAATTGTTCAAATAAAAAAGACTACATGATCATTCTTAATAATATTTTGGAATATCCTTTTTAGATGACGGTTATTCAGATAAAACCCAATCCAAACATCATATTCATTAAAAAAATCATATTTTCAAAATTAAGAGAGTTTTGTGTTTGTTCCTTTATTTTATAATAAAGAAAGTAGACAATATCTAACTAAGCACCCAGCAAAAACATTGGAAATTAGTTAGCAAAATTAGAATAGCAAACTCACTTAACAAAATCAAATAGGCTAGCAACTAAAACTTGCACAATACAACAAAAAGATTAGAAATTGTTAGAGTAAAACAAAATAATATCATATCCAGTGAATTGTTGAGTTGTCACAGGGAGTATAAAAGGTATAAGCTAAAAATAACATTTTATGTCAACTTCTTATTGTTATTGTTCCTAATGGTTATGGTAATGAGCTTAACTTCTAGTTTAATCCTAAGGTTGACTAATCTGCAATGATCTTTATGCCCCTAAGAGGGTCTCCCCATATTTGTCATTATCATTGAGTATATTTTAAATTCTTTGCCATTGTCATCGTCCCCTCCATATTTTTAGATAATTAATATTTATTGAATAATGTTAATAATTTTCTTTTTATCTAATTTAAAATAGAACAATTTTCTGACAAAATAGTCTTGTCATAGTACTTTATCCAATAAAAAAACAATAAACTATTTTATTTTGTATTTATTATATTAATAATATACCAAACCTAATGTCAATATAAAAAACTATTCAAATTTGTTTCGCTGCATATCGCCCATACCAAATTAATTGATTAAATGGATTGGATTGCAATATTATCTGTACAATTACCTTAAATCTATAAGTAACCACTCATGACAAAATTAGGTTGTGGAAGTACTTTTATGATGCTTACATTTGAAAACATTATGAAGAGAACCATTTTATTCCCCATCACTTGACTGTAACATGACACACACTAAACTGGGATGAAATTTATAGACCCTACAATCTTTTCAAAGACATGCAATGGAAGCGTGTCGAAACCCCATCAGATAACACATCTGAACTTTGAGAATACGTATCTCTAATGACGTTGAAAGAAGTTCCTGAACGAATCTCTGTGCATGCTGACATGGGTCGCATCTGAGTTCCCCTTCAGAACATAATGTTTCCCATAAAAAAAAACAGTAGAGTATTCTACATACTCTGGCATAGGCTTAAAGCCAGGAAATGGGGAAAACTCTGTGCTAGTCCACTCCCAACCACCTCCTCTCATATTTAAAACCTTCTTTCCATGCTTATCACAGTCCAAGATTCTGTGATACTCTGTTTCTGTCATTACTCTGCAACCCTTCCACCTGCAGAAAGCTTCAGCCTCCGCCAGGCTTACATACACAGCTTCCTCCGCCACTTCAGTCCAATGATTGGTTGAATCAGGGCCATGAATATAATACTCGTTTCCCACCAAAGACCATGTTGCTGGATAGACAAATCCATTCTCAGAGAAGAAGGCATAATCATCTTGTTTCCAGAGGCTCTCGATTTTGTAGCCTCCATTAGTGATGAAGCATAGGAAATCCCTGATAGAAACAGGCCTTGCAGCTACGAGAAATGGTTCTGAAACTTTTTGAAGGAATGTTGGGCCTTCGTTGTCCCATACGAAAGTAGATATATCCCATGGGTCGACCCCTAAAGTGACATCTCCAGCTTCAATGGATACGTCTGGTTTGGGAACTTTGTGCGTGACAATGTCAGTAAAAAAGTTGCCTTTCTGTAGTTTGTTGATGGGTGTAATGGGTATTTCTGTTCTATTCTCAAATGATTTTTTCCTGTCTTGGACTATCATGTAGGTTAGGGTTTCTTGATGCATTCTTTCATATTCAATTACCATGGAAAAAACACTAGTATTCAGTAGTCCCTTAGCAATCTCGGTCTGTATCCATATCCTGGTTCTTCTGACATAGTCGATCGCTACTTCCTTTGAGGGCCATGTGGAGGGTATATTTGGATGGCTGTGGCACTGCGGCTGGTCCAAGACATTGGTGTCGATTCCTGTTGAAAAGAGGATATCCAGCTCAGATTTTTCATTGTTTCCTATCATTTGTAGCTTTGAGAAGGCACAAACATGACCTCTGCAAGCATATTATTACACACAATATATTAGTGGAAAATAGAAGAGAATAAAACCTAACTGCTACTGGGTAACAGGTTAAGTCGCCTAAATAGCAAGCGAACTTGCATTCATTGTAATTTATGGGGAAAAGTGTCATGGCCATAAAAGAGAGTTCCGGCCCCCCCCTGCCCCCCTCTCTTTCATATATGAAGCTAAGCGGGCAGGGTAGCAACGTAATTGCTTAGTTGTAGAAAATCTTTGTGCTTAACAGCCTTTGAGATGAAATGGTACTAACAGTACTACTGAGATGAAATGGGAATAAATAGGAAGATCTTTGAGTGGAACTTTCCATGAAAATGCAAGTCTCATAGATGAAAATGCAAGGCTGTGGAGTAGACCATTCCAATCCTCGAGTGTTTCCTATCGCTTCGAAAGTTCCACTTGACTTATAAAGGAATGATCAAACATGTTCAAGACATTCTTTAAAATTTGTTTCTCTAGTATCGTTGGAGAACAGAGGCCATTGGATGAGCTAATCTTATATGCTAGTTACAATCCATTGGTCACAAAATCTTTTTAATGAGAATAGGATGTTTTAGATATCCTCTAGCTAAGGCTACTTGCGATGATGAGATCTTAAACCAAATGAAGCCCCTGTTTTTTTAAGCATCTTTTTTTTTAATAAAAAGAAACACAGTCAAAAAGACTGCAGAGAAATTCTGAGCAAAAAAAAATTGTTTTAAGTGGTTTTGGATGATTACTAGTAGAATATGTATGGATGTCGCAGATCAATTGGTTTGGAGCTCCAATCCAAGATGCCTCCAAACAGTTTATCAGTATCCCTCCAGCATTGCACTAAACCATGACTTACAGGCAAGAACATTTGACATGTGTAATATGAGCTGTCTCCCCAGCATCTATGCACCTGGTAGCAAGCCTTGGTTGCAATTTGTTTTATGTCTTCCACACTATATTTTGTGGAATACAACACCAAAATCCTCTCGCCAGGTCTGTCAAAATGTAAACAGTATTTATATATCAGTATGTATGACCATCTATATATGTAGATAAAATTAGTTGCAGAGAAGGATTCATAATGCTTTTGCCCTGGAGAGAGGCCATTACCTGATTTGGATCTGATGTTTATTAAGATTCAAACCTTGGGGGAAGGTGACATACATTTCCACTCTTCTAAGAACCTTGTTAATCTCCACCTCATAATTCCATGACTCTAGTGAGTCCTCATCCGATCCATATCCAATACAGGAAAGTGCATTTTGCATACCATGCTTGATGAAGCGATCAATTACTCCCTTCTTGTCATGGTATGCTGAATAAAGGGTTTCAGGATTTTTCCACATATCTACAAAACATAAAACCTTTATTGTCAGGAACTAATTTTTGTATGAACAATTTGGCGATAGATACAGTTGGGTCTGGAGAGAAGGAAGGTGATGGTACTGTAAATAGTAAGGAAGACAATGGAGATGGACGAAGAGGTTACAATAAAAATTGAAAAAAAAACACCACTTATTCTAAGCACTCCAGTAGAGGAAGGGTAAGTTAGCAAAAAACCAGAGACCCATATAAGCAACTACTACTTAATGATTGATACAGTGTGGATGCAGAGCCAAGGAAGGCGACAAACCACTTGAGTACAAATATTAGAATGGACGTAAACTAACAAAAATACCAGACCTTGTTTATATGGGTATGTAGCAGACTAGACAGTACAAAAATGACAATAATAAACCATAAAAATAGTAAGTAATGAATCCATTGCTTCTTCCTTTCCAATCATGAAAGTTTGAAGCACTAATATTGACACCAAAAGTGATATTCAGAAACCGTCTTCACAGTTTGATAAATAAAAATCAATAAAGTTGGTGGCATTAGCAACATACCCATGCAGACAAGTAGTTGAGAAGTGGATCCAGCAACCTTTAAAATATCCTTAAAAAATTCCACAGTATTTTCTTTAGACAGACTGCTGACAGTGCTGCCAAGCCATGCAATGCAGAGTTGCTGTTGAGGATAACAGTTTCTTACTTGCTGCAAACCCTTGATAAAATCTGCATGTATTAACTCTGTGGCACTGGGTTTCAGTTCTGCGGCTGACAGATTTTTTCTCGCCTCTTCCAGTGCACTTTCAGAAATATCAATTCCTACATACATGCATCTGCATTGGCCACCCAAATTGCAACATAAGTATTATTTGGAATGTGTATTATTTGAAATAAATATGCAAGATCAAGAAGTATTCTTCGGACCCAAATGTGCATCAGAAAAAAAAAAACTGATAAACACCTTCCGTGGACATGTTGAATCGCAGAGAGCAAAGAAACAGTTTTCCGAGCAGTACCGCAACCCAATTCAACAAACAAACTGCTCGAGTTAATGGCCTTTGTATCTTCCATGAATTCTCTTTAAACAGATGGAGTTCTGCATTAAACAAATAATAGTCTGGGAGACGCGTAATCTCTTCGAATAGGAGAGAGCCTTGCGTGTCATACAGTGAAGTGGAAGGAATCTCCTTCACTTGCTTGCTCAGCCCCTTTAACACCATTTGCTCCTCCATTTTCTTGTGTCTCAATTCATGTAGATATGCAGCTCATTTATAGCAATCCGTCAGGTGGATTTCCATTTTGCTTGCATAGCAAAACGATCTTTGGAAACACTTCAAAGAAAAAATTAAATAAGTTTTGTTTTCTTTTTCCTTCTTCCTTCTTTTTATTTTTTCTCTTCAATCCTCCTCTCTCTTCTTCTTTTTCTTTCTTTTTTTTAATATACAATATATTATTATAGGAAAGATAATACAAGTTCATTCAAAATACAAGTGATATAAGAGTACACCCTAAAATTAGAAGTGTAAAACTATTAAATGAAAATAGAATCCTAAAATCAAAATTAGAGTTAAATTAATATTACAATGGTATTAAGAGAAAAGAATAAAAGGACAAACAACCAACATTAAATAATAAAGGCTATCAATTTCATAAAAGGAGGAAGCACTGGTAGGTTATCAAGCTTATCTCCCCAGCGTCCCTATGAGGGGGAAAGATATTAGGAATGTTCCATCATTGACATGTTATTTTTCTTCTTTCTCTTCTTCATTTTACCCATCGGAGGGAGAGGAAGGAGATGGGCGGGGACGAGGGAATGGGAATGACGTAGAATTGTAAGAGCCAACATAGAAAATTTCCCCTGAGCATCTCCACTTAGCGGCCAAAACCCAATACAATAAAAATCGAGAGAAGGGTTGTCCTCCAAACCCCCCGGAAGGAGAGAAACTCCTGCAAGGAGGAGGTGAAGGGGTGGAAAAGGTCGAGCACCTACAAGATCTTCGTCGCTCGTGATGATGTGCCCATCATTCATGAGTTATGTTATCATGGTCTTGGGGCAACTCAGGGGGCACTTTGTTGATTGTGCATAGAACATTACCACAATGGCTTATAAGAGTGCAAAGATGCTCGACTTCAAGGGCAACCTTATCTGCCTACACCTAAATCTATAACATTACATTAAATAAAATAGAGATTTTGTTAGCAACAAAAAAAACCTCTGTGTAAACTATCTTCATTAAATATAGTTACATTCATGTCTTTCGAGAGAGTAAAAAGAATTTCAATTCAAAAATTACGCCATATTTGCTTCTATCTTACAAGACAGAGAGCAGAGTCCCCTAAGAGGGTAATGTCCAAGAAAAAGACTTTGACCTTGAGGGTTTGAAAATGGAATGAATTCATTGTCAAGCATCATGAGCTCTAGCACAAAACCAAAAGATGTGTTTAAGAAACTCAAGATGGCCACAAGCAAGGCATTTGCAAGAGTGAATCCCCATGTGATAGAGTCCATCTCCCTCAAGAAGCCCTTGGTAAAGAATGCACCAGGAAAATATGGCTTCTTTGGGTTCTGCCACAGCTAACCTAACAATTTGGAACTTCCTATTCTAGATGGAGGGGGAATTGTGTGTATTCCATCTTTTATTAAACATTTGCCAAGGAGCACTACTAGGAGATAGCCACTAATAACCAAGTCAGGATTAATATTGAAGCATTGGGGTAGAAATAGCCCAATTCTAGTCTTTTCACCACTTGGGAGACCCTTTAACGCCAATTTTCTACAAAAAAATTAATAAGTTTAAGATATCAAGGCCCTCTAATGAAGAAAAGGCCAATTGAAGTACAATCGATAATCTTACAAAACAACTCCCATAATGGGAAATAGGTTGGAATAAAAGACATACATTAAACTATGTATCAAGATATGTAATCGAGACTTTGACCTTGAGATGTTCCTTAATCTTCTCAAGCCCAACATGCAACTCTTGGTTTTGAGTGTTTATTTTTTCCAACTGCAAACAAACCAAAGACAAAATATGAATTTGTTGAATAGCTAATATAATACCATTATCTAAGTACATTTGTTAACAATGTTTTTTTCAAATATGAAAGAGGATGACCAATTAACAAGTGTTCCAAATGACTCAAAGAGTGGAGGGGTAAGAATGCACAAGGCAGTTTATTAATTGAAAATGCTAGGAAAGAGTTTTGGAAGAAAGGAGATAATGGAGGAGCAACATTGAGAGGAGGATGTAAAATGCTAGAAGAGATGGGGGCTAGTTTCAAGGGCAAGGAAAAAGGCACATTTATCCTTAACAAGACAAATTTTGGACAAGGAGTGGCCAATAGATTGTGTCATATGTAGAATGCACCAGCCAAATAATTGACATTCAGTTTTAGCGAGGAACTACCAATTCTTACTCATTGTGTATTACCATTAAGAGTCAAAGAAGGAAATAGATCGCTCGGTATTAAGAGTATTTTCTATTAAGAATGGGGGTTGAATGAGATGATACAAAAATGTTGGTGTGGTTGTGATAATTGATGTACACTTCAACAAATAATTGAGAGTCTATATGAGCTTGTTCTACTAAAAAAAGTAAATTTGTTAACCACCCTATTTTTTTGGATTAAGATAACGTATCTGAGTAGGATTAGTTTATTTTTAGTAAATAAACTACTAGTTTTAGGGGAAAATGACTGCCATATAATTTTTAGAGTAGGATTTGTTATTTTGGTGGGTAGGCATGTGTATTAGAGAAGTAGTGAGGAGTAAAATTGTAGGTTTTTAGTTGGAATGAAAAAAAATGTTTTCTTATACATAATTGTTCATATTTGTGTCTATGTGTCTCTCTTTTATTGTCAAAGAATAATCTAGTCTGTTAGTGACATTTATTCTAACAGTTTTATTGAAGTTGTTGTTTTTTCATCTGCATTAGTAAATTGTAAGATTGGTTGTTATTGTTTCCTAATAGCTTCATATAAAGTTGTTGAAAGTAGCATATGTAGGTATTGGACTTGTGTTATAGGTGGTGGGTTTCATCAATTGGTATCAAAGCACCATGGCCCAAAAGAGAATGCAATTAAAGTGGGTAGGTAGAGGTAGAAGAAATGTAAGATAAAGGAACTATGTTGAAGATGAACTACTTTGAGATGGATGGAATCGAGGAGAATGATCCACAAGGGTCAAATTTGGAGCATAAAAAATGAAATCTCTTACTACTATATGGTGGGATAACCTGCAAAATGTTAGAAGAAGACTAGGGAAGGATAAAATAAAAATATGGCCAAAGATGATAAAGCATTTAAAATCTAAATTTATGCCCTCTAATTACCACTAAAATTTATTCAAATAATTTCAAAATCTAAGGCAAAGAGAGCTATCAACAAGATTATATTGAGAAAATTTTAAGGGTACAAGTCAAAACTGATTTGTAAGAAGATGACAAGTAGACAACAATAAGATACATCAATGGACTTAGGTTCCAACTCCAAGATGAGATCGATCTACTCAAGGTAGCACCATGGATGAGGCATATATGTACACCTTGAAGGAAAAGGAAAAAATGAATAGGAGGAGCAAGGGGGTGAGTAAAAGGGTTGGTAGCAATTTAAATAGAGAAAGAGGAAGTTCTTCCAAAAGTACAAAGGAAAAAGAGGAAGAGGAAAGTAAGGACCCAAAGACCAATTATGGTGGTAGAGGAGTTGTAAGAGGTTGAGGTAGAGGTGGAGGCAAATAAAGGTTTATATATTGGATACCCTTGAAGTGATATAATTATGGTGGGCCTCTTAAAGTTGTTGATTGTCCTGAAAAATCCCATATTTTCCAATGGAGTCATGATGACTCAAGGGGAACCATGAGCATAATAAATTGGAGTAGATACTAGAGAGAATTTGATGTTGCAAAGAACCTTAATGTTAAGAAACAAAGAGACCCTAGAAGCTTATTAGAGAAGAAAGAGTGTATTTTGAACCAAATGCAGGTGTTAATAAAAAATGTGCAAGGTGATTTTAGATGGAGAATCTACTGACAATCTAGTAAGGACATAAATGGTACAGAAGTTATGGCTTGTTTATATTCCAAAATCAAATCCTTATAAGATTTATTAGCTAAAAAAGATCATAGTGTGCTTTTGGATCAATCTTGTCTTGTTACCTTCAAAATTGGTTCTTATGAAGACAAAGTGTTATGTGATGTGGTGCTAATGGATACTTATCATTTTCTATTGGGAAGGCATAGAAATATGACCAAAGAGTAATCCATCATGTTAAAGAGAGTTCTTATGAAGTAGAACATGAAGGGAAGAAACATATTTTAAAACCATGGAAATATGAAGGAGCATTTGAAAGATCTCTAATAGCAATGGTTCATAAAAAAATATGTAAACAAACTAAAGGAGAAGCTTGTTAACTAGTATTCCCTAGAGAATAAATGGGACATGAAGGGGAATTCCCACATGAGGTGAATAAATTGTTGGAAAATTATTATGATATAAATCCAATAAAATTACCAACATGCTTACCTCCCTCATGAGGCATTACACACCATATTGATTTGGTGCCAAGATAAAAACTTTTGAATCAAGCTGCATATAGATTAGCTCTGCAAGAGAATGAGGAAATGAGAAAGCAAATATCATAATTTTTAGAGAAAGGGTTCATAAGGGAGGGCATGAGTCCTTGTTCCACACCAACCCTCCTCTCACCAAAGAAAGGAAGAAAGTGGAGATTGTGTGAACTGATATCCATTTCCTAAAATGGATGATATATTACACTACTTGATTAGTGCTAAGATTTTCTCCAAAATTGGTTTGAAGAGTGGTTACAATCATATATGCATTCAGGAAGGGGATGAATGGAAGTCAATGATCAAGACTAAGGATGGACTATATGAATGGCTGGTGATGCCACTTGAAATTTCTAATTCCCCTACCACTTTTATGTGATCTATGAATCAAGTATTTAGGCCTTATATTGGGAAATTTGTTATAATTTATTTTAACGACTGTTTGATTTTTAGTAGAAACCTTGAAGAGCATTTGAGACATTTGACAATAGTTTTTGATACACTTACGAGTGGATTTTTTTTGTAAATCTTGAGAAAAGTGTATTTTGTAGAGACAACGCAGTTTTCTTGGGAAGTGTGATTTACATAGATGGAGTGAGCATGGACCCAAAAAATATCAAGTCTATAATTGAATGGCCTATCCCTTAAATATTAATAGAGGTAATGATCTTTCATGGATTAGTTATTTTTTATAAAACATTTATTATAAATGTCAGTAATATAAGTGCTATATTAACATATTACACCAATCAGAAGTCATTTTCCTGGACTTAAGCAGTTGAAAAAAGTTTTGAACAACTTAAAAAAAGGTGATAGAATCCCCAATTCTTGCCTTATCAAACTTTGAGAAGATATTTACCATTGAGTGTAATAATTCAACAACTATAGTTGGAGGAGTGTTGAGTCAAGAAGGCAATCTAGTTGCCTAATTTAGTGAAAAACTAAATGATGCCAAAAAAAGACATGGTACTTATTATAAGGAATTGTATGATATTGTCTAAACTTTGAAATAATGGAGGTACTAACTATTGCATAGAGAATTTATTTTAATGACATAAAATCAACCATTGAAATATATTAATACTTAAGCCAAGTTATCTCATAAGCATGCCAAATGGGTCTCATTTAATCAAAATTATACATTTGTAGTACAACATGTGAATAGAAAGATGAACATTACGACTAATGATTTAAGTAAGAGACATCACCTAATTGTCATAACGACCAATTACATTTTTGGGTTTGAATAGATGAAGGAATATGCAACCGATCCTTATTTCACCAAAATTATTAGTGCTCTCAAAACTCCAGTACATGGAGACAAGGAGTTTTATGATATATTTACTAACTGATGGATTTTTGTTTAAGGAGCTCCAATATTGTATTTCTACAGGTTCTAGGAGGTAAAGGTTGATTAGGAAAATGTATTTGAATGGCTTGGGAGGTCACTTTGGAAGGGAAATTTTTTGTAGCTTAGTAAGTGAGAATTTTTATTAGCCTCAGTTAAGGAAGGGCACTAGTAGATTTGTTTATAGATGTAAAGGTTGCCAAGTTGTTAAAGGAGGACAATAGAATGTTGGGTTGTATAAACCCTTAATAGTTCTTGAAGGACCATGGATTTACATTTCCATGGATTTTTTATTGAGACTGATTGACGCTCAAAGAGGTAATGATTCCATTATTTTTGTTATGGATGAATTCTCTAAAATGGCCCACTTTATTCCATGTAAAAATATTTTTGATGAGAGTAGGATTGTTGATATAATTTTTAGATAAATTTTACGCTTACATGGGTTGCCCAAGAATATTACAAGTGACTGAAATACAAAGTTTCTTAGTCACTTTTGAATAACTTTGTGGAGAAAACTTGACAACATATTGTAGAATAGCTTATCTTATCAACCTCAAACGAATGGGCAAACAAAGGTTTTAAATATAAGCTTGGGAAATTTACTAAGTAGTTTAGTTGGGGATAACCCAAAATAATGGGATTTAGTCTTGTCACAAGCAAAGTTTGATTTAAATTCTAGCATCAATAGGTCTACAGGTAAATCTCCTTTTCATAATGCTTTTTGGAAACAATATGAAAGGAGTAGTGGATTTAATTGATCTTCCTGGGGGAACAAATTAGACAAGATGCAGAGGATTTTGTGAAGTGTATACATGATGTGCAACAACAAGTTAGTAAACTATTACAAATAATAAATGAGAAATATAAAATTTAATGTTGACTTGCATTAGAGAGAAAAGTTGTACAAAGAGGGTGAGCTAATCATGGTTTACTTGCATAAAGAAAAGTTTCCTCAAGGGATTTACAACAATTTGAAGCCAAAGAAAATTGGTCCTTGAAATATTATCAAAAAGATTGATTAGAATGCATATTTGATAGACTTTCTTGAAGAATTTGACAATAGTCCTATATTCAATGTTGCAAATCTTTAACCCTATCATGCAAACTAGGATAAGTTCAAGATGAGAATGTGATTGGAGAATGGACCAGGCATTTGTGAAAAAAAGAGAGGAAATTGAGAAGATAGTGGAAACTAAGGTTACTATTACAAGGTCCAAGAATTATAAAATGTATTTAGTCAAATGGAAAGGATTTCTAGATTCCAAAAACCCTTGGATCATAGAAGAGGATCTCATGAAGTTAACAAAACTAGACTTCGTTGACCCAAGTTATAAACACCCTAATTTGGTCAAGAGACCACAAGTACTATGTTTTTTGTTGCTCTTTCACACAAAGGGTATTAGTGATGGTTATAGTCCTTGTTTGCATGGTCACCTTGAGTCTTTTGATCTTTATTGTGCCTTTTTCTCATTATTTTCAAAACTCTAGTTGTCATAGGTCACCTTTTCCTAGTTCCAAGGGCCCTTAGCCTATCATCCCTAATTTTTTCTTTGTTATGAGCCTTTGGACACTAGTGTAATTTTCAAGATAGTAGTGCCACATGGCACTACTATCCAATTTTACCTTCAGTGTTCAATGGGCCCTTTCACCCGTGTTTGAGTTCTGACCCCTCCGTGACCCTTTTCTTATGTTTTTTATAAATTTTTCATGACTTGTCAGCCAATGAACAAGGTATTATATTTCAAATAAAGATCCTCCTATATAAATAGCCTCACAAGGCATTTTACATCTAGCAATTACTATTTTGGCACTTATTATATAAAATCAATCAATAGTATATCTCAAATACTCTGCATACTACTCATCATTCACACCTAGACATTTGAATGATTGATCTAATAAGTGCCTAGGTGAAATTCATATTAGCTTATTATGCAAGTTGATGGTGCACATTCCCTAAGGGAGAACTACATGCTATCTGATACCCATATCATTGGGGTTAATGTAAGCAATGGTAAAAACAATAGGGGTTCTACTCTGTACGATTGTAACACCCCACAACCCAATTTTTCCTTGCCTTTTGTATTTGATTATTTCATTGTTTCATGTGTGCAAGTATTCATTAGGGTTTTAGAGAATAATCAGCCAAAATAGTGACACAGATGAGTCTTTTCATGATAGTAAATCACCTATTGGACCCTCAGGAACACCCACAACTTTTCTGAAAGTTGCATACAATCACTGTAGGAGGGACACTAACACCAGGTTTGGACACTAGCGCCACATGGCATTATTGTCCTAAGGGGGCACTATTGTCCGAAGCTAGATCTCAAAAAATAGTCTATAGATGAAATATTCCTCTTTATCTACTCAGTCATCTTCCATATTCATATCTGTGAGAAACTTTGTGTACATCCAAATAAGTCTACCTTTTCCTTGTATTTACTATTTTTGGAAAGATACATAGAATCAATAAATACCAATTTTATTCCAAATTAACAACAAACCCAACCCTTTAATTTGAAATTAGGTTTTACATAATAAACCCAAAAATATTAAAACATAAGTGTTTCAGAACTTTGAAAAAAATGGAAAATGATGTATACCTATTAGAGAACATTCAAGAGTTTTTAGGAGCTTGTTCTCCTAAAATTAGTAAATTTGTTAACCACCCTATTTTGTATGGATTAAGAGAATGTAACTGAGTAAGATTAGTTCATTTTTAGTAAATAAACATCGAGATTTAGGGGCAATTGACTGCCATATAATTCCTAGAGTAATAGTTGTTTGGTGGCTAGGCATGGGTATTAAAAAAGCAAAGAGGAATAAAATTATGTTTTTTTTTGTTAGAATGAAAAAATTATATTCTTCTACACAGTTATTCATATTTATCTCTACATTGTCTAATATATTAGTGACATTTCTTCTAAAAGTTTTATTGAAGTTGTTTTTTCATCTGTATTAGTAAATTACAAGGTTGCTTTGTTGATGTTACCTAACAACTTCATATAGAGCTACAAAAATTAGCATATGTAGGTATTGGACTTGTGTTGTAGGTAGTGGGTTGCATCAATAATGCCCCCCTAGTTTGACAAGCACCAATATTTCCAAGGGGGTGTAGGATTGATGGTAATTGTAGGAGGACTTCAAGGAGGATCAGATGTATAAGATAAACACAGATCTAATTTGGTTTTGTAGGTAAACCAAACATGTGATGCAATAGGGTTCAAAGGAGCTAATTTTTGGTGTTTTTATCCCAAATATCCTTAATTGTATTAATGTTTTTTTGGCAAAATATTGGGCACTGAATTATGGTTGGTCAACAATGGGAAGATCATTATATTGAATAACTTGGCTCCACCAAATACTAGAGTTGTGGATACTCAATCCATGTCAAAGGGATTGGTAACACCATTGGAGAAGAGGGGCCATTTATTGCCAAGCTACCCAATTATGTCTAAAAGGAAGAGAGCTTGAAATATATAAAAATGTGTGTCTATGATTTTGTCCTCCCAAAGAATGGAAGTTCAGGAGCCTTTATGGGATGCACGTTGAATATGTATCCTAATAAGGATCTTTCAAGACTCGATAACTTGGGTAGCTCTTGCAAACAATTTAGCAACAAGGCATTTTCCTTGTTGTAGTGGATAAATGATTCCAAGCCCACCTGCACTTATAGGCTGAGTGTAAAGCTCCCATGAAATTGTTGCCATACCTTTCTTACCATAGTTGTGATTCAAAAGGAAACTATGGAGTAATTGTATAAGTTTACCATATGTTGATTTCAAAGGAAACTAACAAGATGAGTAGTACACATGGCTCACAAAAAAAAGTGATTAATAAAAATCAACTTGCTTGCTAGGGACAAAATTTTGCAAAAACAATTTTTCACCTTTTTATAAATTTTATTGAGCACCCAATCCCATGTGTTACATCCTGATTCCTCGTTAGATAAATTTGCTAGATTATTTGTGGATATCTATAATTGATAAATTTAGATTTGGCTATTTTTAACTAATCTTGGATATATATTGTATAGCCAATAGGATATTATTTATGCTACATGTTTGCTTTGTTATGAGGTAGTTGTTATGCATGAGATTACATTACAAACATGTTGATTTGTCATTTCAGTTATATTTAATGATGAATGTATATCATGACTGTTATGGTCTAACTACCTACTTTATTGTGAGGTGGACGTGGGAGAACTCATCCCTTAAATCATGTTGAAAGGAGAGCATCATCGAAGAGAGTGACGTAGATGGAGATGTCAAAGGTTGACATAGTGCTGATGAAACCCTGCACACACCACAATAGTTAGCACATAGTAAAAATATAATAAAAATAGTTGTGTATGGTGTGTTTATTACTTGCATGGAGTGTTGCTTTTTATGGTTTTCCAGAGTAAATAAAAATATCATAAAAAATTATTTTGCATGTTTGGCACATTTTATTATTAATGCTGGTAGGAATATTTTTGGCAAAAGTAAATTTAAAATATGAATTATTTGTAATTCTAAAATTGCTATAGTATATTTGGATATTAATTTAATTTAATAAAATTATGGAGTTTAACATTCCATATTTAAAATAAATTTAAAAAAATAGAAATTTCATCAAAAAAAATAGAAATTTCATCAAAAAAAAAAAAATGAAAAAACATTAAAACATTAAAAAAAAGAAATAAAATAATTAAAAATTAGAAAATATAAAAAGAATTGAATATTTTAAAATAACTAAAAACAAAAACCATAAAGAATATTTAAAACAAAAAGTTAAAAAAAAAAGAATAGCACTATATAAAGAAAAGAAGAAACACAATCTAAGAGGAGGAGGCAGTGTGTGAAAGAGAAGAATTGGACAGAAGGAAAATTGGGAGTTTGACAAATTGCTTGGAACATGGAAATTAGGTAGGTGATGCCTTAAAATTTTATATATTGAGCATATGTATTCAACAATCTGTATGTTTTTGTGCAAGGCATTGTATGGTTTAGCTTGGATAATTATGATAGACGGGCATTCATATCCAGTAGAGAGCTATTTACCTATAATGTGTTACATCTGAAAATATAGAAACTTGCATATAAAACTTGGAATGAACTATATATTATTTATCAGCACTAGATGATAAATATCTTCCCTGACAATTTAAACGTATGGAAATGCATATGCTAAATTTAGGTAATGCTCTTAATTAATTATGATAGTTGTGTATGGCGACACACATAGCAATATGTATATATTATAAAAAAATTATTGCATGAACAGAAGCAAGTCGTTATACATATATTATACATTAGCTTTATTATTGCATGAACAAATATAAATCATTGTGGTGTCTTTTAGCAAACCATATATATAATTAACATTATATACCGTGAAAATATATATGTTCAGCATTATACAGTAACTGGCATTCTTTTACAGTGACTCAATTATTTATTCCAATGATTCAAACTGTTTGAGGTAAGGGCATCTAGATTTTTATTTCCAGCTATATACTGGTTGACGCCATGATATGAACCAATAAACTCAGACATTGATGTGCAGCATCATCAATTCAATAAACATTGGTAATTATTTAAAGGTGGGTCGATGAAATTTATTATTTCTAGCCTTATTTTGGGTATAAGTATATAGTGTTGCTATGCTTAGTAAGATTAAAGAGAATAAAACAGTAAGTATATAGTCTCTTGAACTTATAAAACGTGTTTAACAATATGAAATGATTATCTAGTTAATATACGAGGTTGTGATATTATCCATGATTAAGTTTTGGTATTATAGGGTGTGCTTAGTGAGTATGACTCCTTTAAATAATAAATAATGTTATATACTTGAGAAAGATGTAGAACACAGAATTATGTTTCAGTTATTTTCTTATCGTGAACATTTAATTTATGTATATAGGAGTTCATATAAAGACCCTTTCAAGAGTTTAACAAGGTGCGGAAAGGGTAGAAAACTCAACAAGTCCTCAATAAGAGAGGTACGGGTTACTTATTTTATATATATATATATATATATATATATATATATATATATATATATATATATATATATATATATAATTGTGATCTAAAACACAAGATGTGCATGTAACATTTAAACAAATTACAAAATGCTTAATGCAAAAACATAGGTGTTAATGAACCTATTAGCATAAATACGAACATAGGAGTGTATTCTTACAGTTAGAATTATTCAGGTGGAATTTGAACTATGTTAAAGAATTACCTACAATTAGATTAAAGAATGCATGCATTCAACCCCTAAAAAGTATAGCAAGTGCTAGTTTGGATTATCCTATGTTTTATGTGTGTTTAGTATTGTTTTGCTATATTGACAGATAGATTTAAGTGTACAATATAAGTACACATTGAAAATGGTTGTGTTGGATCATAGCCAAAAGTATGATTATATCTGGTCATCAGGATCTGAAGGATAAAAAATCATAACCATATTAAAACATTTATATAGAAAATAAAATGATATGTTTAAATGAATGTTATAACGGGTTTGTGAATTCTCTATTTCTCTACAAATGGTTGATTGGTTGTTAGCTATATATTGATCATTTATGTGTAGTATATGATTATGAGAATATTTGGGTATATCTAGCATATAATGATGCATCTTGATGCATACTTATAGTTATGTTACTTTGAATGCTAGTATGTAGTTTAGACTTAGGGTATACATGGGTGATATAATCCCGTACTTACTTAATTGTTATTATGTATGTGGATCATTTGAATCTTGAAATTGTAAGTTTGAGTTATGTGTTTTTATGTATTTGAGAACCTATGATAGTTTGAGATATCATAGAGTACTACAATATAAATGTATGTTGTATCCAAATGGTACATACTATAATTGTTATGTCCATACACATATCTATATTGATTGATTATATGTATACATGTTGATTATTACTATGATTAATATGTTATGTCATAGTTGGTAAGATTGTGTATGTGTGCATATAGTCTGGAGAGTTTAAGGAATGATATGGTATTACATTATTATGTTTCATATAAATTGTGACTTATTTTGTTATACCTAGTTACTTGAATAAAAGCTTATGTTTTCATGTATTTAAGACTATTGTATATGATTGATTAGAGAAAACTAGTATATATGTCTTATAATACTAGACTATGATAATATAGGTTATCATTAGGTGTAGTATGTTGAAAATTATTTGTGGTGGTGTAAATTTACAGTTAAATGTATATTTTACTTGAGTGGTACAAACTATAGCCATTATTTCTAGTATGGGATAAAATTAATTTACAGTTAAATGTATATTTTACCTGAGTGGTACAAACTATAGCCATTATTTCTAGTATGGGATAAAATTAATGTAAGATCCATTCATACGTTTGATGGAATAAATGTATGCTTGAATTACTCTTATGTTTAGCATGTTATACAATGTGTTTGCTAGGAGGATGTAAATTAAATGAATATTGTGGTTGAATTGTATTTAACCAATCTACATTGCAGATACAGAGTAAGGAGTGAGATGGACTTCACTGGCTTACTAGTATCACAATGATAGATGAAGGCAGTCTGATTAAGTGGTGTGTCTGAATTTGATTGATCTATAGATTGTTATTATTTATTATTCGTAAAACTTTGGGCTAAAGTATGTTTAGTGAGGCATTATTATTTCATGAGTATGATTTATATGTTTGTATGATATCTGACAATAGAACGGTTTTCTATGATACACTGCATGTTTAGTTTAGAAATCATACAACACATAGGTACTTGTTTGACTCTCTAGATTCCCGCACTATCACTATCTACTCATTTGTGAAGGGAGGGTCATTTCTTGATGGGACTAGTACAGGAGATTTTTGGTCCATGGTTGGTGTAGAAAAGTGCGCAGATGATGCTCTCCCTTCCCATAACAGTACTTACTTAGAGACGACACTTGAGATTGACACATATAATGGAGAATCCATAGAACTCATGCTCTAAGGAGCCATGTATCTTTTATGTACATTATATTGAATTGTACTTATTATTTAATATCATCATGACTTGTAATCACTTATTATTGTATATTGATAGCAGTGGTTGTAGACTTGTATATGTTGTAGCTGAGTTAATATGATTACTTTCTATATTTGTATTTTGATATGCTCTCATGATACTAGAGATCAGTGATGCGAGATGTAATATATTTGTTTGCTATCATCATGCTTTGAGTATTTTATTTGGTCTCTTAATATTCTCATGATGTAATATATTTTTTATGTATGTGTTTAAATTTAAAAAATCATGTATTTCTATGTCTAACCCAACAGGGTTATTACAACATGTCTCAAGGGTAAATGTGAATACCAAACGGAATACCCAGGTAATAAATAATCTTCACATGGGGGATGATGTTCCAAACTAAGGGGATCCAAGCCAAATTTGGATCACTTTTGATGAAGATGACTTCTATTTTATCACTACATAACTTGGATCTAGACAAATCATAATAAACATTAATAATTGATTGGGCATTACCAATTTGTTTCTCAATATTTTACATTAATAAGAGAGAATCATAAAGCTAATGGGAGTTAAGAGCATAAGAGCCATATGGAAGAGTGATTCCTTTCAAATCTCCTTGGTGATGAGCTCATTGGAGCATCTAAGGAAACCAATAGCGAGAAAATATAGAAAAGGGGCAAATGTGCAACCTTGATGAATAAAGTGTTGTAGGTCAAAGGATGTGAGGTTGCCATTGACCATGACCTAGGCCTGTGCTTTCAATGAAGATCATTTGGATGTGATGTCTAAAATAAGGATTAAATTCCATCCAGTCAAGCATCTTGAAAATAAATCGCTAACAAACCCAATCTTATGATTTTTTAAAATCAATTTTGACCCAGAATGCATCTTGATCAGAATCTTTGACCCACTAAGTGGTTTTTGATGCATTGATAAGATTATTTAGAGTTTATCTACCTTTTAGGAATCCATTCTGCTCAAAGGCAAACAATATCTTGAGCAATAGGTTTCAATTTCATAGCAAAAACCTTTACAATCATTTTGTAGGATACATTAATATGAGTAATGGGGCGCCAACCACATATCATATTCGTGTTTCCAACTTTGGGAATTAATTTGATTAGGCCATGGTTAATGACATCCCTCATGAATCCATTGGCCTCCACCTCTATATAAACATTAAACAAGACCATCATGAGGGTGGTCCATAGAGCTTGGAAGAATTCAATTAAAAACTCATCCAAGCTAGGGGACTTCTCAGTCTTCATTACCCAAAGAGTTGTTTCAAGATCTACTACCACGAGATGTTGCTAAAAAAGGTGGTGAATACCCTGATCCACCTTTCAATCACTAGATGATATTCATATTCCTCAAGGTAGTGTTACTCTTAAAAGAGCTTACTATAATGTTCTAATAAAGTTCCCTTAATATCATCAGGGGACGATGTCTCCACTCCATCCTCAATAATAATGGCTAACATGTGCTCATGGCGTTGTTTATATTGCAAGTATTTGAATAAATATTTAAAGCCAGGGTCACCATGTTTAATCCAAAAATGACAAGCCCATATTTTAGAACCTTTTGCCCTATAAAATTCAAATTTATTAGATCAGATTCAATTTTGGTAATAGTAGCTTGTAGGGAGATGTCATGGGGATGATCCTTACGAGCAAGGCCTTATTGACTAAGCTTGTGTTCTTTATTCTATCTCTTTTTGGCCATAAGCTTGTCATATCCTCTTATAAACTTGATTTTTTTTATCGAAACGACTTCCCACCATAAGATCTATCCTATAGATGAAGTGAATTGATATTAAAACTCCCAAATAACAGAAATTTGGGAAATATAATGCAGGGAAGAGAGATTGTAAATATTTGGCTTGAAGGGGAGTTGAGTATAGGAAGGAGGAGAAGGGTCCAAGTTGAAGTAGCAGGAAATAGGGAGATGATTAGAGAGGATAGTGTCATTGAGAATGGTAACATGAGGAAAGGTAAGATGTGACTTCACAAATGTGCTAAAATAAAACTTATCAACTCTGTTGAGCTGCCTTTGTTATCCAACTTGATTATTGGACCAAGTGAATCAACTTCCTATTCGTGAAGTTGGGCATCCAAAAAGTGGGTCAAAAATTACCAAGGAGTTTTGACAATGTGGCCATGGTGAACATTCTTCAGTAGAGAGAGGAGATGAGTGAGATCAGCTATAGTATATTTTGTGCTCAACCATATTGAAATCTCCTCCTATGATCTAATCCGTAGGAGGAAGATTTGAACTCATCTATATCCAAAGAGTAACGTGTTTATTTGTTATATTTGGAGTATAAATTGAGCAAATTCTATTGGTTTGCTCCTCACCATAGACCATAGCCTAGACACTTCTATGAGTAGGGTCTTCACTAGTAGCAATCATCCCACAAGAAAGGGATGGTAGTAGGAGCAAAATTGCACCTTCTCATCTATCTTCATGAGAGGTATAATAGGGTGAGATGTGTTTATCGATGCAATGTACATTGAACAATAGAGAAATGCCGCCAAATTTAACTTCATAGAGGAAAATAACTTCAAAAAGATGATCTTGTAATACCCATTTTGACATGAAATTTTTGTTGAGGAAGGGTGAGCCCTCGAACATTCCATGAGAATAGGGAGAGCTTCATGGGACACCGTCAGCGAGAGGTTACTTGACCTCATTATTAGCAAGGTGAAACAATTGAAATCAAGATTGCGGGTAGAGAATAGAAATGTGGTTTGTCCAATATATTTCATTGATCGACATCTCTCCTCACCATCTAACCTTAGTCACAAATGAATCTCCAACATTAGCTTTACTTTTTAAGGAGGATTTAGTTCTCTTTCCAATAATATCCAAGTTATTAGGAAGGTGGATATCATTGACTTGAGTTTGTGGAATATAATCAAGAGTTGGGTTAACATAGAGAATCTAATTTTGTGGAAGGTATTGAGGAACTCCGCTTAATGTGGCCTTTGTTGGGAGAAAGAGTTTTAATTCTTCGTGTTTTGGAGTAGGGCTAGGGTTTTCATAAGGGAAGTTGCTCTATGGAGATAAAAGACCAATCAAAACCCTAGATGAGAGGAAAGCAGAGAAATCCTGGCCGCAAACTTTGAGATTTTCTGGATCCACGTGTCTTTATATCTAACAACACTTCATCCCCGACTGTTTTTCATAGCACAGGTTGCGCTGACATGCCAGGCTGTTATTGACAGTCTTACGACAGTGACGCATGTGATAAATCTACTTACCAACCTTGCATTCCATGGCCCATCTGTTCAATAATAGACGGACGGACGGACGGACGGACTGGCTTCCTGGGTTAAGCACGGACTGGCTTACTGACGAACGGACGGGGTTAACGACGAGGGTGGGCCTCTGATTTTACGATAAAAGCTGCAGGCCACTGCATATCGTGGCCTTCACTCCCTGCTGTACTCCGAAAGCTTGGTAGCCATTAGTTTTCCCACTGACTCTGCTCTCATAAATACCCTGCGCCCTTCAGCAACTTTTAGTGCGTCGTGCTGGCTTGTGCTGAAGGATTGTTTTGTTTTTCTTGGCTTTGTCCGAGACGGAAAGATTCAAGCGAGACCGGGAAGAGGACGACGGCAAGGATTTGTACAAGTAGTAAGATATTTGGTGACTTCATTGTTGATAGATAGATAGATAAATAGAGATTTTAATAACGTCTATGAGATTAAAATATTGTATGGGCTCTCAAATCAAAATGTATAATCAATGGAGTGAAGAAGTCTATTTGAATTGCTGGAACTTAGTTCACAATTCTGTTGTTGTTCTGCGTTTGAAGATTTATTCTCTTAGTGTAGATCTTGATAAGAAATTTTTTATTTTTATCGATGTTCTCAACTTCAAATATAGTGAACATAGATGCTCCCTACAAGGTGTCTAAATATTTAGCTCGGATGTCGTCATATGCGGAGCACTCCATGAGATAATGTCATTTCGTCTCAACCATAACTGATGTACACATAAGACATTCTCTTTTCCCACTTTGCTTTTAGGATCTTCCACCTACCCATCTCACATCAGAATGTTGTGACCCAGTTTTCAATTGGGTTATGAACATCTACATTCTCCGCTTAATTTTTGCCCCTATGTAGAATTTTTTGCTCATGCACATAGGCGGGGTCGAACTTGGTCATGTAGTATTATTTTTTCCTTCCTATCTGCTTTGTCCACATGCTTAATTTAAACTTTTCTCTCACATAGCTCTTTATCTCTTGATTGGTTGTTAGGCATTTATATATGTTAAGATTCCACTTATCCATCCATATTTTGTTATGTTTCATCCACTTCCTCTTTCACTTGTTCAACTCTTCTTGTATTACTGCCTTTGGCCACTTATCCTCCATGCTCTCTACTTTCTTTATGTGTCCAAGGAGATGTATCATAATTGTTTCCATTGGGAAATCATTGTTTTCGCTAAGATTATCTTGTACGAAATTGGTATTTTAATCTGGAAGGTACTTTTGATTAATCATTTCTAAATTCTCTCAAATTTCCTCCACTTTAACCTTGACATACCATTGGCCCAAACTTCACATTCACAGAGTACCACTGGAACTACTAGTAGCCCAAACAAGACCTTGGTGGTATTCCAATCCCACAAATCAACATCTTTGCCCCTGTTTTGAAGAGAATACAATGTTCTCCATCCTCCTTGGATTCTCTTCATTATGCCTATGTCCCAATTGAGCTTGTTGGTGAAATCAAGCCTTAAATACTTGTATTTTGAGACTAACTTGAGTGGACTACCCTCAAATATGAATCTTTGGCATGCCTCTTTTCTTTTCGATGTGAGAAGATCAGAAGCTTAGTTTTGCTAGTGTTGACTTGCATCCCGAATTCTTTGCAAAAAAGTTTCAAGGCTTTTAAATGATCTCTTAAGCTTTGAGCTATAGTTGTGGTAAAAATAAGATCATTTGTATTTAAAAGGAGTTTTATCACATAACTAGCTATGTGGACTTCACCATCCCTTAGTCTATCTATTGATTCTTTTAATTTATCAATATAGAGACCAAATAAAGTTGGAGATAAAGAACATCATTATTTAATCCCTATGTTGTTATTGAAACTTTTTGATAAACCTATATGTAATTTCATCTTGGATCTAATCTGCTCGTATATTTGATGAATTGTTGCCTTATACTCTTTTGGAACTCCAAGTTCTTCCATCCGACCCCATAACTTATCTCTAGGAACCATGTCAAAAGCTTCCCTAAAGGAGTTTTATCACATAACTAGCAATGTGGACTCCGCCATCCCCTAGTCTATCTATCCATTCTTCTAATTTATCAATATAGAGACCAAATAAAGTTGGAGATAAAGGACATCACTGTTTAGCCCCTATGTCACTATTGAAACTTTCTGACAAACATATATGTAATCTCATCTTGGATCTAATATACTCGTATAGTCAATGAATTGTTGCCTTATACTATTTTCAAACTCCAAGTTCCTCCATCTAACCCCATAACTTATCTCTAGGAACCATGTCAAAAGCTTCCCTAAAATCAATGAATCAACATAAGACTTCTTCACCTTTGTTGTCCCATGTTTTTTCAAGTAAATGCCTGAGAGTGATACAATGATCTATAGTTGAATGCTTTGGCCTAAAACCCGCTGCCCTTTTACTTTATTTCATTAATTTTTTAGTGCACTTTGTAATTTTGCATTCAACCATGCTTCCAAATAGTTTTGCCATGAGAAGTCTGACCATAATAGTTTTGTAATTAGATGGGTTATTGACCTCTCCACTTTTGAAGAGATGTATAACTAGGATCGTAGTCCACTCCCCAGAGAAACCTTCTCAAGCAATATTATTGAAGATTTATCTTATTTGGAGAATCAATATATCTATCCCACATTTTAAATGTTTAACCCACACACCATCTATATCTCACACCTTACCACTTGACAACATGTTGATTCTTTTTTATAACCTCCTTTGTGGTAAATGACTTCTCCTATGTGTTGATTATTGGGGGATTGTCCTTGTCTTCTTCACGTTCATATAATAGACTAGCATACTCTAGCCATTGCACTGGTGCAAAATTACTATTATTTTACTTTTTATTTGTTTATAGATATTTCTAAAAACATTTAGAGTCATGTTTCCCAATCCAAATTAGCGCTTCTTGCCTTGTTTTCATGTACTCCTTTTTTATTTTCACCAATTGCAGATACACTTTTCTATCTGCCTTCTTCCTTATTTCCTTGAGATTCTTCTTTGATGCCTTACATTCTTCGTCGAACCAAATATTTCCCAAAAAAATGACTTTTCTCTCTTTCTTGGGTTTAGATATTTTTCACTTGTTTAATGCTTCTTGGATTGTGCCCATTAACTTGATGTTGTTAATGCGACTCATGTGAGACCTATATTGTCTCCTTCCTACCCATTATAGACTGACTTTCAAAGTTGTTCTAAGGATTTATTGTGTCATGCTTATGCATCTCTTCCCTTGTTATCCTTTTTTATTGTCTTGGGTATGTTCATGGTGATGTTTGGACCCTAACACACTAATTTTTAAATATATTAGGTTGTGGCTAGACTTAAGATCAATCGATGATTCCACGATTTCTATCTCAACAATATTTTGTGTCAACTCATGAGAAAAAATGATATAATCTACCATGCTTTTCTCATTATAATTTTTGAAAGTATGCCTCCAAATATTGGATATGCCTTCATGCCATTGCATATAAGAAAATTATGTATGTTGCATAACCCTAACAACTCTTCCCCAAAATATGTGACGTTCTCTTGCCCATCTTCTGACTTCCTTTACCACCTATTGTTATCCTCTTCTTCTAGCCATAATGGGTTGTCATCCATGTCTCTAGTGTCCCTTAATGTGCTAGCTTGTTTGTTTGCTGACCTGGCATTGAATTTTTCCATTAAAATTACATCTCCCATTTGACTTGTTAGGACCCTTCATCTTAACCATCCTTTTATAATTTGTTTATTTAATAAAAGGTTATGGATGCATATGCTTTATAAGACGTCCCTCAAGCCCATTATAATAGATAAAATAGTAATATGTAATAGTGAAATAATCCCACATTCATGGGGAGTAGTAGTTATCTAGTGAGAGATTAGTATAAATAAGAGCTTAGTATAGTATGAAGGCATTCAAAAATTGTATTGAATTGAGCTTGCTCAAATGAGGTTACCCCCTTGAAGAGGCTAGTGATTATACAACCCTATTATTGTAATGTAATTTTGTTCCTTTGATTCAATATAACTATGTTTTCCTATTTTAATTTTGTATATTTTCAGTCTAGTCTAATCTATTATAGGGATGATCCTATCATTTGGTATCAGAGTGCTTTCCAAGGTTGATTTTTTTCTCTGATATCCACCGTATGCTCTCACCTTGCCTTAATAGGACACTGGTGATCAAAAAGTGGTAATAGATCACTTCTATGCATTATATTTTACAATCCATTTGCACCATAATTCATGTTTTACAAGTTATATGTACGCCCATATCTACAGTTTCTTTTTGGAAAAAGGTCATCTTCACTATGGGCCATGTTTGACACTATGTTTGTCTGCATTAACATTTTTTCTACTCTGGATCCCCAAACCATCATGTTTGCATCATCTCTTCTTACTGCAACATCTATAACAAGAATCTATGTCGATAGTGGTGTAATGCATCATCAATGTCGAGCTCCAGTTAGGACCTCTAATTGTAATCTAATTGTTCTAAGTTTTATTTTACTCCAATTAAATTAGGTTTAGCTAAAAATTGTGACCAATTGCACTATAATTTTATTCTATTTCATTCTAATTTTGGTCTTATAGCCAATATATCTCACTCTCCTTCTCTTTCTCTTCTGTCATTTGTGATCTAGGTGTACCCGATCTCTTTGCATTTGCTTATAATAAAGAATTTAGATTTTTCTTGGGCCATTCCACTAATTGATCCCATTGTAGTTGCTTAAAATTTTAGATCTAGTTTTGGCCACATTGCCAACAAATCTACTTGTAACCAAACCCAAATAGTAAAAAAAAAAGGAGTATAGAAAATTTTCGGCACCCATAGGTCAACTTCACCATTGATATTTTCTCATCACACTGATCATTTTAAGGGGTAACTCCAAAATTTCAAAAAAACAAATTTCAAATTCCCATACTTCAAATAGTGTTCACTGCCCCTCGAATGCACTTTTTTTTCTAATTTTTTTTTCATATATGTGTAAATTACCCCATTGTAATTGTCTTGAAAAAGCTATCTATTTAATATATAACTTTCATACTATTTTTTTTGCCCCCAACCCCCTGGTACATGGTTGTTACCTGTGCCAACACCATGGCCAATGACATTGCTAAACTTTTGTCTAAATTTGATGCTCTTCATCAAGATATCCATGACCAACTCTCTGGCATCCATGCTGAAAATCACAAACTCTAAACTCATGGGATCATCATTCTGATGGTAGTTCTTCTTGGGTATCATTCCATGCCCCCATATTGGATTTTCCAAAATTTGATGGTAGTGACCCCACTAACTAGATTTATCATGTCAAATAATATTTCATCTTGCATCCCACTAACAAAAGAGTTATTATTGCTTCCTTTAACCTAGAAAAAGATGTTCAATGGTACCAATGGTACCACAAGTCCCCCACCTAACCTAAGTGGACTGAATTCACCAAACTCTTGCTCTTACATTTTGGGCTTAGTGCCTACAATGACTTCACAAGAGCATTGACTAAACTATGTCAAACTAGCACCATGTAGGAGTATAAAACAAAGTTTGAGAAACTCACCAATCAAATAGAGGGTCTCTCTAATGATTTTTTAGGAGGCTGCTTCATCAGTGGCCTTAAGGATGGGCTTTGATCTGAGGTTAAAATGTTCCAACCTCACAACATGATGAAAGCCTTAGGTTTAGTGAAGCTTATCAAAGACAAAATCACCCCCAACATTGAAATTCAAATTGGGCACCATCCAAACCCTCTTTCCAACAACCCACCACCAAGACAACCCCCATAAAATGTCTCATAGAAGTTGAAATGTGTGCACATAGTGAAAATGGGATATGTTACAATTGTGATGATAAATGTGTTCTAGGACACAAATGCATAGAGCAAAAATTGTACCTTCTAGATGTTGATTCTCCACCAGATATCAGAGATTATGAGGATACCACCGAAGCCTTAAATATTTTTTAGATCAACGAGTATCTTCCCCAAATCATCAAAAATGGGTTTTTAAACTCATGGGATATGATTATGAGATCACTTTAAAAAAAACAAGGAAATGTGGTGGCCGATGCTCTCTCTAGCCAGTCGAAGACCTAGTGTGAATCTATGCAATCTCTATTCCCATTTACACATGGATCTATGATATTAAAAAAGAATGGCTTAATGACAGCCTAACCCAATAACTCATTATTTAACTATCTATTGATTCATCTGCTATACCTCACTATAATAGGGATGGCCACACATTATAATATAAAGGTTTCCTTCTATTGACTACAAGCTCCCGATTCAAACACACCATTTTACAAGAGATGCATGCTTCCCCTTTAATAGATCATTTAGGGTTTTTGAAAACATATAAATGAGTTTAATGTAATTTATCTGGGTTGAGAATCAGGTAAGTTATCAAGACATTTATTGCTAAATGTGATACTTTCCAACACAACAAAGAAAAAATAGTCGCCCCACCTTGTTTACTCTAGCCACTTCTAATTTCAACACATATTTGGATAGATATTTCCATATAATTTATTGAGGGTCTCCGAAAATATGGAGGTAAATCAATGATTCTTGTGGTATTGGATTGCCATTACAAATATGCTCATTTATGTGCTATAGCCCATCCTTACATTACTTCCATCGTTACCTAGGCATTCTTTGATCAAATATTCTAACTCTATGGTTTTCATGTCTCTATTGTCTTAAAAGGAGTTCGAGATATCATCCACAGATGATGGCCAGATCAAAATTGTCAATAAATGTTTGGAAACCTCTCTTCATTATTTTTCCATGGAGAAGTGACATCAATGGGTAAAGTGGTTACCTTTTGCTGAATGGTGGTACAACACCTACTACCAAGGTCATCTATGGCCAAAAGTTGCCTTCTCTTATTTCATATATACCAAGAAGCTCCCTAGTATAGTGTATTGATTCTACTATCAATACACGTCATATTATCCTTCACCTCCTTAAGTATAATCTTCACATGGCATAAAATCACATGAAACAACAGGTAGACCAACAATTCTTTGAATGATCCTTTCAATTTGGGAATATGGTTTTTATTCATCTACAACCTTGCAAGGAATCCTATTTGAAGCTAAAAGGCCACCATAAATTATCCCCAAAATTTTATGTGCCTTATAAAATTCTCTAGTGGGTTGGACTTGTCACCTACAAGCTATAAATCCCACCTTCATTATGCATACACCTTGTTTTTGTGTCTCGTGCTTGAAGAAGGTCCTTGGTCACAATGTCACCACCCAGATAGTGCTTCTATAACTTGATGTAGAAAGGTCTCTCCTTTTACAACTCGAGGCTATCCTCAACATGTACTCTCATTCACTCTGCAATTGGATCATCACAGAAGTTCTAGTACAATGGCATGAGATGCAAACAAAAGATACTACTTGGGAACCTTTTCTTTCCATTTAGCAATACTTTCCTCACCTTAATCTTAGAGGGCAAATATTTTAAGGGGGAGGGCATGTTAGGACCCTTCATCCTAACTATCCTTTTGTAGTTTGTTTATTTAATAAAATGCTATGAATGCATATCATTTGTAAGACATCCCTTAAGCCCATTGTATTAGATAGAATAGTAGAATGTAATAGTATAATAGTGGAATAATACCACATTCATGGGGAGTAGTAGTTATCTAGTGACATACTATTATAAGTAGGAGCTTAGTCAAGTATGAAGCCTTCCATGAATTGTATTGAATTAATTTTGCTTGAAGGAACTTGCCCCCTCAAAGAGGCTAGTGATTCTACAATTATGCTATTATAATGCAATTATGTTCCTTTGAATCAATATAATTATGTTATTTCTATTTCAATTTTGTAAGTTTTTAGTCTAGTCTAATTTATTGTAGGAAGGATCCTATCATGACTATACGCTGAAATGTCTTTCCCTAATGCTACATATGGTTCTTCACAATTTATCTTCAATTTCCTATATAATTTTGATGACTGTGGTGCAAAGTAACATGCTACTATGTTGATTGTGCTTTCATTTTTGGTGATTTAAATCCAAATGCACTGCTTATTCAAGTCCTTTTTGACCATTTTTATAGATCCACCTTGTCTTTATTTTATGAGTATCATCACCCCTCCATGTCCCCTCCCTTTTTTTGATACTTTATTCCATACTAATGCTTTTGTATATTCTACAAATTTTGAAGGAGAAGAGCTTTTGAGTTTTCTAGAAGACATGGACTCTTGCAACAAGACAAATGAGGACCTTGTGAATGGAGTCATGAGAAGCCTTGAGGAATAAATTGGTGTTGCTATGAATACTGAATTTTCTAGGGTTGCTTCTTGTTTTGATGGTTCCGAGGTGGAGTCTGATAATTGTGTGGGCCCTGCCACTAAAATAAGAAATAGAATGAATAGCCACATCATTTAATACCCAATTATATTTATAAACATGTTTCTATTGCCAAACCCTTATTTGACATGCTACTTGTCTTGGGAAAAAATATTAATAATTGCATGTATATAGAAAAACTATACAATGAGTTTGTGGGGAACAATGAAATAAGATTCTTTCATTATCATGTGGGTAATGTTATAATCTTATACCAATTAAATAATTATAATTACTTAATATAAATGCAACATTCCTCATGTTTCATAACATTGGTGTGTGATAACCTTTCATACACGCTAAATTTTGGTTTAAGCATAGTTATTAGTTCCAAATGGATTATTATAAGATTCAATTGACCTTCAAATGACTTAACTTTTGATTAAATTTTTGTTGTCTACCAATCAAATAACATTGTTTTTTGTGCATTGAAATATTCAAACCTTTTCAATAGTTAACTTCCATATTTATAAAAAATATATATTAAGAAATCATATATATACATTGTGATTCATCAAATGTTTTGACATGTTATTTTTCTGTCTAAATTATTGACATCATCAACAACAATAAAAATTGTTAGCACATAAAAATATTAAATAAAACGTTACATCTATCATATCAAATAGTTACATCCCCTTTCTCTTCTATATTCAAGTGTTGGGAATCTATGCGAAGCTCCTATCGATACCCCCTCTGATTGGTAGTTTTTTTCATGTGGATGGAGCTACCCATTGTATATCCATTTTAAATATACTCTAAGAAGCTCCATATTTTTACTCTTTGCATGTTACATTTTTTTCGAATGTTGTAGTGGGCATTTTGTTCTATGGATAGATAATTAGAGGTCAAGATTCGAATCTATGCCATCGTTATTAGAAGAATATTTGTTACTTTCTAGTTAGAACAAAGTTTGTATAAGTTTTGTAGTAAAAAGGTAGAGTAAAAAAAACCCATCTTCCTATTTTTATTTTATTTACAAATGAAACTTTTAGAAGTTATACATTTGTCTCATATATTTAATCAAAAAATTTATAAAAATAAGTAAAATATTTTTTGGTTTGTGCGTATGCAAATATATAATAATTTATTACATAAGCCTCCTACTTAGTATGCTACAAAGGCATTTGAAACTTCAAGAGAAATCATTTTAAGTACTTATTCCTATATTGTTTCTATGAAGTTCATGTCTCTCTTAGTTAATTAGTGAAATAAATCCATCTAGGATTGTTGGAAACACCTCCATTAACAACAATGAGTAGAAAATATATTAAAGGAACAACCACCATGTTGTGGTTACCAACGCCAATATAATTGATTACAAAGCTTTTAAAATAGTGCATAAAACCCTTATCACAAAAAATGTAGTTTTTAATTTTTTATGTAATGTAAGTGAAGGTTACTTTGGCATTCTTCATTTAGTTGTGTGGTATTTAATTATCTTTTGTAATATGGGTACTATGGAATATAAATGATCCCTTAACTGCATTTTAAGTATCACATAAGATCTTATATTTTAAAATCAACTTAATCACTATACAAAACTAGTAAATTTTTTGAAACATATTTTATCTTGGAATGAGTCTTGGAAATCATTTCTTGTAACCAAAAAACCTATTTCAAAGTTATGGTAATACTCATAGGTTCATAAAACATGACAATGTTAATAACCAAAATCTAAAAATGATCTAACATAATTTCATATATTCTATTGAATGCAACATAATCATCAAGGGATAAGATCATAACCCTTTTCTGTAAAATGATTTTAAATAGCTCTTTCCTATAAAATGATTTTAAGTGATGGAAGAGAACCTAGAGTCAAATTTTTTTCTCTTACATGGATGGATGATTGTCTAGAAAAAAAAAATATTAATTGTGCATGGAGAGACTTGATATTAGTTGTGTATTTGGGGTTTAAATTTAGAAATAGTTTTTTTTAACAAGAAATGTACCTTTATTATAAAAGAAATTCTATTCTACATTCTGGGTTCAAAGAAATATGTTTTTTATACTTCTAGTTTTGTGTATTTTCTTCATCTAATGTTGTGGATTTCACTGTGTTAAAAGCAATTTTTTGTTGTTTTAACAACCTCTTATTGCACTATCATTAAAGGTGACATTCATCCACTAGGGCTTGCATCCCACTCATTATTCAAACCATCCCTTGTGAAGTTTCAAATATTATCACTATAACTACCTCTTAAGGTGTGGGGTAGATCTGAGTCTTAATTCCTTATGTAAACTATTTCAAGCAAATCTTCAATATTGGTTTTTTTATTTTGCTACAATCAATGTATGATTGCAATCCCCTCTGATGTAGAAATACAAATGGAACCAAACCAAGGTTTAATTACATGTAATTGATTAATTCTAGAAGGGAATTTAAAAATAATTGTGATTAACTTACCCATCAGGAATAAATTAAGTAAACTATGTAGGTCTTTGAAATTCCATTCAAGCAATTCTTAGAAATATGAATATGAATGTGCCTTTCCAAGGTATGTGTTTTACCCTATTGTTTATAAAACAAATAAATTTATAATGTGTTCTAATAGGTGAACAACTAGAGAATATCATAATCCTAAAGATGTATAAAATTCAATGATTCTGATTTTGATAAATACTAAATATAGATTTATTTATTTTTGGAAAAATACTAAGAAGAGATAATATTTAACTCACACACATAATTTTTTTGATTATTTTAACCTTGAAAAAATTGAAATTAATAAGAGAGGTGATTGTGTATGCTCATAATCAGGTACAAAATCTAGATAGGTCCATTATAAGTGGATTACAATCTAATGCATTCAATTTTATTGATTGTGGACTTGTCCCAGTTGATTATGACATGTGGTTGATAGGAAATGACAGAGAAAATAAAATTTTAGAATTGAGAGATCAGAGGTAGAAACAAAGGATATTTCTAGACTTGACTGCTCTAATTGGATGGAAACATAATGTGTTCAATTCTATTGACTATAGACTTGTCATGGTTGACTGTGTGTAAAAGCTAATTTATGTGCCTATTGCATTTGTGTCTATTGAGAAATATAAAAGATATCACTCTAAGTAATATCACACAAAAATATCCCTATGGGTTTCCTTATCTTCAAAAACTTAAGAGTACTTTGATATCTTGAAAACTTACAGAAATAGAGAGGAGTATAATGGGCTGAGATGATTTCAATCACCTCCTTGATGATTGATCACTTCATACATACCCAATACTCCAATGAGGGAAATTAAGCCCACATAGTTCTCTCACTTAGAGTGAATGTGCAATTATGCTTCTTTGACTATGTGAATGTAGCTATAAATTGACTTTGATACTTGAAAATGATATATGTTGACTTGGTTTATGGTTGTCTCTTATGAGCGATCTTGAATTTTGAAAGAATAGGGTTGTTTGTAATAGTGTGAAATCTTGAGTTACGTGAATACCAACTAATATTAAGTGGTACAAATGAATGACCTTTGATGTGTAGTTATAGGATTTATTTTTGTTAATTTCCTTTAGTCAACCATGTGAAATGTACAAGAAGACCCAAAATAATGTTTTGAATTTTGGAAAATATTAAATATTTAGCATGGGATGCGGCCATTGTAAATGGGTAGGGACGCAAAGTGCTATTATATGCCTAGCAAAACCACTTCTATAAGGATCAAGGACAACTATTATTTATTGGAGATAGTGTGAAGCTAATTTTAGATAGCTTGAGCATTTGACATTGTAAGTTATGTGTAGTGGTAATGGAAAACAAAGGGTTGAGACCCTCATATAGTTGTATGAATTATAGGAATGGTGAATAAGATTCATTTATTTTAGCACAAGTCATGTGGTTTAAGATGCATCAATAATTAACATTGTCAATTATGTATGATCAAATTTATGTGTCTACATTCCTCCTTATATTCTAATAATGGAATTTCTAGAGTAAGTGAGAAAGAATTGAACTTGAGTGTATACAACACACTTTTTTTAGTAGATACTTTAATTTTTGGGGCAACCAAACCTATAAAACCCTACAAAAAAGCATTGAAGTATTCATTTTGTTCATTTGAAATTCAAAAAAATTGTATTTTGAAATTTGAAAATTTTGAAAAGAGAACAAGAAAGAAGTACAATTGCATGTGGGTAAAACCGAATTGCCTTATAATATATAACTGATGATGAAATGTTCCTCCTTACTGAAGTACTTGGAAAATTTAAACCAATGACAAATTGAGAACGATGAAGTCCCAAATTGAATAAATAATCAAAATCTTGAGTTAGAAAGATCATTATTCCAACTCTTTTGAGTGTCACTAGACTCAAATATATATCACTTGAAAAAAATATGGAATAAAAAAATGGGTTCACTAGAAGTAATGACATGGCCATTGAGCACTATTGAACTTCAACATACATTAGCTACATAGATCAAATCGTACCACTACATATGGATCTAGATTATAATTTGCATGAATTAAAGAGAATAAATAATATTTATCTATCCCAAATCTAATTTTTGTCTATTCATGGAGGCTTAGATTTTTAAGATAATCTCACTGTGATGCCCCCATTTTGAGATGATATATGTAGCCAACAATTCACTCATCTCAAAATAAGAGTCAAATGTATCATGTGATAAAGATATGATATATAATACTGTGTCATCATGTTATCATAGAAGTGTAATTATCATTGAAGCATGTAACATATTAAATGTGAGTCATACAAGTATCATGTCTAGATAGATTTGGAAATGAGGCATGTAATAAATTAAGCATATCTAAATTATACTTTGCCAAGCCCAAAAATCACAACATAAAATGTCACACAATGTCCAAGGGAAACATACAAGGGACATGTTAAAATGTCACACAAGCACATATTGCACACATAAGGCCAAGGGACACAAGCAATGGACATGTTTATAATGTCACACATGAATAAAAATATTTTAGAGATGTTTAAGCAATTTTTACACAAAGGCCAAAAGACAAACACAATAATCAAGCAATATCTAGTCTATCATGTAATAAAGTAAAGAACATCAAATGAGAATAGAAAAAGTGAAAACTAGTCCATTCCATCCATATGTATCAATGCCATATTATATAAAAGTAACATATTCATGTTGCACAATGTAAGATAAGAATGATTAACAAGACACTTATAAGATATGTAGCTCAATATTTCATTTGATGTCACAAATAGATATAACTTGTTATAGTGTAACATGTAGAATTAGATTCCCCTATCCTATGCATGGCCACTGGGTAGAAAGAAGTCCAACATCTAAAAATAAATATACAATGTATGTCCATTATCACACTCATATACATCATGAAATGTATCTATATATAAAAATAATGTGCTATATAATAAAATGTGCGATAAATAACATATGCAAATAAATAACTAGCATCTCATGTCATGCTCAAGTCTTGATTTTTTATTTCTTGAATTTTTTTGAATGTTTTTTAATTTTATCAATATTTTATGTTCCCATTAATATGAGGACCATAGTGCATTCTTGGATCATAGAGTCAGAGGTGACTTTCGATGGGTGAAAAGTGTTACATGTGGATGTATCTAAATTTAAAAATGTACTAGATGCCATAACATAACTATCATTATCATTGTTCATAGAATATTATGTAGAATGTGAAGCTCAAGAAGGTGTAGGAGTTGGTGATTTTTTTTGTATAATTGTCTATGTTCACTATGGAACATGCCAAATTATTTGAGGTACTTCCTTGGGATGCACTATAGAAGTTTAAGACTTATTTGAACCTTGAGTAACTCTTTGATATGAGACTTACTGATTAGGAAGATAAACTTTCCCCCTATGAATTGGTTGTATAGGAAGAATCCATATAGGTGTAATAATTGATTCTATATTATGCTCTTGAATGAATGTAATGATTATCTTTATAATTCACTTTGGAGTAGGTGCCATAATTGTATTTTTATGGTGCTCTTGAATATGTGTCACAACTAATTTGATAGTGGTGGGGGAGGAGAAAGAGCTACCACTAATTTTAGAGGGTACTCATATGGTATGCCTTAAACTTTGACCACTTGATTACAATGTATTTAATTAAGACATCTATGCACTATAGATGGTTTTATGAAAATATTCTATATCTAAGAGAATCCTAATAACATATTAAAAACCCATGTGCTTGGTAATACTAGAAATGGATTAGCCATTGTTGCTAATTAAACCAACTTAGAGAGGTATCATTATATGCTTGCGAGTACTATGTGTATGCCCATCAAATGTATTAAATACTCTTGATGTATCTTGTAAATCTTGTTCTATGTATCCAAGATTATAGAGGAGTGTCATTGTATACATATTTTATCTTGATCCATTGTCAATCATTACATTATGTATAGGTTTCTTGTTGATGTAAGCTCAAACAAAGAGAGGATGCCTATCTAAATCATCATCATCAATTTCATTATCATCAAATAGGATCACTAGACCTTGTCCTAATGTGAGTTTAAATGTTCTAATAATTCCATCTATTGAATGTCCATATGTATTAGGAGGAAGATGCACATTGCACACAATATCTACTTATGAATTATATATATTTTATACTGTACCATGATTTGGGAATGAATTACTAAAGATTTTAAGATTTGCATCATTTTTTTATGTTCTGACTTCCTATGTGGGTGTGCTTACCTTAAAAGTTTTATCATTGATAAGATTTTGTATCTTATTTTTTCACCTATAACACTTTTTCATATAATTCCCAATGCATATAAGGTAGTCAGAATATGCATTACTATCAAACCTCTTAGGTTGATGCTTGGTCAAATCAAACCACCAGAAACCAAACCATGTGAGATCTCTATGTTGATCAATATCAAACAATAAAAGGGCACAATTTTAAATGATTATGATGGCGGCGGTATTATTCCTAATACCAATATGGTAGATGAACAATTAGTAATCTTATTTTTGATCCACTTGATACCTTACCACATGATCTATTTATACCTATAAGACCTAGTACATATTGGTTGAATCCATCTCCATAAAGTATAAAACTAAACATAGATAAAGGCAAGGTAAACCATATAGCTCAGGATGCTCATAAGGTATTAACATCTGAGGTGCACACAAATATAGGTAATGACATATCAACAAAGTCAAAGGACATAGAACATATTGAAAAAGAGAAACTAAATGCATCTTGGAATAACATTTTTGTTAAATCTAGCATCAATAGAGAGCAAGAGATATAGTATATTAATCACTGCATCCCATTGATACAAGAGCATGATACACTTTAAGATTATAATATGTAGACATGTGGTACATATAATTCAAGAAATGTTATTCATTTACCACTCCTCAAATATTCTCATCCTCCTCTTGAGATCATTTTTTACCTTATACAATCTCCCAATATTCCAATAATACCAAAAAAATAAAAAATTTCAAAAGTCCAAAAATAATTTTAGAATTTACATGTTCTATTGGCTCCTTGACATATATGTTGTTGGTATATGGCATATCATTTCTTTATATAACACGTATTTCATGCATCTTTTGAGTGTGATACATGCATACACAAATACATAATCTATGCACTTTTGGGTGTTGGGCCTTCCCTCTACTCATGTCATGTGGAAACTAGGGGAATCCACTTATTTGATCACAAAACACTTATTATATCATTCTATGATCATTTTCCATTATCATGTCTTAGATTATATACTTACACATGCCTTTATCCATACTTGTATATTTTGCAGTGTACTTGATATGTTATGTACTGAATGTTTTTTGCTAACACATATGATCCATGGGATAATATGTTATGTTTATGCTAGTTTCTTAGTGTCCATGCTTTATTTTTTCACTTCCTTGAGTGTTTTATTTGCTTTATATTGTCATGCATTGTATTACTTGTTGAGAATTTAAATATGTTGCATTGTTTGTGGCCCCTATGCCTTTATTTTCCTATTTGACATTTAAATATGTCATTGCTTGTTATGTGGACATTTGAACATGTTATTCCTTTCTTTGTGGATATTTGACTAAGTCATGTCCCTTTGATTGTGTGGCATTTGAAAATTCCCCTTATTTTATAGTCTTCTTGGACTTTTTTTTTTTGACTTTTTGTTGAGTGCTCTTGCATGTGTGCTTGATTTCTTGTTGAAATTGTACTATTACTATCTAAATATTTCCATGATTAACATCATGCATCTTAGGAATTTATTTGATCACATTATGCATGATTAAATTATATATCTATCTAGACATGTTCCTTATATATACTACTTGGTTCATACATAAATTATACAATATCTTATCCTTTTGAGGTAAGGTGACTACAAGTTTCTACTTCCCCTCACCTCAAAAGGAGGGAATATTAGTGGGGGCATTCCATAAAGGTATGGATTCCACATTTTCCATAGAGGAGGCATGTTTTAGAAACATGTTAACCATACTTACACTAGTTTTCATATTCAAATATAAAATAGGGGCATGTTTGGAAAACATGTTAGTCACACATACACCAGTTTTTAGTTTCAGACATACAATGGGGGCATGATATGAAAACATGTTCTCCACACATACACCAGTTTTTAGTTTTAGACATACATTGGGGGCATGCTATGGAATCATGTTCCCCACACTTACACCAATTTTCAATTTTAGATTATAGTGGGGGCATGTTTTGGCAGCATGTTCTCCACACTTACACAATTTTCAAATTGGCCAAAATTGCATAGTTATATGATTCAGATACATATTTTTGCTAGAATTTTATACATTGGTGCCATTATTACACATAGATTCAACATGATGCATGTCTAAGGTGCATATACTATGCAAAGAACACTTAAAATTTAAAAAATCAAATCAACTTTAAGATTTAAAATGCTTATATGGACTATCATCACCATGTTGTACTTTTATGGACTGTATAAACCCAATGTACTATAGTAGTTGGTTGAATCTTGGTATGGTTGAGGTGATTAAATCACTAAATATTTTCAATTTTATAGGTTGAACTTGATTTCATCATCCAATCTCATCAATTTTATAGTGTGAGTTGACTTGGTTCACTCACACTCACCATGTTATAAGTATGATTGGGTTGCATGGTTAAGCTAGTCTAGACAGTCTGGTGGCCACTCACCTTTTTTTTATAAATTTGGGGGCATGTTTCCTCCAATCTCTCTCTCTATATATATTTATATACTTTATATTTATCCTAGTCACAACTCTAACAATTCATAATGATACATCTTTTCAAATCAAATTGTTAAAAGGCAAGGCAGTTATATCAATACACAGGTGTACTCATAAACCTTGTTCTCTTTCAATTTTAATCATTTCAATTATTTCAATTTCAGATTATATGCACTTATTATATACTATAACATTCTCTTGGTTTCAGGTTAGTCACCAATAAAGCACTCAAGTTGGGCTCAAGCAAAGGCAAGTAGTGTTATACACACCTAGGTATGCATTTATTTTCCTTTAAACTAGCAATTTCATTACTATATTATAGCGGGTAAATGTAGACACTATTTATGAATTATATAACACCTCAGTTTGGTACACTTGGTAAATACATATCATGGATGTAACTTTAGCTTCTAGACTTTTTCTTCTACCAAAAGGCTCACATACACTATATCTTTGTGTTTATTGCTTATTCCTTAGTCTGGCCAATGTTATCTTGATGATTCAGATCTTTTATCATACTCATAATTTTATAAACCTAATTATCATCTATGTTTATAAGTTTTGAATCTGTTCTTATTTTCTAGATGCTCAGACACTTTTGTCCAAGTTAGACACCTATGTCAATGCAAGTGTCCCTATCCAACATAAGTGTCCAGTTCCCTAAAGTCATCTTATTTACATATAAAACATATGCATATGGCTAAACTAAGTGATTTACTATGAGATATTCTCCAAAATTATTGTTATAAATACAAGATCAACCCTCATTCATTCCTTAGTATATACCAAACAACTCATAAGGCAACATACCAAAGGCACTCAATCAAGTACTCAAGTGGGCAAAGTTTCCCTATTTTCTCCTATTTCTATCTTAGTCATAGGGACAACACATATACATGTCTAAAGTATTTAAGGAGCATCCCATGAGCCATATTTTCTAAGTTACAAGCTAGGTCACTCTATGTACTTGCTTATCCCACATTACATGATACACACACAATCCAACACATAATGGAGAATTATGTAAGTACTCATCCCTCTTTGGAGTATTGGATATGTAGGAAGCACTCATTGACAAAGGGGTCTTTGTTGTAGCTTGACACCATGTGCACATTGACCCATTTTTTACACAACCACCATGAATATGAGTAACTAGGGTTTTTTCATTTGAGAAGGAGTGATAGTCCTTGACCTAAATATAAATGCACAAAAATGAAGATATTACAAAAAAAAATCATCTATGTGGTTGCATCCAATTTTAATAGGTATTATGTACTGGAAACATGCATCCAAGTCATGCAAAAGCATCAATGCAACTATCCTAGGGTGATGTAATTGTATATGGGTACAAAGGTACAATTTCTAGAATTAGGTGACAAATTTAGAATACAGATCTAGTATACTTTCTTCTTATTCTATATCCATATATATATTAACATCAGAACTAATTAAGTATCTAATTTTCATTACCATTACAATATCCAACATAACTATACTTTCTATTTTTAGCATATCTCAACATAATAAATTCAGTATATGTCTATCTAAAATTTGAAATTAATTGACCTACTTTAGAGATAGTCTTTTGTCGTAGGGTTTCTATACCCCTTTAACCATGGATCCTTTAATCTATATTTGAGGGTTAAACACTTAACCAATATTTTTATTTTCATCTTAGGTTATATGTGACAATGCATCAATCATATGTGGATTCATTTCAAGATATTTTGTAAGTTCACATTTATCTATATAATCAAAATGATCACTAAAATTAGTGTAATCATTTCCTTTATGATAATTTATATTAATTTGATCTAAATAATATAAATCTAGACTTATTCAAATTGTGTAAAATATAATAATTACATACAAATTTGAATTGAAATTAGAATAGAATGATATTTTCTTTAGATGATTCAAAATTTAAAAATCAAATAGGGGATATGTACTTAGATTTATTTATATATTATATCACTCACAAAAAATATCACTTTTTATAAAAAAATTTGTGTATGCTTTGTCATTTCTTAGATCAAGAAACTATATCTCAAACCCTACCTAGATGTTTTTGGCAATAGTGAGATCCATATAGAAATTGGTATTGTCATGTATTTACCAGAAGTGTCTTTATATAAAATTTAGGTCTATGTCACCTCATATTATTGTGTTTATACCTATAGATGATTCCTATCAATTAACTCACTTCTATCCCCATGTAGTGATATTTGTTTTCCTTCTCCTTCCTTCAAAATCCTATTTACACTATCAATCACAAGATGACCCTTGAAAATATTATAAATACTCCATAGTTAGTACATTGCATTATATTAGCTTAAACACACACACACACACACACACACACACACACACACACACACACACACATAGAGAGAGAGAGAGAGAGAGAGAGAGAGAGAGAGAGAGAGAGAGAGAGAGAGAGAGAGAGAGAGAGAGAGAGAGAGAGAGAGAGAGAGAGAGAGAGAGAGAGAGAGAGAGAGAGAGAGTTGTTCTAATAACTCATGTGAATAAATTATGATGAGAATTAATAGGAGTTAGTTATTAAGGCTTGAATTCTCTTCTGAGGATATCATTAGAATATATATGCAATCTTCACCTCTTTGAATGATTAATTAAGTTTTCTTTGTGTGCATAGATAACTATTTTTAAAGATAAAAATGGGTTATTATTTTGTGTTGGACAACCCCAACCACTCCCCATTGAGTGATTGAGTGTTTCCTAGATTCCAATACTCTAAAGTGGATCAAAATATATGTATTTGTCCCACCTATGTGTGTTTTGGGAACATTGTTATCAATCGATAATGAAATGCAATGTTTATCTTTTCAACACTTAGAAACATGCAACTTTGACTTTTGTGTGTATTCAAACATGGATCTAGGGTTGATCCTTTTATGGATTTTAAAATCTATATACCTTTGTGATAATGTTTGAGGAGAGTGATAGTGGATTTATCAAGTTGATTATAACTTGCCAAGGTGTTTCTATGTGAGTATAAGCATATGATTGATTTGTATTTATAGATGGATCTTTGAACTATTTATCAATATCACCAACCCATGAGACTTGTCTAGGTAGACCCAATAGAGACTTCCCATTTGAAAAATAGTCATTGGATGTTCCTAAACACTATTGGCAAAGGAAAACACCTAAAATAAACTAAAACTTGCTAGCTATGACCTTTACTTTATTGTGAGTGGAAATCAATGATCTAAGATATGGAGAAAAACTATTTTGAATCCTGAAATATTCTTGAATACGTGTACCTAGTGAATAGAGTAATCTAAGACAACAAGTGGGTATATGGATAGAGATAAAGTTTGCACAAGATTCAAATGTATACAAAATGTCCATGTATATCAAAGTGCGATAAATTTGATTCCAAAGTGTCTAATACCAAATTTAGGTGGTCTACACCTAGAATGATTGATAATGAAAATGAGGAAATAAATATGCATACTTGATTCATGATTACCTAGAATGTGATAGAGGCTGAAATTAGTAAAAAAGAGGCATTAGAACTATGAAAAAGAGTTTTTTAAAAGAAAATAATGACAAGAATTAGACCATATAACACCATCAAAATTAGAATTAGAATTCTTCGACAATGGTTGTCCTTCTACAAGAAGTAAAATTAGAATTTTGTGATTCTTTTTGCATGGATTATTCTCCTTATTTATGGTTCATGTATAGGACTCGAAATGTTAGATTTAAAAATCTATTTGTAATATTATCTAGAAAATATCATAGCACTTCTGACAATGGTTGTGTAGATTTGATAGTTTTGAAAACTTTCAAAGACCCTTTATCAAAAGATGATGTCTTGAAACTTCTCCTAGATTTGTCAATTGATGCACATGGATGTCAAAATATATTTTCCTTCACTTAAGCTCAAGTTCATACTTGCTAGGACATTAAAAAATAACATTTTGTTCAAGGGGTCCACCTTAGTCAATCCACTACCTACATTATTACAAGTTATGTTCTTAAGATTGACACTCAGCATTCACATATGTCAACATTTAGTCCCATGGATTTTTATGTTTAATTTATTTATCATATTAATATTTAAAAAATAATAATGTTTTAGTTTCAATATTAAATTTTTTAATTTTTAATGTTTACACACACTTTAAATTTGATGTTTATTTAATTTTTATATGGTAACTTCAATTTAAAACGTGATGGTCATTTTATTGTCATACTATTTTTTTTCCTATTTAATGTAATTTATGATATTTAGAGCCTATTTTATTTATATAGACAATGGTACAACTAGATTGAATTTTTTTATAAGTTAAAAGATAATTAATAAAAATAATAATAAGAATGTTAATTAAAATAATAAATGACAAATCTAAATCTAAGATAATTAACTCAAAATTAATATTTCCCACTATTTTTAAAATAAATATATTTAAAATATTTATATTGATTTAATATTAATAACATAAAAAAAATTAATTGTTTTAATTTTTATTAAAGTATTTATATTTTTAATTTAAATTAAAAAAATTAATAATTATATTTAAATAATTAAAATTTGAATTTTAATGTCTATATTTAATATAAAATTAGTATAAATATTTTAAATATATTATGTGAAAAAATTCAAGATATATCTTGATCTCAACATTAATGTTTGATTTTTCACATATCACAATTATTAGTAACTTCATTATCTTTCTCTACAAAATTTGATTTGACTGGTGATGAATTGTGTCAATTTAATTGCACCAATGTACTAAACTTGAAATATATTTTAGAAAAACAAATGAGCTTCAAACTCTATCGTATGGTTAAAATATTATGATTTTTAGATTGACTTCTCTAAAAAAAAGAAAAACTTCTAAGTGATAGTGAAATAGATGTCATATTTAAAGTGAAAATAGAAAATGAACACACTCATAAACATTGCATATATTTATGTAAACTAAATGAATAGGTTGAAGGCCCTTTAATGATGTTAAAATGAGGTCATTATGTGCCATGTAGATGACATGTTATATCTGTTAAGAGATTTCAAAATTTATAAAAAATAAATGGCATGCTATATGTGTTAAGGGATATGAAAAAGAAATCCCTATTTCAAGAGCCAACAATTGAAAATAGACTTTACGGATGAATCATGGATATTTTAATGCTTTTAATGTAGTTCAACTTTATATAGAGTCCCCTACCATGCTTGAAAATGTTGTTGTGTCTCAAATACTTATGATATTGTTTCTTATCCTATTTATTCTACTCATTTTGCTATGTATTTTCCTTCTCAAATTGGTTAGAATGCTTATTTTGTTACTCCCCAATTTTTATAACCATCTCACCATGTTATTCAACCGAAATTGATCCTTCATAATGTTTCTTAGGTATAAAATATATTCATTCTAACCTATACTACCAACATTTTTGTTCCAAACCTTAAAGTTACCATTCTTAAAAAAAAACATTTATGTTATGCAATAATAAATCTAATTTTTCTCTCAATGGTCTCAAAATCCAAGTCATATGGTTAATTTGAATGATATATTACTCAATCCTTTGGATTATTATGTCCATATAATGTTGGAGAAAGAGAATGCAGTAGTGGAGGATAGTTATAAAGTGTTGTTGACAAGTGGCAAATAATTCTTACAACAAATCGGAAAGGAAGAGGTATGTTATGCACTTGTTGGTAAGCCTAAAATAGTAATCACAAACACTAAGTTGATTGATCTACCTATATAAATTTATAATTTTATTAACAAGTTTGTTGATATAGTTGTGGATGACTTACCTAATGAATTACCTCCAAAGAGAAGCATCATCCACCACATATCTCATGCCATGAGCCAATCTACCAAACAAGGCATCCTACTAGATGACACCAAAGGAAAATTAATAAATCAAGAAACAAGTGAAAGGATTATTGGACAAGGGGTTAGTCAGAGAGATTTTGAATCCTTGTGTTGTTATAATAGTCCTAACACCTAAAAAGGATAGAAGTTGGAGAATGTGTACTGATTCAAGAGCCATAAAAAAGATCACAATCTGGTATAGATTCCCTTTGCCTAGAATTGATGATTTAATAGATAGTTTAAGTGGTGCAAGGTATTTTTCGTTGATAGATTTGAAAATTAGCTATCATCATATTATAATCAAAGAGGGATATGAATTTAAGACAACATTTAAGATAAATTATGGGCTCTATGAATGGCTTGTAATGCCATTTGTGTTGACCGATGCTCCAAACACCTTTATGAGGCTTATGAATGAGGTACTCAAGGATTTTACAAGTAAATTTTTTGTTGTTTACCTAGATGATATTTTGATTTATATTTAATCAAAGGAAGAGAATCTTGAACATCGTATAATAGTTTTGAGTAAGCTACAAGAAGAAAAGCTACTAATCAACCTCAAGAAATGCACTTTCATGAAGACAAAGTTAATATACTAGGGATTTATCATTTCAAAATAAGGCTTGAATATGGATAAGGATAAGGTAAAATCCATAATAGAATGGCCTACACCAAAGAGTTAAAATGAGGTTAAAAGTTTTCATGGTTTTGCTAGTTTTTACATAAAGTTTATAAGGAATTTCAGTAGTATTTGTGCTCCAATTGTGAAAATAATCAAGGAAAAAAAATCATTTAGATGATTTAGGTAGCTTATAAAAGTTTTAAAATTCTAAATAATAATATTACAGAGCAACCCATTCTAACTTTACCTGATTTTGGCAAACTTTTCCAAGTAGAGTGTGATGCTAGTGGGACTACCATAGGGGTTGTTTTGAGTCAAGAAGGCAAACCAGTTACTTACTTTAGTGAGAAACTTAATGAGGAAAATATGAATTATTCAACATATGACCAAGAGTTTCATTATATTTTTTCAAGCCTTGAATAAATGGAGGTATTACTCAATGCCTAAAGAGTTTGAATTGTATACAGATAACCATGTTTTGTAGTTTATTAGTAGTCAAACTAAACAAAGTCAAAGGCATGTGAAGTGGATTAAATTTTTGAAAAATTTTGATTTCAATATTAAGAATAAGAGTGTGTAATTTAACAAATTTTTAGATGCTTTAAGTAGAATAAGTCTGATTTTACATGAGTCTTAAGTAAGTATCTTGGGATTTGACACATTGAAATAGTTGTACAAGGAAGGTATTGATTTCAAGGAGGTATATAAAGCATGTGAAAACCCAATAATAAAATATAGGATTTCATGGATGGAATAAATTTTTAAATAGGGATTTTATTCAAGGGCATGCAACTATGCATACCAAAAAGATCCATGAAGGAGAAACTATTGAAGTAGAAACATAGTGGCAGCTTGGCAAGACATTTTGTTCAAGATAAGACACTTGCACAATTAAGTGAAAACTATTATTGTCTAGGGATTCAAGATAATGTGAAGATGTTTGTTGAGAGATGTATAATATGTCAGCATGCAAAAGGAAGAAGTTAAAATATAAGACTATATCAACCATTGCCCATTCCTAGCATGCCATGAGATTTAGTAAGTATGGACTTTGTATTTGGGATGCCAATGACTCATAAAGGTAATGATTTTATCTTTTTATCAGTTTTTTAGGTTTTATAAGATGGCAAATTTTATTCATTTTACAAATATAAGTGATATAAATCATATTGCTAATATGTTCTTCAAAGAAGTAGTGAGATTGCATGGTCTTCCTAGGTGTATTTTTTTAGATAGAGATACCGAATTTGTGGGATGCTTTTGAAGGAATCTTTGGAATAATTTGGGGACAAATTTAAGATTAATATCATATTACCATCCTAAAACTGATGGTCAAACTAAAGTGGTCAATAGGAACCTTGGAAGCAGTCTTAGACACTTGGTAAGTGACCATCCCATACAATGGGATCAAGTACTAGTTCAGGGATAATTTTCATATAATGATTCTAAAAATAGAATTACAGGTTATATCCCATTACATATTGTGTATGGAATCCATAAAAGGGGAGTTTATGAGTTGATAAACTTGGGCAAACAAGATAAAATAAGTGTAGAAGGTGAGGCTTTTGTTGTAGCTATGCAACAATTTCATGAACAGGTAAAACAACTGTTAGATAAAAGTACAAATAAGTATAATAAAAAAGTGATGATTTGAAAATAAAATAAGTTCATTTTTATGTACATTATTTATTTCTTTATCACCTCATGAAATAAATATTCCCTAAAGGGGAATATAACAATTTGAAAATGAAAGATATTGGACCTTGTAAGGTCTTAAGAAAGTTTTCTGCTAATGCATATGAATTGGAGATTCCAATTGATGTTGGAATCTCACACATTTTTTATGTAGCATAATATATCCTTAAGAGAAGAAGATGATTTAGAGAAATCACTTGAAGACAAAGATGATTAAATCATCCATTGGGATAAATAACTCCCAAAGGTACAACTAGATCAACTTGAAGCCATTCTAGACAATAAGGTAACAAATAAGATAAGGGAAAAATATTAATTATGGTACTTATTAAAGTGGAATAACCATACACTTGAGGATTTAACATGGATGACACCTTAAGAGATTATCAAGCATGGCAACAGTGTTGAAGAACTCATGAGCAGGAGCTCGTGAACAAGTCTTTTATTCCTTGGTAGTCTAATGCAGGTAAACCATTTTACATAGCTTAAATGTATTATTTTGTGGCCTTAAAAATTATTAGAGGTCATATTTTATTAGTAAGAGGTCATATCTAGGCTTTAGTTGTTGGTTCTAGGTCATTTAGGTGTGTTTTGGACTTTCCCACCGAAATCGGGAAATTTAATTTTTTGAATTGGTTTGAGTTGTTTGGATAGTTTTGGTAGTTATTAAGGGTCTGATCCTTATGTGCCTTGGGGTTTAAATATAATTTTTTAAATATTTTTTACTCTTACATTTTTTTTTAAGTTCTTAAAACCTATTTTATACTATGTTAAGCCTTATCCAACGTAGGAAAAGGGCTAAATTGAGCAAGAAAGAAGAGTCTTAAGTTAGTTGAGAAGGTTTTGATGAATGAAACAAGACTAAGACTGATCCACACATCCCTTCTCAGGGATAGCGATACACTGATGCCACGTGTCCGACCGAGTCCCACCTCGGGTGCTTCAGTCCCTGGGCCACATAGTGGTCTGGAAGAGGACCCAAATCACTCTGGAGCTTTTGATGTGATGGCCAATCCTCTATTTGTATCAGAGCTAGGTCTCGAGGTTGAGACCCACAGAAGTTGGTGGGCATGATCCACATCCCTTCTCAAGGATACGTCTCCTCGTTGAGGCGATCATCATATGCCACATGTTCGATTAGGAATCGCCTCGGGTGCTTCGTTGTTGGCCATATAGGGATCTGGAAGAGGGTCCAGACCACTCTAAAGCTTTTGGCGCGAGGGCCAATCCTTCTATTGGTATCAGAGCTAGGTCTCGAGGTCGAGACCCGCGAAAGCTGGTGGGCATGATCCACACATCCCTTCTCAGGGATAGCGATACACTGCTGCCACGTGTCCGACTGGGTCCCGCCTCGGGTGCTTCAGTCCCTGGGCCACATAGTGGTCTGGAAGAGCACCCAGATCACTCTGGAGCTTTTGGTGTGACGGCCAATCCTCTATTGGTGATCTGGGTCCTCTTCCAGACCACTATGGTTTTGATGAATGAAACAAGACTAAGATTGGCCACGTGTCCGACCGGGTCCCGCCTCAGGTGCTTTAGTCCCTGGGCCACATAGTGGTCTGGAAGAGGACCCAGATCACTCTGGAGCTTTTGGTGTGACAACCAGTCCTCTATTAGTCAAAACCTTCTCAACTAACTTAAGACTCTTCTTTCTTACTCAAATTAGCCCTTTTCCTACGTTGGATAAAACTTAACATAGTATAAAATAGGTTTTAAGAACTTAAAAAAAATATAAGAGTAAAAAATATTTAAAAAATTATATCTAACCCCAAGGCACATAAGGATCAGACCCTTAATAACTACCAAAACTATCCAAACAACTCAAACCATACTAAAACTTAATATATACACAAGATTATCTCACCAATATTATGAAACATGAGAAAAATTACATTTATATTTATTAAGTAATTATGATTATTTAATTGGTACAAAATTATTGTTGCAAAACATCTGAGTCACATGTTAATGAAAGACTTATTGTATTGCTCACCTGCAAGTTTTTCTATATATGCGTGCAATTTTTAATATTTTTGCCAGACAAGTGCCATGTCTCCTATACGCATGGCAATATAACTGTAAAAAGTATCAATGACGTGGCTATTCATTATATTTTTCTCAGGGCAGGGCCAGCACGTGGCACGCAACAGTTCGATGTCATAAAACTGTCGCCTACGCCAGTGCATAACAGTCTGACAGGTCAGCGCAACCTGTGCCATGAAAAATAGTGTTGTTGGACAGGAATTTTGATTTATTTTTAAGTCTTGCTCCTTGTCCAAAGGATCAAAATATTTTGGTTAGATGGGAAAATCTATGGCGGGCATCACTGTTAAAAATATTGGAAATGGGAATGAAATGATTTTAATTTAATGGTTAATGAGATTATAAATAGTTTTATTTGTTATAAGTATTAATTTTTCAAATTTTTTATTTCTGTTTTTTCAAATAATTTTGATATAGAGTCAATTTTTAATATTTTTGTATAATTAATTTTGATCGTGGAATTTGAATATTCAAAGATAAAATGTTTTTCTATTTCCACTACTTTTATGATATAATAACACATCTTCTCTTTGTACTCTTTTTTAAGAGTCGCTTATATGTTTTTCTCACATCTGAATTTATAAGAATCAATACTTGTTTAAGTATCTTCTCCCTCCATTTGATTTTAGTACGTGTATACACCTTTTTCCCAATATATAAAAGTCATAATGAATTTTGTAATATAAACTGATAACTTCTTATTTTATTTTCTTATTCCAGATGATCATTCTAAACCTTGCATTCATGTAATTTTTTATTTCTTTATAATAATTGAGAATTAATTTACACTAATATCTCATTTACTCATTTATTTGTGGGTCTATTTCTTCCATTGTTCTTCCTTTTATACAACTCTTTTTCTTTTGCAGTGTTAGGCCCCTTGTCAGTTTCCATGTTTTCTTTTTCAAGTAACATAATACCCTGATCATAGTGATTTCACTAATGGGAAAGTGCTTGTTTTTGTAAGGATTATTTCGTAAGAAGTTAAAGCTTTGATTCTGAATTTTTCTGTGATTAAACATTTTTAGATCCTTTAACACGCACACAACACCACTGGGGTGAGAAGTAACCCAAATAAAACCCTAATGATCTTCCAATCCCATAACCCAAAATAGGACTACATCTATTTTGGGGCTCATAAAGAACTCTCCGTCCAACTTGTATTTTTTTCATTCTACATGTATCCCAGTTAAGTTTATTGAGAAAATTTAAACCGAGATACTTATAATCTGATACCACTCGAATACTCTCCTTCAAATTGGAAGTTGACACGTTTCTTATTCTTTTTTAGTGAGAAGATCAGATTTAAGTTTTGTCGATGTTCACCTGCATCCTTACCTCTTTAAAAAAGAGTTCTACGTCTCTTAAGTTTTGTGTTGTCTTTGTCATTAGAATTATATCATCAATATATATTAAGAGTTCACCACATATTGGTGATTTACCAAGTGGACCCCTCCCCTTCCATATTTATATGTCCATTCTTCTAGTTTGTCGATATATAGTCCAAACAAATTAAGGGACAAAGGGAAGTCTTGTTTGACACCTGTGTCACTATCGAAACACTTAGATAACCATGTCTGTATCTTTATTTTGGCCTTGAATTTTTCATATTATTTGTAAATTGTTGTCATGTAATATGTTGGAACCATTAATTTTTCCATTTTGATCCATAATCTGTTCCTTAGTACTATATCAAATGCCTTATTGAAATCTAAAAAATATTAATATATATCTTTTTTTATATATCCCAAACCTTTTCAACTAAGTGTTTGAGCATGACACAATGATCTATTATTAAATATTTTAATCTAAAGCTTGAAATTCCCTATGCTTTCTTTTATTTTTCTTCAACAGTATTGCTAATACTATGTTGCATCATGTACTTCCAAAAAAATTTGAAAAGAGAGGATTTGCCATGCTAGTTTGACAATTTGAAGGATTATGTACATCCCCAGTCTTAAACAAATGTATGGTTAGGATAACTGTATGGATAATGATAAAGCACCTGGGCTATATAGCTTTTCATGTGAATTTTATAGCGCTACTTGAAAATTTGTGGGCCCTGATTTGCTTCAAGTTTATAGAGAAGCTCTGCATAATAAATCTTTAGGGGTCATCATCAATAAATACAATATTAAGTTCATTCCTTAGTTTGGTGATATTGAGCTAATTACTAGTTGGCCCTTGATCACCCTACTAAATGTTTCCTAAAAATTCATTGTTAAATCTCTCATGCTTGGCCTTCACCACATTCGACCTGCAATCATTAGGGCAAAACAAATAGGGTTTATTAAAAGTAGGTATATCTTGGATAATATTTTCATAGTTTTAGAAGGAATAGAATGGGCTCATATCTCTCAACAAAGAACCATCTTTTTCAAGCTCGATTTCAAAAAATAGTATGATCGAACTGAGTGGCCCTTTATCCTTTCCATGCATAAAGCTTTAGGCTTTGATAATTTCTTTTTTTCAAGAATTCATACTCTGTTTTCTAAGGCTTTGACTTGTCTCACCATCAATGGTCACAATTTTGATAGCTTTAAGTTTTTTTGCTCCATCGGACAAGATTGTACTCTTTCCCTAGTGTTGTGTGTCTTAACCACCGAAGCATTTTGTTATTTCCTTTCTCATAGAGTGGACCATGGGCTTATCAAGAGAATTACTCCTCTTCATCACTCCTCCTAGATCATAAATGGGAATTTTATAGATGGCTCTTTCTTCATGCTTGTAGAATAAGAAGCTTCCTTCAAAGAGTTTCTTTGATGCCTTGAATTTTTTTGTAAAGCCTTTGGATCAAGCCTATAATGGGATAAAACTTAGGGTTAAAGACAAAACACAATGCCCTTGCTTTTGTGGGTCTAAAATTATCAATGAAAATGGATCCATACAAGGAGACATTCAAATTTCTTAGTATTCCCTTTGCTTTTGATACCTCCTTGTCGTTGCCTTAATCTAGTACGTAATTGAAAGAGTGAAAACAACATCACAAGCACTAGATTACAGAGTCCCTTTCTATAGCAGGAGAGATCAAGATTTGCACTAAAATTATTATAGCCATCCATGTCTATTATTCTTCTTGTTGGGCTCCTTTGAAAATGTTATATGACAAATTAGCAAAGTTACAAACTTTCTCTGGGCTACTACTAAATAAACTTGAGGTGTCCACAAAGTAGCTTGGGACATTTGTTTCATTCCTCATGAATGGGCATTATTGATATTTATAGACAAAACACCGCTCTTTGTGCTAAGTGGATTATAAGGGGAATGAAGCTTGGAAAATTATCCTAAGACATTGCATTTCCTGTAGGGGCTCCTTATAGAAGGAATTGTTGGAAAAACAATGGATTTCACACTATATTAATTACCTTTGTCATATCAAGATAGAAGGGTCCTTTGTGTATTTAATAGCATCAGGTAAGATTTTGAAGCAATGAAGCCTTATCTATAGTGGGTAAGTGAAGGTTTTCAAAATAGTCTCTCTTTTAATAACCACAATCTTTGGTGGTCCCCTGTCATGACAAACATCAACCTCCCTCCCATTGATATGACAGGGATAAAGGCTCTTTGGCTCTTCAGAAAAAGAATCTACACAATTTGGCATTTGGTTTCCTCTCGAGATTGGATCACTTGGCATGTTCTAATAACAAAACATAAACTTGCCTTTTATTCTATAGATTTAAGTCTTGACACATATGTCATGCTTCATAAGATGGGTTTGTAACCTCCACTTAGAAAAGGATTGGAGGCTGAATTTCAATACTACTCTCTTAAATTATTCCCCATGACTCATTTATTAGATCATGTGTTTGTTTTCTTAGACTTGGGTAAACTCAATAAGCGATTCAATTTGAATTCCTTGTCCAAAATGTGGCTTGTCAGACGTAACAAGTTTGGAATGCTAAGCTTGAGCCTAAATTAGTTCATTTTCTCTAGTATCTAATTTATCAAGGTCTTCCTCTTCGGAAACATCTCAAGTACATTGGGATTCCTAACTCCAAGTGCTCGACCTACATCTGACCTAAAACCATCAATTACATTTTTTGAGGATGTTTGAGAACCCAGATTACCTAGCAGTGGGTTCATAGCCTATTTCAACATTATCACCCATAGTTGTTCAATTGGAGACATTTCTCAGTGGCCTCTATACATTGACTTTCTATGGATTTGTTTTAAAGCTATCATTATATTTTAGCTATGGAAGTATAGAAATTCAACTATTTTTAACAATGAGAAGCTTTCTATGGTATTCTCTGTTAATGATAAAGTGATTGTTATTTCTTTGAATTTTTGCACATCCGAGTGTAGAGGGAGAAGGTGGTTTGAAATTCCAACATCTGTAGGAGCTCTTGAACCACTAGGGGAATGTTTCCTACATTATGACCCATGTTCCTCTTGGCCATCACTTGCATGGCACTCCACTGGCACCGAGACTTTGACGACGTTGGTTCCACAACAATTTCTCCTTCTTTGCTGAGTTCGCCATTATGCATAAAACCTTACGTTGTTTCATCGCAATAAACTTACCTGTGTAGGGTTGTGACCCAATGAAATATTGTGGATCACTGCCATGTGATTAAGTAATCAGAGTATCTTTAGCTCCTTCTAAAACCACTCATAATAAATGGGTGACACTTAATCCTCCTACAGTGGAACCTTCTTTTTATTTTTTAAATGCCCAAAAATATTTTTCTTCCCCACCTCTAAATACTATACATTGTGCTTAAGTGTAATATAATATTAAATTTATTTAATTTTTATTTTAAATCTAAATTTAAATTTTAACATCTATATTTAATATAAAGTTACACATGTTTCCTGTAAACAAATTTAATAGGTTTCATGGCAGCTTGTAAGGTCCGTGTTTCAGAACGGGTTTCCGTTGCGGTCACGGCTGGCCCTAGAAGCAACAGAAACAACAAAATACAATTGACGTGTGATGCTTTTTTTTAAATGTGTCACCAAAGCACAGCTTTCAAGAATTCCAATCCTCCAGACGGATTGCTATAAATGAGCTGCATATCTCCCTGAAGAGACGCACAAAAGAAAATGGAGCAGCAAATGGTGTTAAAAGGGCTAAACAAACAAGAGAAGGAGATTTCTTTCACTTTACTGTATGACACGCAGGGCTCTCTCATATACGAAGAGATTACACGTCTCCATGAATATTATTTGTTTAATGCAGAACTCCAGCTGTTGAAAGAGAATTCATGGAAGATAGCAGAGGCCATTAACCCGAGCAGTTTGTTTGTTGAATTGGGTTGCGGTACTGCTCGGAAAACTGCTTCTCTGCTCTCTGCGATTCAACATGTCCACGGAAGGTGATAAGGTTTATCAGTTCTTTTTTCTTTTTCTTTTTTCAACATTTGGGTCGAAAGAATACTTTTTGTTCGTTTCAGATAATACAGATTCCGGATAATTTGCATTTTGGGTGGCCAATGCAGATGCATGTATGTAGGAATTGATGTTTCTGAAAGTGCACTGGATGAGGCGAGAAAAAATCTATTAGCCGCAGGACTGAAACCCAGTGCCATTGAGTTGATACATGCAGATTTTATCAAGGGTCTGCAGATAGTTAAAAGCCGTTATCCTCAACAGCAACTCTGCATTGCATGGCTTGGCAGCAGTGTAGGCAATCTGACAAAGGAAAACGCTGTGGAATTTTTTAAGGATGTTTTAAAAGCCGCTGGATCCGCTTGTCAACTACTTGTCTCCATGGGTAAGTTGCAAATTTTCCCTTCCTCTACTGTTCAGTGGTTAGAATCAGCGTTTTTTTTTCCAAGTTTATTGTCACTTCTTCATCCATCCCCATTGTCTTCATTGTAGGTCCTTATTATTTATAGTACCATCACCTTCCTTCTCTCCAAACCCTACCGTGTATCTATCGTTCCTGCAAAAAATATTTCCTGACAATAAATGTTATATTGTGTAGATATGTGGAAGAATCCTGAAACCCTTTATTCAGCATACCACGACAAGAAGGGAGTAACTGAGCGTTTCATCAAGCATGGTATGCAAAATGCACTTTCGTGTATTGGATATGCATCGGACGAGAACTCGGTGCAATCATGGAATTATGAGGTGGAGATTAACAAGGTTCTTAGAAGAGTGGAAATGTATATCACCTTCCCCCAAGGTTTGAATCTTAATAAACATCAAATACAAATCAGGTAATGGCCTCTCTCCAGGGTAAAGGCATTATGAATCCTTCTCTGCAACTAATTTTATATGCATATATAGATGGTCATGTACATACTGATGTATAAATATTGTTAACATTTTGACAGATCTGGCGAGAGGGTTTTGGTGGAGTACTCCTCAAAATATAGTGTGGAAGACATTAAACAAGCTGCAACCAAGGCTTGCTGCCAGGTGCATAGATGCTGGGGAGACAGCTCATATTACACATGTCAAATATTCTTGCCTGTTAGTCATGGTTTAGTGCAATGCTGGAATGATACTGATGAATTGTTTGGAGGCATCTTGGATTGGAACTCCAAACCTATTGATCTGCGACATCCATACATATTCTACTAGTAATCACCCAAAACCACTTAAAACAATTTTTTTGCTCAGAATTTCTCTGCAGTCTTCTTGAATCTATTTCTTTTTATTAAAACAATGCTTTAACAGGGGCTTCCTTTGCTTTAAGATATCAGCATGGCAAATAGGCTTAGCTAGAAGATATCTAAAACATCCAATTCTCTTTAAAAACTTTGGATTTTAACTATCATATAAGATTAGCTAATCCAATGGCCTCTGTTCTCCAAGGATATTGGACAACCAAATTTTATGATCAGTTCTGGAATGGTCTACTCCTTCAAGTGAGATTGAAAATAGTGACATGAACCATTCCATGGCTTCACTTTGTCATCTACAAGCCTTGCACCTTCATAAGGAACTTCCACGAAGTTCACTAGTCCCGGCATTATTCCTAGTAGTACTGTCAGTACTATTTCATCTCAGACTTGCACCTTCATAGGAACTTCCAGGAAGTTAATCCCGGCATTATCCATAGTAGTCCTGTTAGTACCATTTCATCTCAGCAGTACTGTTAGTACAAAGCTTTTCTACAATCAAGCCCACTTACGTTACTACCCTCCCTGGTTAGCTTCATAAGCAATTTGAAGAAAAAAGAATAAATCTCTTTTATTAGTCATTCCCCATAAGTTACAATCAAGGCAACTTACCTCGCTACTCAAACCACTTAGCTTGCGACCCAGTTTTGGTCTTGTCGGTTTTTATATTCTATTCCAATTTCAGATAATGTAACAATTAGGCTTTTTTTCCTGGTGGTTGAAGAGTACCATATATTATATTTTCCAATAATATATGGTGTGTAATAATATGCTTGCAGTGGTCATGTTTGTGCCTTCACAAAGCTACAAATGATAGGAAACTATGAAGAATCCGAAATGGATACCATCTTTTCAAGGGGAATTGACCCCAACGTCCTGGACCCGTCGCAGTGCCACAGCCATCCAGATATACCCTCCACGTGGCCCTCAAAGGAAATAGTGATCAACTATGTCAGAAGAACCAAAATATGGATACAGAACGAGGCTGCGAAGGGACAACTGAATACCGGGGTTTTTTCCATGGTAATTGAACATGAAAGAATGCATCAAGAAACAGTAACCTACATGATAGTCCAAGACAGGAAAAAATCATTTGAGAACAGAACAAAAATACCCATTACACCCATCAACAAACCACAGAAAGGCAACTCGTTTTCTGACATTGTCCTGCACAAAGTTCCAAAACCAGACATACCCATTGAAGCTGGAGATGTCACTTTGGGGGTCGACCCATGTGATATATCTACTTTCGTATGGGACAACGAAGGCCCAAGATTTTTTACAAAAGTTTCAGAACCATTTCTTGTAGCTGCAAGGCCTGTTTCTATCAAGGATTTCCTATGCTTCATCACTAATGGAGGCTACAAAATCAAGAGCCTCTGGAAACAAGATGATTATGCCTTCTTCTCTGAGAATGGATTTGTCTATCCAGCAACATGGTCTTTGGTGGGAAACGAGTATTACATTCATGGCTCTGATTCAACCAAGCATTGGACTGAAGTGGCTGAGGAAGCTGTGTATGTAAGCCTTGCGGAGGCTGAAGCTTTTTGCAGGTGGAAAGGTTGCAGAGTAATGACAGAAGCAGAGTATCACAGAATCTTGGACTGTGATAAGCATGGAAAGAAGGTTTTAAATATGAGAGGAGGTGGTTGGGAGTGGACTAGCACAGAGTTTTACCCATTTCCTGGCTTTAAGCCTATGCCAGAGTACGTAGAATACTCTACTGATTTTTTTGATGGAAAACATTATGTTCTGAAGGGGTACTCAGATGCGACCCATGTCAGCATGCGCAGAGATTCGTTCAGGAACTTCTTTCAACGTCAATACAGATACGTGTTCTCAAAGTTCAGATGTGTTATCTGATGGGTTTCCGACACACTTCCATTGCATGTATTTGAAAAGATTATGGGGTCTATAAATTTCATCCTCAGTTTAGCATGTGTCGATAAAAATGGCTCTCTTTCATAGTGTTTTCAAATGTAAGCATCATAAACGTACTTTCACAACTTTATGAGTAGTTTATGGTTTTTTGTGTTTATTGGTTATAGAATTGTATTACTGTTGTCTTCATGTTCCTTTTCACATTTCATCTTTTTTCTTTCTTTTTTCTATAGGTTTTTATTTAACAATGTATGCTATACAATTTTGGGGCCATAACCATATAATGTAGAGTTTTTAAACAGGGCTTTGCGACTTTTTTAAGGTTTCATGCGTTATCTTTGATTTGTTGGCCTTTCTCACTTGTTATATATGGATGGATTTTTGAGTTGAATTTGAAAAGTGTATATATATAAGTATATTAGGGCATATAAAAGATAAAAAATACGTATTAACTATATAATGTACAGTGTTTGAATAGGGCTTTGTGATTCTTTTTTGGGTCTCATGTCTTGTCCTTGATTTGTTGGCCTTTCTCCCTTGTTATATGTGGGTGGACCCCTAAGTTGAATTTGAAAAGTTTATACATACATAGGTGTATTAGGGCATATAAAACATGAAAGATAAGGAATACACATATAATGTATTGAAAGAATCTATTGTGAAAGTGCAAGCTCTTGGATTAGATGGCTTACTATGTTTTTGGCTTGAGTTAAACCTGATTTTGCCTTCTAGAGCTGATTTGAGATTTTCAAATAAGATGTGGCTACCACAACAATAGTCTCATTCATTAGCTCTACTTAGTCTCATAAATTAAGCTTGTCTCTTTACTATAGTAATGCCACACCTGGTCAATGGGATGTCATGGAAAGCCCTCTTTTTTTCCTACTCCAAACTCAAGTCAATGACCACTAATTTTTGTGCCACTTCCAAGCCTACTATTTTACTGATCAAAACTTTGGGAAGCAAAAACGGCTCCTCTCCAAAACCATGAACCTTAATGAAAGAATATTGGGCCCCAAAAAAGAAATCATAGGGGTGATAAGTATCAGATAAGATGGCCCTAACTAAGTCATTCATTCTATTGTTTATTCCTTCTAAATCCATCTCCCCCATTAGTGGCGCCACAAAATGCTCAGCAAACTCATAGGTATCTGATGACTCTGACAACACATGATTCCATGCAGACATGGGGATAACGGTGCGGGTGTCTATTGCTTTTAAGTTCCATAGAGTCAAATTCATATGATACTATAAAAATTGGGTATTTTGATACAAAATAAGGTGGAATAGATATGAAAAATACTTGAAGGTAGGGTGAACACTAAAATTAGCTAGTTATTGGCTCATGGTGTAGATGATGTGCTCTGCATAATTGAACATGTATGTTTATGACCTAGAGATAGTTTTCAGATGGAAAATGGCTACCAACTACCAGTCATGCACCATTCCATCTCTATTCTCCCCAAAAATGAAATTGAGCATCAAACACACATCCTGGGAGTCTGAAGATATCTTGCCTTTCTCAAAGGGTGGGGATAGAGTTTGAGTACTATCTTCAGGAAGATGTAGCTCCTTATTTAAAAATGCCTATTAATGGTGTTCCTGGGACCAAACATGCCTTAGATGATTCATGTTGTAGACCTAGCATGTCATGGATATCTTGGGGGTGATCACTACCTTGATCAATCCTTTTTTAATCATTGTGCTTGTGAGATTATAATTTTGTGTGCATAATTCCACCAATCTAGGGTATGGGTGAACTATGGATACTAGATATTGAGCCAGCCTTGAGGTCTAAATCCTCATGATAAAGGTTTTGGGCATCCTTTGATTCATCATTTTGGCATGCATTGCCTCTCTAAGGGCCTTGGTCTTTTTTAAAAAATAGGGTCAATTTTTTTGTTTGCATAGACAAGGATGACAAAAGAGTCCGAAGAGACACCTTTGAGCACTGTTTTGGTTCTTGGGTATATGTTTTTGGGTTGCACAAGAGTTGAAGTGTATGACTTAGATGATGTTGATGCGGTGGCCATTTCAACTAAAACCTCTCCTGTGAGAATACTCTTTTCTGCTCTTTGACTCACTTCTTGTTCTCGATTAGACTTAGATGCTAGCTCCTCGCTCAACTCTGAGTAAACACTTTGCTTATTGGTGAAGAATAATGAGACCCAAATTCTCCTTTAACTCTATGTCTTCTATGAGTGATAATTAATGACTTTCCTTGATGGTTAGTCATGTCTCATTAAAACTTACATCAAGTCACCAAAAAAACAAATCTTTGAGATTCTCTAATCAAAATTCAAAATTTTAACATTAAAAACCCTTGGGAAAATGTTAGATAGGCATCCTTTAAGAAAGGCATAGGAGAAAAAATCCTAAGGGATTATAGAGAGTCTTTAATGTTAACACGTGCTTGAAGAAAACTTAAAATAAGAGAGGCGGGTGAACAACCTCAAAAAAAACAATAGAAAGGAAACTAGCCTAGCTATGATACATTGGTCGCATGATTTTTATACAAAGAATTTAAGGAAAATCCCATTAACAAGAATACCTAGAGACTCTCCATCCTTTGTCTCTAATTTGTAAGTGTTGTACTAATTACAAGTAATTATTTTAAAGGGGCCTATCCATAAAGAATCAAACTTATTACAGTTTCTAGGTTTATCCGCTCTCACATCCCATTTTAAGACCCAAGCACCAATTTTAAAATTAGGTTCTGAAGTTCTTTGATCAAACCAACTTTTGATAGTTTCTTGTCGACTAGTCATTGACTCATGTGCTGATTCTCTTTTCTCCTAAAGCTCCAACAACTCTTCTAGTCTAGCTTAGATTAGACTATTTTCTTCAACTTCTATTTGATTTATCAACTACAAGGCTGAAATTTTGATAGAAATAGGAATTACTTCCCCTTTTCCACTTACCAACTCATATTAAGAGGCCTTTATTACCTATTTAGGTGTTATATGATCTACTCATAAAGTCATCTTTATGTATTCATGCCATCTTCTTTTGTAATCATTCCCCATTCTCTTAATGAGTCTAATCAGGTTCTTGTTAGTCAACTCTACCAAACCATTCCCTTACAGATAATAATTTGATGAAGTCTTTAGGTATATACCATTTTTTAATTCAAAATCAGACACTTTGGACCCTAATAACACCTTATCATTGTCAGATATAATAGTGTGAGGTAGTCCAAACCTAGTTGTAATTCCCTGCAGGAGATCTAAAATCACATTCTTTGTTGCTTCTTTTAAGGGTACAACTTTTGTCCACCTTGTGAAATAATCTATTGTGATAAGGATCCACTTGTGTCCCATGCTCAAAATTAGATTAATCATTCCAATAAAATCCAAGCCCCATTATACAAAAGGCTCTTCAACAATTATAGGGCTGAGTGGCAATACAACATTTCTTCTCTTACTGATGTAAAAATGATAAGATTGACACTTACTAACCATAGTATGACAATAAAAAAACATAGTGGTCCATAAATACCTTAAATGGAGTATCTTGATAGTTGTGGTCCTTGCAAAAAAATGGCCTTCAGATGTTTCATAATGTAGTTCATGTAAAACCTTTCCAATTTCTTCCCCATTTATGCATTTGAGTAGGATCCCATCAAAATTCCTTTTGAAAAGGAAAACGTTTAATAGGACAAATTTGGACCCCTACTATCTATAGTATCTTCTTTTCTTGTAGGGTAGATGACTCGAATATTAGCTAGTATTTATGAAATTAACCCTATCAGTCACCCAAAACTCTAATTCATTTTCTTGTATTTGGAGTATAATATCTTCAATGACTTATTATTCTATTAGAGTTTCAAAATCTTGAGAAAAGTATTGACACAAGCCCCTCCCTCTTATTAATTTAGTGGGTTTAAATTTGATATCATATTCCACTATCTTAGTTATCCAATTGGATCTCTTTTTGATGGTTTCACCCTCCATTATGTATTCCCTAACACTTGAATGTGTTATGAATATTGTGATCTTTTTTCTAGTAACTAAGTGCTTAAATTTTTGAGTCCTTTAACAATAGCATAAGCTTGCCTCTTAACAAAATCATACCTTAATTCATAGTCTCAAAGAGTCCTTGAGAAGAAGGCAATCAGATGTTCTCCTTTTTTTGTATCCTTTTGGGTTAGCACTGACGTTATGATATGTTCTCCCCCATAGACATACATGATGAAATCTTTTGAGAAATCAGGGTTGTGCAAGACTGGGGTTGATGTAATTGACCTTTTGATACTCTCAAAAGATTTTCACCCCTCATCCATCCATTTAAAATGAGGTCCTTTTTAAGCATTAGGGTGATGGGTCTAACCATTATGACAAAGTCCAAAATGAATCTACTTACAAAGTTAATCTTCCTAAGGAAAGATTGTACCACTTTCTTGTTTACTGGTAGGGATAAATCCAATATTGTCTTAAATCTTTTTGGATCTATGGAGATCCCTTATTTTGAGACAATGTGTCTAAGTAAATTCCCTTGGGGTACTCCAAACACACATTTTTTAGGGCTTAAAGAGATCTCATATTCTTGGAACTTTTGAAAAATAGCTTCTAATTGATAAAAATTATCCTCAATCAACCTAGTGAAGATACTGAGATCATCAAGATAAATCAAAATTGATTTATTTATTAATTCCACAAAGGCAATGTTCATAGCTCTTTGGAATGTATCCCCTACATTAGAGAGTTTGAATGGCATTTTGGCATAAGCAAAAGTTACCCCTTTTTTTGTGAAAGTGGTCTTGTGTTGATCTTCTTCTCATAACCATATTTGATTATAACCTGAGAAGCCATCTTTTAAGGAAAACTTCTTTGCTCCTACCACAATATGTAGAATCTATTGCATTGAGGGTAAGGGGTAGTGATCCTTAAGAGAGGCCGTATTGAGATCCCTGAAGTCCACACAAAGTTTAATCTCTCCATTATTTTTCCTTACTAGGACCAAGTTAGAAACCCATGTGGAGTGCTTAATGGGGAAGATAATCCTAGACTCCAATAATTTCTTGAGCTCTTCTACCATGAGAGACTCTATCTTTGGATTAACTATTATTTGCTTTTGGTGAACAAGTTTTGATCCTTTAATTAGGTCAATAGTATGTTAGACAATCTCTCTCTTATAACCCTGAATATCCTTGTATGTCCATGCCATTACCTTATTATATTTGTGACATAAAGCCACCAATATTTATTTTTCCTTTTGAGTGATTAGCTTCCCAACTTTCAACTTTCTCCTATTGGAGACTTCAAGTTTATAATAGTATTCTTTACTTTGCACGAACTTTCTTTTATCCATGTTTGCATCATGAGAATCAAACAAGTTCTCAAGGGTTATTAACCCATATAAAATCTTATTGGACCTTAATTGTATGATTTGGTTACCATACACCTCTTCAATTCTAGGTTTTAATTGGTCTGTAAACTCTCCTGACTATTATAGAAAAAGTATGATCTAGTGATCACTCTTGAATACCTACCAATTGTCCTTATTATCAGGTACAATGGGTTGAATTATTACCGTGACAACTCCCTTATTGGTTAGCAGATCTTTGGTTGGATCAAACTGGGATTTAATTTGAGCCATTCTATCTGCTTCAATGTTTTGAGTCCTTGGGATGACTTCAATATTGAAAGAATCAAAACTTTAGGTCAAACCCCAAACTATATGGTATTAAGACCTCATCTTTGGGTTCTTTGCTACAAAAATTTCTCTAGTTTGTTTAACCACCAACTCCAAGTCCCTGAGGACTCTTAGATTCTTGATCCCTTCCTTATGAGTGAGAATAAAGTCACACACTAGAGATTCATACTCTGCTTCATTTTTATTGCAACCAAATTTAAAATGCAATTCCTTAAAGATATTTTTACCTTTTGGGGAAGTGAGGAATATACCTGCCCCTGAGCCCTTCTTGCTTCTTACTCCATCAAAATTTAGAGTCCATATTAAATAATTTTCTATGGGGATTTCCTTTTCAATGATTTCACACTCCATTATGTCAAGGATTTTGGGATTATCATCATAGATGATATAAGTTCCTAAACTAGAGGAATCAAAGTTTCCAAAAGGATCTTCCAATGTCAAAGCTAACAAATAGTTCTTACCTTCATGTTCACCAACTTCTATTGAATCCTCTATACAAATTCTTTCTTCTCTTGTGATCATTGCATGGGAGGCTTTAGACCTTGATTCCATTTGGTCTGTAATGTGTTTCCTTGCATAAGGGTTTTAATAACACTTTCATAATAGAACCATACTTGGTTCTTAGAATTAGATGTGACCAATCAAGGAAAAGTCTCTAGATAGGCACAATCCAAAGATAGGAGGGATGTATATAACTACTATATCTTTCAAAATAGTTATGTTTGGGAAAGAATATAATTGTAATGGAATCCCTCTGATGATCCTAATGGTATGTATTGACTTTTCATCAAGTTGCATGACTACTTTTGTCAATGGCTCATATTTGATATTTAAGGCATCAGCTATTAACTTAGGCATGATTGTAGTGCTTGCACCTGAGTCTATCATAGAGTTGTGATGACAAATTTTACCCACTATAAGATTCATATAGAAGGAGTTAGTTTTAGGCTTTCTTACCTTTTTTTTAGCGTTCATTAGGATTGCTGGTTGTTGTGGCTGAGGTATTGCCAATTGCTCTTTGCCTTTATTTTATGGAGTTTCCTTTGTGGTACTATACTTTGGGTCACTATGGTCTTTTAGTGCTTCTTGAAATAGATATTTTTGCTTAGGGATGGCCAACATATCCCATAATGAAATATTATTAGGGACTTTCTTTATTTGTTCCACCACATTGACTGGTCTAAGTGTTGTGCCTTGGAGTACTATGGACACCATGTCCTTTCAATCATCATGTTAGAGATCCCTTATTTATGAGTGGTTATTAGAACTTCTTGCCTTGTCATGTGGACTTGAAAAACTAGGGTTTAAGTCACCATTATTGAGTTGGGAGGGATAATTCAGGGAACATAGGCATATGAGGCCTTAGGGGTAATTTACTGAAATCTATTAAATTATTGTCTACTCTTACTATGAGTTCATAAGCATTGGGAAGAGTCTACCTTCCTAGTGATTGAATCATGACTAAGATATCAAAATTAAAATCTTTGAGATATAAAATGATTTCCATACCTATAGGTGGTCGAGTTGAGATTGGGATTCTTTGCCATGTCTTCTAAAATCTAGTATTGAAATCAGTCATTGCTTCTTGGGGGGCTCTCTTAATAGTGATTAATTATTGTAGGAGGGATGATCTATCTCCCTTTTCATTGAATCTATCATATAATGTGGTTCCCAATTGGTCCCAGTTTGTAATAGAATTTGGTGCTAAAGATTTGTACCAATCAAGAGCTCTTCCTTTTAAAGAGACAGTGAGTAGTCTCAAGGCTACATTTTGTTGCATAATAAAGTGGATAGTACATACATCAAAAACATCTTGAAGATGTTCTGTTGGAGTCTTGAAGTCCTCTATAGTGAATTTAGATAATGATTTTAGAGCATTAGTTAGAATGGGATCCCATGTATCAGGAGGCATTGGTAAGATAAATGGACTTCCACTGTTCCAATTAACAAAGTTTCTAAGTGGCATCTAAATAGCCATTTGACCTCCCAAAGTAAATTTTTGAGTTATATTTCTCCTTGAAGTAGTCAACAAAGGTGTTACTAAGAGTCCTGGGTTTATTGTAAATTGAGATCTTGTAATTGGCCAATGATTCTCCCTCCTTGAAGGATGTCTGGTCATACACTTCTAAATAAATTAGGTCCTATCCTACTAAGCATGCTAGAAAAAATATTGATTCTTAATTTTTCAAAAGTCATGGGAAGTTTCAAAGATGTAGGACTTGACACTCAAAATAACCCCTAGATTTTAAAGTTGGCTCTTCTCTTGAGGTTTGGTGTAAAGGGAGAGAAAATAATGCATAAAAGGAGTATTTAAAATACTAAGGTGATACGCCAAGATTGAATTCCTTTACTAAATGACATAGTGAAGAGTGCTAATATAATTTATTAAAATATTAAAGAACATAAAGCATGATCAATAATTCTAGTAAAGACTATAGAATAACCAAAATCTTATAATAAAAAAAGTAACTTGGATCATCATCTATCTCTAACAACACAATATTAGTTTCAATAGTTTTCCCTGAAAAGATTAAAGAGTATGCAACATGGTTAATATTTTCATTAATTATGTGAAATTGACAAAAGGCTTATAGTAAAAAATGAGAAGCAATACTAAAAATCAAACTTTTATTTCACGGAACACCACTCTTTCTTTATATATGAACAAATTACATAAGGCAAAAATGCACAAAATAAAATCTTCAAACTCTTAAGAAAGGAAACTACTAAAGAAGTCAAATGCTTTTAAAGAATTGTCTCCTAAAACTTTGTATATGTTTTAGATGAATGCCTCTAATTCCCCATTTTATAGCTACTTATAGCCCAACAAAATATCCACTATAAGTTTGTGCCAATTTCTTGAGGTCTAACCACTTGTCCAAAATTTTTGGATCTAAGAAACTGCATGCCATTGGAGATGAACCACTTGGGGCTTATTTCTATTAATTTTGCTAGCTATCCCTTTCATTCTATTTTAATTATTGATCCTAATTTGTCTTTAACATGTAGTCTCCCCAAACATGGACACATGGAAGCTTCCATGGCCTTTTAGAGTTATTGAGACTCTTTCCTACTCTTTACTTAGCTTTTAGTTTTAATAGCTATTGGAGGTTCTACACCGTCAGATCCATATATCCCAACTGAGTCATTGATCATCTTCTTATTGTCTACAAGCTACATGTGGAATCCTTTCACAAGTTGGTAGGTCTTTGATATTTACCTTAGCTCTAAGGAGTATAGTGGACAAATGTGGATACCCTCAGCGTGCTTCATACTCTCCTGCTACCTTTTGACTCAAATTAAAATTCTATTTACCCATGTGTCAGCCTTGCACTCAATGGAGGCTTGTAAAAACTCTTTTTCCTTTGAGGGAGCATCAAGGTGACAAGTGTAATTAATCCATGTTCATTTGAATCTCAAAACCTTTTTCTAATATTTATCAAAAGGGGACTCCATGAAGCTTAGTGTCTACTATTCGACTCATTGTTGGGACTTTTACTTTTATAAAAATGACTACCATTGTACCACGTGTTTGTCATGTGCAAGCTAAAGGCTCCTTTTGATTCCTTTGAGATAGAAACAACATCGAAGTGACACGTGAAAGCCTTCACATGATTCTTTACTTAGTTTTTTTTGCCTCAAAACTTGGAATGCTGTATAGTACTTATCCAAAAGAAAAAATGAGAGTCTCTAGAAAAAACAAAACTTTGTAGAAAATAATTCTACATTAACCATGCCTATTGATGATGATCCTTTCAAATTTTGTAAAATGATACTTTTTGAAACTGAAGGCATTCCTAAAGTGGTACCACCTAAACATTTCATTCCTCTTGAGCATATACACATCTATGAAATAGGTGAGTCAAGTACACTATATCCTTCATCTCTAGATGTAAATAAGGAACTCAATACTAAGGTACACATAGATACACATCAAGAACAAGAACCATTGCCAAAAGAGATAACAAAGCCAAAAGATCCCCTAGCATTTGAGACTCCTTTATTGGTCAATACTGAGCAGAAAGATGGCCATGTTTCAAATTACTATGATAGTGATGATGATACCACTTATGATATGATAGATGAGAAAGTGCAAAAACTAAAATTTGATCCACTTTATCACCTTTTTCATAATCTATTCAAACCTATAGGTCTTGGTACATATAATCTAAATCCACTCAAAGAAGATAGATAATTGAATCCAGATAATGGAAAAACAAAAATGGTAGATGAGAATGTAAATGCTTATTAATCCATACATCTCTCTTGGTTAAAAACATTGAGTCAACATTACAAGGGTCAAATGCAAGTACATCATGTGAACAATGTGGAATATTTTCAAAAGGATTCACTGCAAACTTTACTGATCATGTCACAACAAGATACTTTAGATACCATATTATCTATGTTACTTGAACATCAAATGATATCTTTAGCTTCTAATAAACATAGATCAAGTAGTAGACTTTTACTTACATAGGGAGTAAAATATTGTAGTTATCATCATATTATTGGCCATAATACCAATCAATGTGAGGCATTGAGGAACCTAATTTAGAAATATAAGAATGAAGAACACATACAAATTGTGTTTAAAATGCACAAAAGGAAAAATCCTTCTTATCTTTCAAAGTGACCAAAGCATGAATATTTAACTATTATTACTAATATTGATAGGGTTTATTATCACCATCTCTAGTTTTATAAAAATAAATGGGTTATAAGTTATGGTACTATATTTCTTGAACAATTGGGGCATACTAAAAATGAACTAATATAGTCTCCATTGATGCCCAAATCTTGAGGATACATCTAATTACCTATCACCTTTTGTCTACATGTAGTAAGCTCAACCATATGGATATTAGATTGGGAACCATATTTAGAATTAAAGCTTGGAAGAAATTGGCTAGCCTAGTGGAATGCCAATATATATACAACAAATATGTGTATTAATTTTCTTGACATGGATACAAATATTTGCATATAACATGATGGGTATGGTTATTTTCCTACACCATTAGCTTTAAGTAAACCATTAGATAATAACATTGAATAAGTGGAAATGCGTCATTATAAACAAATATTGAAAATTTTCATAGGTGGTCCTACGCATTTTCATGACGAGGACATCTTTTATTAGGCATTCTTAAATATTCCAAAAATACCAAAAAAATAAAAGAATAAAAAATCCAAAAATATTTTTGGCATATACATATTCGATTGGCTCCTTGGCATATATGTGTTAGTTATATGATGGATAACATATCAATTAATTTTTCATACACATATTTTTCATGATTTTATTTGAGTGTGATACAGGCATATACAAATACATGATCTATGAAATTTTGCATGTTGATCTTTCCCTCTACTCACATCCCCAGGATGCTGGGGGAATCCACCTCTATGATCATGATACATCTAGGTTACATCATTCTATGGTCACTTTACATTATCATTTTTGATATTATATATGTACTTACACATGCATTTATCTATGCATCTATATTTCACAGTGTACTTGATATGCTATGTATTTGACATTTTTTTCTAACACATTTGATCCATGGGCTACTATGATATCTTTATGCTTGTTTCTTATGTTTTCATTTATGCATTTCCTTGAGTGTCTTGATTTGATATTGTCTTTTTTATAGAGCATTTGAAAATGCTCCATTGTTTGTGTCTCCCATGCCTCTATTTTCCTATTTGACATTTGAATATGTCATTTATTTTTGTATGGACATTTGAATATGTCATTCTTGCTTTTGTGGGCATTTGACTAAGTTGTGTCCATTTGATTATGTAGCATTTGAACATGACCCTTACTTGTGGTCTCCTTAGACCATTATCTTTTGATTTGATTTTGAATTCCCTTGCGTGTGTGCTTGATTAATTCTTGATATTGTACTATTACTATCTATATGTTTCCATGATCTTTATCATGCATCTTATGCCTTAATATGATCACATTCTATGTTAATTAATGATACATTTACCTAGACATGTTACTTCTATATGTTATATGCTTCATTCATAGTTTTATGGTTATCTTATCCCTTCAAGGTGAGGTAACTAAAAGTTTAAATTCTTCTCTCACCTCAAGGGGGGGCATATCAGTGTTAGCATGTCATAGAGGCATGGCTTCTACATGTTAATAGTCTCAGATTCAGTGGGAGCATGTTTTATAAACATGTTCTCTACACACATAGTATTCAACATTTCCAAATTATAGTGGGGGAATGTTTTGAAAACATGTCCTCCACATTAGAACTTATATCATTTTTTAGTTTTATATTATAGTGGGGATATACTTTGTAAGAATTTTATCCACACTTACATAGTTTAAAATTGGCTAAATTTCATAGTTATACGATTCATTTACATCTCTATGGTAGAATTCTATACATTGGTACCATTATAATATATAGTTTCAGCATGAGACATATCTAAGGTGCATATGCTATGCAATGTGTTCCTAATATTGTAAAATCAAATTCATTTCAGATTTAGAATACTTTCAAGGAGTTTCACCACCCACCAGGTTGGACTTTTATGGACTATATTGGGCTAATCTACTTCAATAATTAGTTCACTTTTTGGTATGGTTAAGATGATTAAATCACTTAATCTTGCCAATTTTTTAGGTTGGACTTGATTATATCATCAAGTCTCACTAGTTTGATAGTATAAGTTGACTTGGTTCACTCACACTCACTAGGTTATAAGTATGATTGGGTTACATAGTTAAGCTAGTTTCAACTACTAGATGGAAATCCACCTTTTATATAAGCTTGGAATCATGGGTCCTCCTCTCTCTATATATATCCTTAGATACATGAACTTTCTAGATTTGTATTTGTCATAATCTCAACTTTAGTGATTCATAATGATATATCTTTCAAATGAAATCTCCAAAAGGTAAGATAGTTGTATTGATACATATGTGTACTCTTAAACCTTGTTCTTTTTCAATTTCAATCATTTTAATTTCAGATTATATGTAATGATTACATATTGTAACAAGATCTTGGTTTTAGGTCAGTCACCAAAAAAACCCTCATGTTGGACTCAATAAAAGGCAAGGTCTATTATACACACCCATCTATTCATTCCTTTCCTTTAAAATAATAATTTCATTACCATATTAAAGGTGGGGAATGTATATGACATTTATGAACTATATATCACCTTAGTCTTATACACTTGGCAAACTCAGGTCTTAGTTATTCCACTTAGCTCTAGGCCTTTCTCACTTCTACAAGTCTCACATATGCTCTCTCTTATGCCCCTTGGCCTATCTCTTAGTTTGAGAAGTCTTATGTTGATGACCTAAGCCTTATATCTTACCTAGAATGCTTAAAACATGTTTATCTTATGCCTATGTAAGTTCTAATCCTATACCTATTTTCTTACTCCCAGAACATTTGAAACCTAAAAAAACACCTAAATCAACATAGGTGTCATGTTTTGATGCAAGTGTTTAGTTTTCTAAAGTCATCTAATTTCCAAATGAAATATATCCTAATGGTTGACCTAAGTTATATTATATGAGACATTATCCAAAGGGATTGGTATAAATATAAGATCAATCCTAATTCATTCCTCAGCTAGTGTAGACCAAGGCAACTTATCAAAATCACTCTATCAATAATTGAAGTGAGAAAATATTCCCTATTTTATCATATTTTTATACTAGTCATAGATACAACACATCTACAGGTCTAAATTACTAAAGGATCAGACCAGGAGCTATATTTTCTAAGTTATAAGCTAGGTCATTGTTATATTTACTTATCACACATTGCATGATTCACACACAACCAACACATAGGGGAAAAATATAAAAGTCTGAGGCCCTCTTTAGAGTATTGGATATGTAGGCATTACTCATTTATAGATGGTTCTTTAGGGAAACTTGACACTATGTTCCCATTAACCAATTTTTTCCACAACCACTATGAAGATTAAGAACTATGGTTTTGATCATTTAACAAGGAATGACAACCCACGACCCAGATCTAAATACACTAGAGTAATGGCGATGACAAACTTAGAAGCATCCAGGTGGTTGTATCCTATTTAAGTAGTTATTCTATATTAGACACATGTGTTCAATATAGACACAAGTGTCGATGTAACCCTCATGGATGACACAAGTTTTTATGGCTATAGAGGCACTTAATCTATAATTTATCAATTATTATATGTGTGTGTGTGTGTGTGTGTGTGTGTGTGTGTGTGTGTGTGTGTGTGTGTGTGTGTGTGTGTGTGTGTGTGTGTGTGTGTGTATTAGTATCATAACCAACTAAGTATATTGTTTTCATTATCATTAGAATATCTAGCATAGTTTTGCTTTCCATTTTTAGCATATCTTAGCATAATAAATTTAGTATATATTCTATCTGAGTTTTGTAATTAATTGGCCTAGTATAGATATTTTTATCAACCTTATGCTTATTAATTTATATATTATTAAACCTATCTACCCATAGTAGGATACACATCTAATTTAATTTTAAGAAAAAATGTTGGGCCTTTGTTGTCCCATACAAAAGAAGATATATCACATGGGTCGATCGTTAAAGTGATATCTCTAGCTTTAATGGCTATGTCTGGTTTGGGAACCTTATACATGACAATGTTAGTAAGCAAGTTTCCTTTTTATAGTTTGTTTATGGGTGTAATGGGTATTTATTTTATATTCTCAAATGATTTTTTCTTGTCTTGGACTATCATATTGGTTAAGATTTCTTAATGTGTTCCTTCATGTTCAATAACTATGGAGAAAACATTGGTATTTAGTATTCCCTTAACAACCTCGTTCTGTATCCATATTATTTTTATTCTAGCATAGTGATCACAACTTCCAACCACCTCCTCACATCTGACTACCCCTAAGATGACATATTTAGCTTCAATAGATATGTATTATTTTGTAATTTTGTGCATGAGAATGTCAAAAAACAAGTTGTGTTTATGTAGTTTGGTGATGGGTATAATGGGTATTATTTTTGTTATAATCTCATATTATTTTATTCTATATTAGACTATCATGTAGGTTTGGTTTGATGCATTCCTTCATATTCAATTACCATGGAAAAACATAGTGATGTTCAATTGTCCCATTGTAGCCTCATTTTGTATCCATATTTTGGTTATTTTGATATAGTTGATTGCAATTTCCTTTGAGTTCCATGTGGAGGGTATATTTGGATGGTGATGTAACCAAATGTTAATTTTTTTTGATGCAGTGTACTAATTAAGAGTCTTTTAATTATTAATTATTTAAGAGTTTTTTACTAATAATATCCATTTTGCTAACTTCCTTATTTTGGTGGAATTAGGGAAAGAACTGGAGTTGTTAGCTATTTTTTTAATTGGTCACTCAAGTTAGGAGTCTAATTATTATTGCCTATTTAAGATTGAATAATTATACATGTTTGAAGGAGAGTAGATAAAATATTGGAAGGGAAAGTCAATGTATTTTGTGCATGCAGTTCTCAAAGAAGAAATTGATTTATTATTGCTTTCCTTATCTGTTGTGCTAGTATTATGTATGAAACTAATGTTTTTTCAATTTTTAGTCCAAAGGTTTGTCTACATCAGTTTGTATCAAAGCATCCAAAGATTCTAGGATTATATAATTTATGGGGAAACCTTAGCTACTGTTGAGGAGATTATAAAATCACTCAAAAAGAGTTGTGGATATTATTATGGATGCAGAGATGGAATTTGGACAATGATTAAGAATGATTGAAGAAATTGATAGAAGGGTGGAAAAGTATCTTCAAATAAATAAAGTTTTAGCCTTGAGGTTTAGGGACATGGAAAAATATGAGAGAGACATGGAGCAATAGAGGGTAAAGAAACAGAGGAAAAAGATTATAGACTTTATCAAAAGCTTGAAGGAGGTGGTTATGAGAATAGAGTTTTCTCAATATCATAGAGAAGAGAGAGAGAGTATAAAGATGGAATGGATCACATCATTCATTGTTGGAATTAAAAGGAAAAAGGTTTTTTAGAGAAAGAAGACATTGGAATAGATGAAATAATCTCTTTTAGAAGAAGAGAATTCTGGGGTTGAGAAAAAACTAGAAATAAGCTCATTGGTAATGTATTTCATGCATGGAGATGTTGTAGCTAAAGATGTTCAACATGTTTTAAAAATTGATCACATGGAAAATGAATATAAAAATTAAGAGAATAAAGAAGATGATGTGGTCTTAATGCATTATCAAGAGGAGGAGGAGAAAAAGATTGGAAAATATCTTGAAAATGATTACATGCATGAAGGTCAATCTAGAGATGAGGTTGATTTTCAAGTTACAAAATAAATTGCTCTCATAGATTATGGTGTTGAATATAAATACACAAAAATGGAGGAAGAGATAATCATTTTTTAGATGGTCATTGTAAGCATGAAATCAAAAAGACAAAATTTTAACTTAAGTGGATTAAAAGTGAAGAATGATCTTATAATTTTTTATTTTGCTAAGTTAATATAGGTTACAATTAAGGCATAAATTATTCTTGAAAGTATACATAATTTTTTACAAGAAGAGACCTGATTTGATTTATGAAGGAAACAAAAGAATACAAGTAAAACTAGATTTGAACCAAGAGTTTTAGAATTTTAGAAGAGATAATGATGTAATTGATTGTTAAATGTTTTATTTATAGTCAACTAATTAAGAGTATTTTTAGGAATTATTTACTAATAATGGTCATTTTCCTAGCTAACTTGTTTCGATGGAATTAAGGGAATATTTGGATTTGCTAGCTATTTTTAGAATTGGTCACTCAAGTTAGGAGTCTATTTCTTTTTACTATTTAGGATTGAAGAGAAATAGATGTTCGAAGGAGAATAGATATAATATTGGAAGGGGAAGTGGATGAATTTTTTTAATGAATATCAAATATTTTATTTTATGCATGTAGTTATCAAAGAAGAAATTGATTTACTATTTCTCTCCATTTGTGTTGTGCGAATATTATCTAAATAGTTAACGAGTTTTTTAATTTTCAAGTGAAAGGTTTGTTTACATCAGATGGTTGTGACACTGTGACAGGTCTAAGATGTTGGGGTCAATTCCCCTTGAAAATATGGTATCTGGTTTAGATTAATCATAGATTCCTTATCATTTGTATCTTTGTGAAGGCACAAACATGACCACTACAAGCATATTATTTACTGGGTGGCAGGCTAAGTGGCCTGAGTAGCAAGTGAATTTACCTTCTCTTTAATTTATGGGGGAAAACATCATGGCTATAAAAAAGGTTTATTATTATTTATTTCAAATTGATTAGAGATGAAATAATACCAATGGTACTACTAAGATGAAATAGAACTAACTAGGAATAATGAAAATATTACTGAACTTCTTGGAAGTTCTCATGAAGATGACATGGAATGGTTCATATCACTAATTTCAAACCCATTACTTCACCCCTTGAAGGATTAGATCATTCAAAAAACTAATAGTAACTCCCCATAATGATCAAACATATATAAGACATCCTTTAAATTTTTATTTCTCTAATATTCTTGGAGAACAAAGGCTATTAAGTGAGTTAATAATAATGGTTAGATACAATCCATTGGTCTAATGGATTATATCCACTCCAAAGTTTTAAAGAGGATAGGATGTTTTAAATTCCCTCTAGCTAAGGATACTTCCCATGCTTATATCTAAGACCAAATGAATTCTATCTATGGTGCACTAGGTAGGTGTTTTTGAAAGCATATTTTCTATAAAATGAAACACATACAAGAAGACTGTAGATAAATTTTGATCTAATAAAAACCAAATTAAGTGGTTGAGGGTGATTACTAGTAGAAGATGTATGGATGTTGTATATCAATTGGGTTAGAGTTACAATCTAAGATGCCTCCAAATATTTTATCAGTATCCCTCTAACATTACACTAAACCATGACTTACATTTAAGAACATTTTCATTGTGTAATATGAGTTATCTCCTGAAATCTATGCACCTGGTAGCAAGCCTTGGTTTTAGCTTATTTTGAGTCTTCCACATTATATTCTTAGAATTATTCCCTTAAAATCCTTTCACCAGGTCTATCAAAATGTAAACAGTATTTATAAATCATTATGTAAGACCATCTATATATGTAGATAAAATTAGTTGAAGATAAATATACATAATGATTTTTCCCTAGAGAGAGGCCATTACTTGATTTAGCTTTGATGTTTATTGATATTCAAACCTTGGGGGATGGTGATATACTTTTCCACTCTTATAATAACCTTTTTAAGCTCCACTTCATAATTCTAATAAGGTACTGAGTCCTCATCCAATGCATTTTGCATACCATGCTTGAGGAAGTGCTCATATACTCCCTTTTTGTCATGGTATGCTGAATAAAGGATTTTATGATTCTTCCCCATATCTACACAACATAACATTTATTTTTAGTCAATATATTCCGTATGAAAAATTATTTTGGTGATACATATGTAGTAGGGTCTAGAAAGGAGGAAGGTAATAGTACAATAAATAATGAGGACCTATGATGAAGATAATGGGGATGGATGAACAAGTGTTAATAAACTAGAAAAAAAACACTAATTATAAGCACTATAAAGTATGGAGAAATGGAAATTTAGAAACTTACCCATGGAGGCAAGTAGTTGACAAGTGGATGCAATAGCTTTTAAAAAATCCTTTGAAAATTACATAGCATTTTCTTTTGTCATATTGTCAACACTATTACCCATCCAAGCAATGCAGAGTCATTTTTTAGGATAACAACTTATTACTTATTGGAAACCATGATCTCATCATTGTTTGAATATAATATAATAGAAGAAATCATACAATTATCCCCTTTAGTTGCAATATTTTTTTGAGTTCATGTTGAATTGTAGATTTCCATTCCCCCATATTATATTGGAGAATAAGAAGATTCAAACTACAAGTAGATTGGGAGTAGATTTGATGCACAAGAAACATTAAATCTCATACAAATGAAACCCTCATTTACATGTGTTAAGATCACCCATTCATGATCCTTAATAATTATGCTTAAATCTTGATTTTTTATTTTCAATATCAACTAAAATGGCTTTAGTTTGATAAAATATTTTTATCAATATTTTTATTATTATTGGGAGTTTCATTATTAAAAGGGCATAAAAATATTCTTTATGAAATTTAATTTTATTTATGATAATTTGTTGTGCATTTACAAATTAATTTATCTGAGTATAACTTTAAATACTCAATTAGACCATGGTTTTGATCATTAATCAATAAGACCATGGTTTTTAACACTGATACATAAGTAATTATGATAAACCAAAATTAAGAATTTAATAGAATAAATAGAGTAACTCAGACCCTAATTATTAATACATTTTACCATAATTGTCTTGTCTTCCTAGTAATGAATATATTTTATGAGTTCCAACCATATGCATACTAGTATTGTTTCATAATGTATTAGAAGATTTCTATTTTTATAATTATAAAAAATGTTTTTAGTGATTTCCATTTTTATAATTTAAACTAATGCTTATAATAATATTTTTGCATTCATAATTTCCTAGATCATAAGAATGCTTAGTGGGGAAATCTATTCTTGATTTGGTAGATTTAACATGAAGTCAACTCTTAGCAATGGTGGTTAACCCAACATTTTTCCTACCTTTTTGATAGTATTTTTACACTTATCCTCTATCAATAAATGCATTTGGTGGGACCATATCCCCTATTTCAATAGTGATTTTAGGAACCTATATTTTCCCAATATTAAGACATTCATTTCCTCTATTATCTTATGTACTTGTTTTGGTTGTTGTGGTAATTATTCTTGAGATTATTGTCGTAATCATTCCTCTAATAATTTAACAAGTATGATAACCATAGTTACTTATATCAATAACACTAATTTTTATATTGAACTATTGTATTCATGGTCCTTGGTTTTATCCCCATGTCAATTGTGTGATCTAGTCTTATTTTAGGTGGCAAGGCATCTACTTAATGGTTTATATCATAACAACTTCGAGAGCATCTTAAATTCTTTGATTTTCAATTCACATGTCCAATTATATTTTTTTAACTTCCCTTATAACAAATAATAAGTATAATTTCTCTTTTTATTTGGTTTTCACCATGTTGACCATTTTTTGTTTTGGGAAGTCATCATCATCATTGTCGATAGGACCACATTTTATGCATAACTCTGATACTTGGTTTGGTATTGTCTTGAGCTCTTACCTTCTAAATTCCATGGTATTTAATTAATCATTATTATTCTTTCCCACTAATCAAATCAATTCAAAGATTTGAGAAGCTTACCATGTGAATCAATTTTATCCTCAAATAAAATTTTAGACAAAGGTGGACACTGTCTACATGGTTTTGAGATGAAAGAATAAAATGCGACTTGGAAACAAGATATTTTCAAGTTTAAAAAAGAAAGGAAACATTGCATGAATAAACTATATCCAATTTTATGATTTCATTGGATTGAAAGTATGGAAGTTTGGATATAATTGTAATGAAAACCACTTGTGTTTACCAAAAAACAATCATTTTCTTACTAAACTTCATAGTATTTTCCATTCATATTTTTGTTATAGATTATTTTTGAAGGAAATTCATGGAGAATAGGTATATTTGGTATAAAAAGGAAACAATTAAAATCATGCAAAAAATTCAGTAAAAAATTAAGTGTAAATAAGATACACAAATATTGAATTAATTTTTTTGCATATGCTGATAGAGGTTTACCTTTTTAATGCAATCCTGATCGAGGGTTCAGTAAGAACATACCATATTAACTATTTATTTTATATCTTATAATCTCATTTATAATTACACCATCTGTACATAGAGTGGTATATTGTTGAAAGATCAAGAGTATTATCATTTTAAATATTATGTTTTGATATTTCAACATACATCAATGATAATATCAAGGGTATATAAATGATAATTACATAAATCTCATCTTAAAGTATAACCTTTTAGATCTTTCAAGAATTGTATGAAGCCCATCTTGGGTAGGTCTCATACAATCTCATACACCTTATACAACATTAACACCATTTTATGTTTTTTTATAGTTAAATAAACACTGATGATAACATTAAGGGTCTAAAAATGACAAAATAAACTATCATACAAGAATTCTTAACACTAATATATAAAGAAGTTGTAAACAATGGCCATAGAGAAACCACATACAAAAATGGCTATCCTATAATTCCATTACATATATATCACATCAATGGATGTTCAATTTTAAACATTATTGAAATCCATAGTTTTTTTAATTTAATTTTACCAATGTTTAAATAATATTTATGCAAAATGCCATAAGTATACATGACATATTAGTTAGAAAAATTAATGTTCATGAATTTCCCACCAATACTTAGGCTCATCAATTAGACTTACCCACACATGTTGTTACACTTTACCTTCTAATTTTTTATCTCATGTTCATATATGTAAATCTTTTCATCATAATTTATGTTTAAGGCCATGCCTATCTATCCCTTGTATTCAAAGAGTGATTTGGTGTATGTATTGGTAGTATCAAGATTGACACACTTTTTTTTATAGTTACAAATTCTCATTGGTAAGTGTGATATTTGTACATTGTAACTCCTCACTCTCCATGGTCAAATTATCCAAGACTATGCTCTTCTTGACTACTATGCTTTCCAACATCTATATGGTTGATCTTACTCTTTGAAGAAGGTAAAAACAATTGGTTTACCATAATGAGGGAACCATTTTTTAGTATGGCCATTGAGAACTTAACACCAACATGATTTGTCACTGACCCAACACCCTCACATCTCATCCTTTCAAGAAGCTATTCCAAATATTCTATGATTTCACCAAATACTTTCACATCTTCATTTATATGTACCCCTGTATAAATACATATCTAAGTGAGTTAGGAAATTTAATCAAACTGCAAACTATATAAGCAAAAAAACATAAAAATCTTATATCATATGACAACTATGTGAATTAGGATATGTAAAATATAAATTATCTACATGAATTATGATATTCAAAATAAAACATAACAAGTAATTCAAACAATATATTTTCTTGTCTAATCTATCAATATCTATGCATAATAGCAAGCAAAGAAGAAAGTCACTAATTAAATCAATCTAGATGCACTACTAAAGTGTGACATGTAGAGTTTTCTCTTAGTTGAAGTTATATTGACATACTTCATAAATAATTCATAAACTATCTCCTCTTAAAATTTGGGATTTGTATCCTTGCAAAGAGGATGTCACTATTTGATTAATTGAAATCTTATTTTAAATCTTGTAATGAAATTTTGGTTGTGGCTCTTGTAGATGGGTTTTTATAAGTATAAGTAACCTCATTATACCTTATGTATCTTATTCCAAGAATCGATATAATAATACTAATTAAGCATTGAAGTGTTGAATGTATGGATTTAATAGGATCTTTTGTATAAATATAAGTTTATGATAAATATTTATTTAATCAATCACATAACAAATAATAGAGTTGAAAATGTAAACTATGATTTATCCTTAGATTGAATAAATTCCCTATCCTTACCAAATAATGAATCATTGAATATTTATTTCACTTCTATTATTGTGCTCAAATTTACCTTATGCTAACTCCTAAATCTATTATAAAAATCATTTTTATAATTTTATCACCTCATGAAGAAAGATGAACCTCCAAATATAGTGGTTATATAGAAGTGAAATTAAAAAAATTGTGTGTTGTTTCACCCTACATTGGAAGGATACATATACTATAATAGAAACAAAAACTATATGATTTTGATAATATTTATCATCATTTTATTAATTATCATGGAGAAATTGGCTTGCAAGATTGCATCACCATGATTAAATGAATTAATTGATAAAGCAAGATGAAATGTGTGCATTTTGCATGATACTAAACAGTAATGGAACTAGAAATGTGGAACCCTAAATGAAGGTATGATTGAGTTAACATAGATATATTTTGGAAGATCAAAAGATGACAAAACAACAAACTTTTCAAGGGACAAATATTATCAAAGGAATGACCCAAAAATTTATAATAGTTAAGACCTAGACTAAGGTGTATCTCTAATAAAATTGTTAATAAAGTTTAGAACTTTTTAGATTCTTTTTTTTCATCACTTGTTAAGGTTCATGAATCAAGTTTTAAGAGTGATTTCATATAGCACAATATTTATAATTACTTAACATAGATCACTCAAATGGATAACACATTAAATAATATTTATGTTGTGGTAAATAAAGGTATGTTCCTAGATATCAAGATTATGAATATGTTTCATGTGAATTTGTGTTGACATTTTACACTCATATAGATCCTCTTAGAATAACCAACTATGGTAGAGAATAACTAGGTTAATAATAATCTAGGACATGAAAGTAACTAAAAAAAATACAAAAGCAACAACTAATAAAAAAATAAAGAGATAAAAATCTAAAAATGGATAAATTCCCTGAAACACAACATCTATGTACAATAAATTGAAAATGGCCAAATGTATTTTGGAAAAAAATGTTCTAAAAGATGACAAATTTTGCATCTTAAATTGTTGTCTTATATGATCACAAGCATTATCCTTAAGTGATTGCCAAAGGTAAGAGAATTGTGTGTAGTAGTGAAGACAATATTTCCCAATGCTACCAATAAAATTAAAAAATAGAAATAGACCATAAAAAAACCTACTTAAGCAAAAATATGGTTTTCACCATGGAACAATATTTGTCTTTTTTAATAAAAATTTCAATCTAAATAGGATTGAATACTTGTCCTAGAATTTTTCATATTCATCAAAAATTTCCATGTGGGGAGGGGATGCAAGGGCATCAAGTCCATGATATATGTAGTAATCTTGTCATTAATTTGTGTCCCACATTTTTAATAAGGTCTTTAAACCTTGTATGATCCATACTTATGTTTTCATGAAAATTATAAATGTATTCAAAAAACCTAAATGATACTAGAAGTTAAAACATGAAGAGAAGTTTTAATTGATTTTGCATTCTTGTAGTCTAACATGAAAAAAAATATAGGAAGAACAAGAACGAAATCAAAATTAAGTACATCCAATAGAATTGATAGGATTTGTTGAAGTGTTTAATTCCTCACCCTCACTCTTCCTCTTCCTTGAACTAGGTTCCATAGAAATCCAGTGAAGTGTTGTGTGAGTTGCCTAAAAATATAAAGACAAGAAATGAGAGAAGTAGAGGGAAAATAGACAAGTGACATGATACACCCTTCCCCACAATAATGCACAAAATATTATATATGATTCCATCCCATCATGATTACTTTTAAACATACATAATTACATGTGAACATGTGCACATGATTATTGAAATTTGTAATATTCAATAAAGAATAATGTAAACATGTCAATATGATTGATTATATATGAACATATTTGTCAACATCATTGCATATCATACATATCAATGTGATTTATTACATACACGTGAATATAATTTCATCATTTAACCATGAAAAGTCTTTCAATACATCTTTAATTGTAATATTTACCACCAGATCATTACTTACAACATATATAAATGAAACACTTATTATCTAGAAGAATACATAAATGAACCACTTATATTAAAATATCATGTCCAAATAATATGTATCATTACACATCATACATATCATGTGAAATATATCATGTCTAAGCTAATATCTACCAAAAAACATCCATGTTCATGGCATGGCCAAGAAACCCCTTATCGAGGAAAAGGAAGATGAAGTGGATGAGAAATGAATGTGATTATTTTTTGCCCTGCCGTGAAGATACCTGAATTTCAAATTTTCAAGTTAGAAAGGTTGATTAAATTAAATAATAAGACACCTACATGAATAAAAAAAAATACTAGTTTGCTAAATAAAAATTGGATCTCATACAAGCAATAAATGGTTCATAATTCTTTTGAAGACATCACCTCATCTTCATCCAAATCCTAAATGAAATTAAAAGATAGAAAAAATTCAAAATAAAATTTGGTAGGGATTAATGAAACCAAAGGGAGTTAAAATTCATGTTCATCATCCAAACCTTTTTTGATTTCTTTACACTTCTAGTGGATTAGTGCATGCATATATCACTATTAGGCCATATTGCATTTGACTGGACATTATTTTGTAGCATGTCTTCCTCAGTCATAACAAATAAAATTAGCTCTAGATCCTCATATAAAACCCTTCTAATGGTGTAAATAAAAAAATAAATTATATTTGGCACACCATGGAAAGTTTGAGAACACTCAACAAAGAATATTGTCCCTTTTGTAGCCATACAACCTGTAATGTATAACTACACATTGTCACTGGGGTGTAAATTAAAATTTTGTATGGAGAAAGAATTAGAATCCATTTCAGAGGCACTAACACTCATATTATCCTAATCATTTTAGATTTATCACTCAACACTACAATAACTTCAAGGTCTCGTGCTTGCTTTATGGAATTACTTTATAAAGGACCAATAAGGAATATTATAACAATGTAAATTTTACATAGAACTATATTAAAACATGTTTGGACATATTCATTGAGTTTAATTATGTGAGGCATCTCATTATCACTAAGTCCCCCCTCACAAACCTTTTTCCCTTTATGTGAAAGGCACTCCCTCAAAGTATTGCCATCGTTCTTGCTAAAACATGTCTGAGGATCATCTCTCTTACTTTCTTATGATGATTGTTGTAGAAATTCATAAACTTAAAATTACCTAAAATTTTTGTGCATGCAAACCATTCAACACATTTCATCTAACTTGATGTTCATAATTTTTTTCACCATGCCCTTGTTTCACCCTTAGTCTTTCTTATTCTATTTGTCAATAATAATTTATCCACTTTAATAACACTCGCCTTCTCCATTCAATGTTTTGAATTGAATCATATGAAATCATCTTCTCATTGATATACTATAAATCTATCTAACTGAGATTACATACTTAGAAGGCATTTTCCCTTCCCATCCATGATATTTCCAACCTATCCCTCTTATCAACACTCTAATTTTTTAGCAATCAGTCTATTGAGATACATTTTATTTATCTTTGAGTGTATGAATTTCCCATTAGATTATTTTTTACACTACTGTCATGACCTAGAGGCCTCCATGGAACATGATGCCTACCATGAATATTATAGTAGTGAGTGTTCAATCTATCTAATGATCAAAATAGATGACCACCCTCATCTGAACATGTGTTGCATGGGAATAAAAAGTAATAGTGAAAATACCACTTCACAATACCCATGTATAAAATCTTAAATTCACCCATAAACTATCATTTGAAAAACAATCATGAGTTTATAAGCATGAAAAAAATTATTATATCAACAAAAATAAGAAAGCATCCTCAAAAATAAGAAAATGTACTTATAATTTTTAGCTCCTCCTCCTCTAGATCAGATTATCAAGTGTATGGAAGCCAATAAATATCATCATCATAATCTAATTCCTCATCAACATCCTCCTCAGCCTTTTCCCACTTCACCTCCTCCCACCGTAATGGTTAACATATACATGTCAATCCAAAAATATATGGAACAAGAAGCATCTATGAGCATGACAAAAAAAACAAATAATAAGTACATTCAATACTTACATTTGTGGGGAAAAATTATTGTGAGGTTTGTTATCACCCCCATCACCTTGGCTATACTCTGCCTCCTTGTGCCAAAACAAAAAAATAAATTATAAAATCACAAATTAGATGTGAAGTGGTCTGATATTGACTATTACAGAAATGCAAGAATAAGCATATATGAGCATGATGAAGGAGCAAATAATATGTAAGACTAATGTGTACATTTGTGGAGACAAACTCATTTCAAGGTTCATTATCACTCTCATCACCTTAGATTTGTTATGCCCCCTCACACTAAAATAAAAAAATAGCATAGAAAATCACTAATGGATGTGAAGTTGTCTAATATTGATTATTATACAAATGTAAAAATAAAAATATATGAGCATGATGAATGAACAAAGAATAATTGCAGCCAATGTGTACATTTATAAAGAGAAACTCATTATAGGGGTCATTATCACTTGCATTGTCTTGGTTCCGTTCTACCCCCTCCCAATAAAATATAAAAAACAACATATAAAATCATAAATTAGAGGCAAAGTGATCTAATATTAACTAGTATAGAAATGTAGAAACATTATTAAATTTGGCATGGCTAATATACAGAGCATCATTAATAATACATGTGTTGACCCCTCATCTACATCCATATTTATAAAATAATCAAATGCCCATAGACATTACATTTGGGGATAATGGTAACCATAGAATGGTTGTCTCAACCTAGTAGGAATCCCACCCTGACTAGTGGATGCACCATCTAAAACTATCTTAGTATCTTCAACAACTCATCATGAATGTCTAAACTCAGGGAATGCATGCAATGATGATTAAATGTTGATTTGTTTCTTATAAAACAATTAATATAACAATCAATTACTATCAACAAATAAGATTTGAAGTAAAAAAATATGTGTCATCAATAATAGATAAAATTGCATAAATTTTTCTTTGACTCAACAAAACATTCTTGTAGGAAATCATTCCCTTTCGAGTCATCCATCATAACTATGGAAAAAATAAAAAGGTAATGATAAGAAACATATAACTCACACTATTGGAATTGGTATAAGAGGGTTTCATACTTTTGGTAGATGTCTTCTTAGTATGTTGAAGTTATTATTGGTGTAATAAATGTATCATATAACTCCTTAGTCTTTTGAAATGACATGCAACATACAACACAATGTCTATAAAAGTCAGTGCAGTCTAAAAATCAGCCATCATAGAATGTTTCATGAACACAACATGTTTCAAGTGCATCATCCATGAATAACCACAATAATAACATGTTTATTAAGAATAACCAATAGTAGTCCAAAGATTTCCATAACCTAACATTTTTTGTAAAGAATAGCCCATAAGTTTGGATTATGGTTTATAACATTCAACATTGTATAAAATTTCATCTTATATTTTTTACTATGTATGTATCTTTAAATACATAGTTCATTTCTATGCACATCTTCTCTTCCATTTACAATAATAGTACCTTGGGAAAATGCTTAACATTAATTTAACATAAAGAGATTTTAAATATGCCTCTACCACAATTGAACTATTGGTTTATTAAGAATAATTAGTGCATGACTTTCACTAGTTTATGACATGAGATTATAAACAAGCCTCTGCTAATTTATGAACTACTAGTTTATGATTAATGGATCACTTAAGTGAAGAAAAATGCAATCCTGAAACTATGCATCTTCATATTAAATAACCATAAATTACATAGACAAAACCACATGAATTGAATAATATATATAATTGGGTGTAATTTCTACATTAAAAAATTTAATGTCCTAGATAGGTTTAAGAAGATCAAAACTTATTGAAAATCATTGTGGTTAAATAATGAAGACATATATCAAAGCCAACTGTGTTCAAACCACTTTTCTTTGCAATTGTTTCAAAATTTTCAAGCATAAAAATGGATCAAGGATATGATAAGTTTTCTAAATTATTAATTTAAGTATTATTTTCCAACATAATATAATTTATACCACTCAATAAAATGGTGTTCTAAAGGGAAGGAAAAATTTATTAAATTTTAGTTATCTATGAATTGCATAAAGACATCTATCAGAAACCCCTTAGAGAAATCTAGGTTTAGTTTCGTGCCATACCCCTTCCTATTTGAGAGTTTATTCAAGTTTACTTTCTATCTTCATAACCTCAAGTGGATGGTTCATATATATATATTTGGATAAATATCTTTATTTAGATATTTTTTCTTCAAAATTGAATTCCTTGTTTGTCATTTTTGAACTAAGTTGATTGTTAGAATTTACCACTTGCTTCTTTGGAACATCAACATATCCATATATTGGCTTCCTTCCTTGATATACTCCTTATAACATCCCATGCCATATAATTTTTATGAAGTATGAGATTCAAGGAGAGCCTTCAAGTAACATGCATTATTAATATACTCATTCAACTTGGATCCCTCTATGTAGCCTCTCATACCTATCACAAGTTTCTACATTGTACATTTATTATGGTTTGTTGAATACATCATTGTGCATTCATTTTATCTTCAAATTTATTTCCCACATGTCCTTAATATACTAGATATAAGTGGGTATGATCACCATACTTTTTGGGACGATAATAATAATATCTCTTATATTTACTTTTTCCAATAATGGATAAAGAAAAGCAGATCATTTTTTAATGTTTTATCTTTAATGAGATCCAATGGAGATATCATTGTTTATAGTGAGACTTTAGTGTGTTTTAGTATCCTTATCTAGCATTTAAGACACATATTATTTTTCATTTACATTTGGTAATTATTTAATAAAAAATATGGCACCTTTATAGTGGAATTTTAGGTGTATAAATTTGATTACCTCATTTTTAGTCTTTTTCAAACATTCAATGTGTCAAGAAAATATTTATTACTATAGTTAATAGTGTTAAAGGTGATTTATTTTTTATATTAAACCCACCCAACCCTACAAAATATGCCATCAATACTCCTTGTACTTATTTTTCTCATCCCTAACATGGAGGAAATTCTACCTTGACTTATACATAGTTTAGATTACAAGGGCATATGAATGTTATCGGTTTTATCTTTAGGTTTTCAAGATCATTGACTATGAATGTTAAGAGAGGATTTTAAATTAGTTTATTCATTCCATGTAATAATATCAATCGATCCCTCAATGATTTAAATTTTAATTGGGAATTCAGTGGATAACACATTACATTGTAAAAACTTCATATGTTATAGAAAAAATTAATCAAATCATTTAACTAATATCAATATAATGAAATGTAAATGAAGTTGTATTGAAGCCACAAGTATTATACATAAAAATTAACTCTCTCTAAAAATGGATGTGAAGCTATAACATGTATCAATCTTTGAGGAGATTTGAATCCACAATATTATGATTTTTTACATTTAGATGTTACTTCCTTTATATAACTTTCAAACCAAGAGATTATATATTTCCTTTATAACATCAAAATTTAATTTGAAACCAAAGTAAGTTATGGTATGATACACATTCACATCCCCCAATAAACCATTCTAGCATATCACAATCTTGTTTAAGAATTCAAAATTATAATATAAAAGGATTCTTTGGAAATAAAAAATAAACACATAAATTTAAACTTGTCCTACCATAAACATAACTTGAAGATTTGGAACCCGTTGAAGTAATGAAAGGACACCTATTCACATCCAACTACTAACTAATCCAATATTGTAATATTTTTTTAAAGATACATAGAAGAGAAAAGCAACAATATAGGGTATATAATATATTTATTGCACATAACTTTCCAAGTCTAAAAAAATAAACTATATTACATACATGAGTGAACCTTATTAAGCATTCATGAATAAAGAAATGCACATTTCAAATAATGGCATTCACCACAATCAATGAACACATATTACTTAGAACCTAAAAATTACATAGATATAAGAATAATATGCATCCATGTAGTTGTAATAAAAAACCCATCAGGTACCTAATAACTAGTAAAAAAGCCCATGATTAATTACCTAGTCTGAAAAGGATTGCTTTACAAATAAAGCATATACCAAAAAAGATGAGTGTTACATTTTTCTAACTAAAATTGCCTTTATAATGGTAGAATTGTTAATAATGTAATGGAGCACAAGTGAGACCGCAATTTAAGGTGAAGAAATTTTTCATAAAACTACATTTTACCAAGGCATTTTGTCAAACACTTGTACGACATTACATTTCACTAAGGCATTACCTAGTTGGTAGAAAACTTGTCATTTGGACCAAGATGTAGGACCTGGTGACTAACTTATGTATGTTGTATGATGGTTAAGATATAATTATGTAGATGTTTCCTTGATTAAACATGTTGGTAAATCTCACCCCCTACAACATCCTTGATCCGTTTGATAACACCCCTTCTCATAATCAATGTCTTTTGCTCCATTTGATTCAAGTTACATCTCAAGATTCTTGGAAATGGTAGGGATCATGGATTGTAAATAAAAAATGGTTCACAAAGGGAACATATGTTTATAATCATACTGACAAATGTGTGGTGAAATTTTTATAAATTCAAATAATTTTTATTAATGTTCCATGTCATAGTTTGTAATCATCATTTGAAATTGTATTCCATGCTGGTTGTTCCACATCACAAATTTTATACATGTTTTTTTTGAATTTGGCATTAGCATTAGGATGGATATAAATAATTTTGTGTTGGAGACTATTTAACATATTTGTGAGGATGGAGGGGCCCATACCCATCATGCCAACATGCATTGCATTCTTTCATGATAGTTATGATTAATTGTTTAAAATATATTATATATTTTCCATGTATTTATATTTTTTGGTATCCATGGTTTTGAGACCCATGGTTTTATCTCATGGTTTTGGTACCCATGGTTTATATATTGATATGCCTATATATACTTGCACAAACAATGAAGTAAAAATAAAGCTTAATAGTGCATTATTATATTGTAAATGGTTGAGGTAATACAATAAATGAGTCACTATGTATATTAATTGAACTTTGTAGTGCATTATTATATTATAAATTATTAATTTAATATAATAAAGGAGTTTCTAAGATGGTTTTTTTACCTGAAAGGGTTTTCCTAGGTAAATTCTAGTGTATTCCATTTCTCTTATGTTTTTAACTAAAATATTTTATTAGTATTACTTCTCTTGTTTTAGTTTATCAGATCTATTTTATCTTTCAGATCTAGGTCTTAGCTTTATGTGAAGATTTAGGATTTATTTAACTTGTGATAAACTATTGTTTGAATGGGAGCTCTGTGTGTGAGAATTTATCTAAAGGATAATGACATGAAACATAATGATAGATATTGAAAATGTAATGAAATTACTCAGTCTTTCACAAAAGTGGAATAATATATTGCAGAATTAAGAGTAGAATAACCAATTCCACAATGATAATTAATAAAAGATAAAACACTTTATAAAAATGATAGATCCACTTCGAGAGGGCAACTCCATAATAATGCAATAAGAGAAAAATTTATAATATGATGATCAAAGTCTAAACACTACCTATTGTATATACTTTACTTAGCCATGGCTATTCCATAGGCTAACCTTACTAAGAAGATAGAGAAATGTGACAACATAATATGAAAGGTATGTAAGCCACAATTTAGCCACACATGTCCCTAGACACGATATAGGTTAAGGGCATAACATGCCTCTCTCCTTAAAAATAACATAACCCTCAATGTTGAAGCAACTCTGAATGTTGATGCAAGAAAAATTCATCATCCTATATTACATCTTCACAATTCATGTTCTTCCATTTGATTAAATACTCTTTAATCTCGCTTATTCATAGTATTTTAATGTGTGTTTGAAGGACATTATTAGGTTCTATAATTAATCTATCTTCTTCATCCAATTCTAATAACTTGGTTTAGGTATAAATTATATATCCAATTACTTTATAATATAAGATACATGAAATACATGATGTATACAAGTAGACTAGGGTAGTTTTTACTTGTATGCCACACTACCAATTTTTTACAAGATCTGATAAGGGCCATAATACTTAGAATATTTTTTTTTATCATATTCATTTTATTTCAGAGACATCTACTCATATGGATAAAAGTACACAAAGACCCCATCACCTATGTGAATATGCCTTTCACTATGGTGTTGATTCAATTTTTTCTTCATTTAATTCTATGTATTTGCTATATTCTCTCTCAAATAATATAGTACCTATTATGACATGGAATTTCACCCTTGTGGGGGATTTCTTTAGTCTCCTCCACTCCCAGTCACAATATTGGGACAACCCCAGGCTGTGGGTCACCTATGATGGGGTTGAACCTCTAAAGAAGGCTAGCTTCCTCTTGATGGATCACCTAAAACTAATGATATCATAGGGAAAAGGGTTAGAAAAGGGGGTAAGGTATTGTAATAAGTATAATAAGGTGATGCACCAAATTACAAGTGAGACTCCCATAAGATTGAACCCACACTAGATCTATAGAAGATAATGGTAGTTTACACAACCTCAAAAGCAAGCTGAGTTTATAAGTATTTCATAGACTAGGTTTAGGAATCAATGGATGCAAACAAAGAGGACTTATAATACTCACTAAGAGATCACATCAATGGTATGAAGAACACTAATCCAAACTTGCACATAGCTTGAAAACATCATAAAAGAGGTCAAAAAGGAGGACAATGGATGAGGAAAACTCTCCTTCACATAATGCCATCATGTACAACTCACTAAACATGGATCCAAGGCAAGATATAGGTAAAGAAAGTCTTTATTACATTAAGATGCAATTATTACAAATGCTTGATAGGGTTTAGCCTAATCAAGAGGAGAATATCTTGCAATATCTCAAAGATTCCCATACTCTTCAAGATCAAAGAGTCCTTATGAGAGCCTAAAATATAAAAGAGAGAGAGAGATTACAAAGTGAAATAATGGGGTGATATAGATAAAGGGGAGAGAGAAAATGGGGGAACACCATCTTAGATCATTAAATGCTCTACCACTTTCAAATAAAGCCCCAACATATTTGATCAATTTAGGGTTAATGCATCATAGACAAAATAGTCTATATTTGCTCCAATAGTCTTCAAGCTCTTTTCATTCATTGAGAGATCCACTAGAAGATAAGAGTGTGTTTTATAGATGATGAGTCATGAGTTTCCTATAGAGGAAAAAACTTAGACACCCTAAAAATATATTAATGATCCAACTGCTTTCTCCAACTCCCAAATCTCTTTGTTTTGACTTCCACACCACCTTCCACTTGCTCCATGTCTTTTTTGAGCAGAAATAATTACCTACTTCTTGAGGATTTAGTTATATTGAAAAATTAGACAATTATTCATAACCATTCATCTTCCCTATTTCAATATCTAAACATAGGTTTACTCTAGATGAAAACCAATCTCCTTTATTGGTTTTACTATAGCTTTTATATCAATGCAGACCTATAGACTACATAGCCTCCTTCTTGATTTCCATTAGGCTCAAATAGACCTATCCTATCTCTGAGCATTTATGGAAACCAAGAAATCATCATCTACATAGGTATTATTTAAATAACAAAGATCACCATCTTGAAACCATATTGTAACCCTAAAAGATGGACCCTATATGTTATAAATCTTCAAACTAGAGGTTTATATTGAGCTTCAATGACATTGAAACTCTATCTTTGATCATCTTGACTATATCACTATGTCTTTTTAATGGTATTCAACTAAGCTCTAATGGTGGTAGGATTAACTTTTTATGACTTTCTTCTATTTCGACCTAGGTCATAATTATTCTCCACTTAAAATCTGCTATCTTTTAACCTTAATATTGACCATAGATCTACTTCCTCATGATTGAACAAGCATCATTGATTTTATTGGACTCATTATCTTTGACTTTTAATATTCATTGTTGATCTTGATCTAAACATCTCATATTATGCCATTTATTAGCTCTTTATTTATTTTGAATGATTCTGCTATCAGACCTTTAAATTATTGACCTCATGTGCACCATTCATATGTCTCTGTATGAATGATTTGTTGACTTTGATTAGTTTTCATCTCATTTATCCTCAAGATTCTTTGACTTGTTGATTCATTGCTTGTCATTAGGTCTATTTTGCATGATGGATCATGCACTATTAATCTACTTGGACCCACTTACCTTATCAGTCTTCATGTACTATTAGATATCTATTCAAGAACCCAAGATCTTGAAAATTATATAATTCATGATTACACTAACCCTTTAACTTGATTCTGATCATTGAACCTTGATGCACAATCAAATGTTCACTGTTAGATCTTTGGGACCCACTGACACTATCAGTCAATGCACATAGTTAGATCTTTGGTATGATTGAATGCCCACCATTGATCTTGAAGCATTTGAACTTAAAAGACTATTTAATAAAGATTAAAATTAATATTCACATGAATGTTTAAGGATTTTTAAATACCAATAGTTAATTAATATAGCTTAAACTTGACATCCCCATGAATGTCTCACTCTACAAGTCTAGCTTTAAATCTTTATATCTTGAGATAACAAGCTCATCAAGACATGAAATTTTTAGATAATGTTATAGGAATGAATAAATTCATGTCCATGTGGTCTTTTTGCTTTGAGAGGCTTCTTGAGCATACTTATAAAATGTGCAATCAGACTAACTTGGTTGCTTCTTCGTGACATGATGATGACAGTCTAGTTCTTCTAGACTTGTGCTTGAAATTTCAAGGCTCAAAATGAGTTTCCAAAAATTATGAAACCTACTTTATGTCCATGAATACTTGGAACACCATGAGAACCTATTGGATATTTTTCCCTTGAAACTCTAGACCTATTTCAAGACTTCTTTCCAAAGATCAACAAATTTCACTTTGAGCTTGCTTAAAGTGTTTCAAAATATTTGTGAGTAATGTGAGATCTTATTCTCCATCAATAACTTTGCTCATGTCATTTTATCATCTGGTCAATTAGGAGCTCTACTTAGCTAAACTATCCAAGTAGAAGCTTTGCATGTGGGATAAAATTGGCCAAAAATACCTCATGTTGATGTTGAATGTGTTATTTAATAACTCAAACATTGGGTTTCACCTTCAAGGATGAAGTGATGGGTGTGGAATGATAATCATAAAGTGCCAAAAATGGAGACATTTTTAAATAGGTATGAAAATAAGTGATATACCATGATTCTATTAGTGGTAATGAATAAATCATTATTCTTATTTATTAGATGCAAAACAACATAGATATCATTCTATGCATTTGTTGGCCACCTATGTTTGCCCATCATATTGAGGACGATATGATGAGTTATGAGCTAAATGAGTACCCAAACATGTAAATAATTTATTCCTAAAACTACTAGTAAAGATGGGATCATGATCACTTACATTGATCTTGGGAGTATCATGAAAACTTTGAACTATATTAAGAAAATCAATAAATAATGTAATGGCTAAAAGTGTCTGTGATAAGAAAAAAATGAGCATATTTTTTGAGCCTATCCACAACTAACATTATTTCATTTTTATCTTTATACCTAGACAACCCTATAATTAAATCCATTGAAAATTCCCTCCACCTATGGATATGGATAGATAAAGGCTATAAAATAACTAGTGTCTTAATTATTTCACCTTTATTCTATTGACACAAATTTATGTATGTCCCACTTGATTTCTTCCCAAAATAAATCCTACTTGATTCTATGCTAGGTTTTAAAAAATCCAAAGTGCCCCCAATTGGAGATGCATGAACCTCCTAAAGGATATTGTGTGTGAGGATATAATTCTTACATAGGTATAACATATATTTATACCATATTGTATTCCATTTCCACTCAATTTTTTTAGAAACACTAAAACCATGTTAAATATTCTAAATAATAACCTATGTATCCATGTCATTCTCCCATTTATATCTTATCTCTTCTAACCAATTTACCTACCAAATGATCATTTCACATCACAATGCTTCAATTGATATGACATCCTAGATAGTGCATTTGCTACCACATTCTATTTTATTTTATTATATACTATTTCAAAGTCATATCCCAACATTTAGTCACCATTTCTTCTTTTTATTTTAATGAAAATATTTATTCCAAAAACAAATTTAAACTATCATGATTAGTTTTTACCTTAAAGTATCTACCCATCAAATAAGGTCTCCATTACTTTGACTGCATGAAGAATAGCCATCATCTCTTTCTCATAGATTATCTTGAGCCTATTTTTTACTGGAGTAAACGACTCTCAAATGCAATGGGTCTTCCTTATTGCATGATTATTTCCCCCATTCCATATCCTAATGCATCACATTCAACAACCATTTTTTTTGAAAAATCAAGGGTAGTAAAAAATGGAGTGGTGCACATAACCTATTTCAACTTCTTAAATGCCTTGGTAGTTGTTTCAATCTAAGGGAAGGAGTATTTATTCAACAAGGTTATGAGTGAAACTATTATTATACCATATTTTTTTATAAATATATGATAGAAACCTAGTAGCCTTTAAAATCCATGAAGCTTCTTGAGGGTATTTGTCACTTGTCACTTTATCATAGCTTTGATCTTCTTAGGGTCAATTTTGACTCCTCTATGTGAAATAATATGACCCATGTGCTCCACCTTTTAGACTCAAAAAGTATGTTTTGAATTTTTAGAATAAAATTGATGTTTTTTCATAACTAATAGTACATGTTTCACATGATTCAAATATTCATCATAAGTTTTGTTTTATATTAGGATGTCATCAAAAAACACCAACATAAAATTCATCACAAAAGGCCTAAAGCTAGTATTCATCAAGTTATGAAATGTATATGGTACATCTGTGAAACCAAAAGGCTTGACCATAAACTCATAATGGACTTCATGAGTTATAAAATCTATTTTAGGGATATCCCCATCTCTGATCCAAGTTTGATGATACCTAGAATGAATATCTAGTTTGGTAAAATAAACAACACCATGTAATTCATCTAATAAATCATAAACTATTGGAATAGGGAACTCATCTTTGATGGTGTACTTGTTGAGTTATTTATAGTCTAAGCACAACTTCCAAGTGTCATCCTTCTTATGCACCATGATCACTAGGGATAAATATTCACTTTGGTTACATTTGTTAATACCTACCTCTAACATCTCTTGTACCATATTTTCAATTTCACTCTTTCAAGCATATGGATACTTATATGGTCTGATGTTTGGTGGTATACTACATAGAAGAATTATTATGGCATGATCATGTTCTCTTCTTTTTGGTAGTGCTTTTGGCATGACGCCTAAAAAAACTAGGTGGTCATCAAGAATCATCTATAAATCAATATGGGTAGACACATTTTTTGGTTGAACTTCTATAAGAAAAAATCATGCTACAAATCGTTCAACCCCTTTTTAAATTATATTTTATCATTTGATGCACTAACCAATTGTGAATATTTTTCTCATAATCCACATAGTTCAAATGTCCCACCTTCAAAATGCAAGTACATGAACAGTTCCTAGAAATTAATCTCTACTGTTCTCAAATTTGGTAATCCATTATACTCCAAAAACAATGTCATCCCCACCCATGGGAATAGAAAACATAAGATATAAATAACATGTAGTCTCACATATAAATCTTAATACTATGGAATTTTATAGAATAGTCACCATCTGTAATCATGACATAAAATTCTAGAGATGGGTAAATTAAATAGTTCAAATGAGTAACCAACTTACTATTGATGAATTTATGTGTACTCTTTGAGTGGTTCAACATTGTGACATTTTATTTCTTAAGGAAACCCACTACCTCAAGATTTTGAGAAGTACTAATACCTGAAAGTGTATGACAAGAGATAGTAGGGTGAAAGTATTTAGATGCCTCCTCTATCTCTTCCATACACTTAGCTAAGGCCTCATCATCTTCTTCATTTTCATTGGCACCTTCAATGTAGAACAAATTTTTTCAACACATTTATGTCATTTAATCCACTTGATGTTACAGCTAAAACAAAACCCTTTTACATGTTTCTATTTAATTGTTACAGCTAAAACAAAACCCTTTTACATGTTTCTCTTTAATTTTCTAAGGGGTAAATATTGCAAGCTCAAGAAATGATTGTGTTATGGAATTACATTCATGAACATTAGTGAGAGCCATTTGTTTGACCAACTATTTTATCTATTGCCTTGCACACTAATGGTATGGATTCATATATTGATGTTGGATTAAACATGTGAACCTCAATTTGGATTCTATCCTTGAGCCCACCCAATAATAGGTTAGTTATGTTTTCTTCATTGAAATCATCCACATGTAATGATAGATTCTAGAATTATTGAATATAATACTTAATAGTCCTTATTTATTACAATTTTACTAACTGATTGGAGTATTTTTTTGAGACATTATTTTGATAATGCATATACATCTCATTAGTAAACATTGACTAGGTAACATAAAGGCCCTTATTTTTATTTTAAGTGCACAACCACATATACCAAATGAACTAATTAGGTTTAAAATATAGAGATGAGATGACCACCTATTGTGCACATGGGTTATGATGTATATCAAATAAATTTTTATTTTATTGATCCAAGTGAGTGTATCCTTACCATAAAACTTATACAATTCCACTTTTGGCATCATGCGCTTCAAACCAATATTGGATTTATGATTATTCAAATTTGGAAAAATCAAATGGAGTAGTGGTGGATTATTTTATGGAAGTTGAGCCACAAGAGTAGTCAAATTCACACTAATAATTTCCAACTAATTCTTCACATCATCAATATCCATTTTTACCTCATTAATTTCCCCTTTTACTACATTGAGATCATCTTTATTCACCATGATTTACATATCTAAGTGAAATCGGTAAACAAACTTAGAAACTAAAGGATCTACAATTTATAACTCCATGTCATCCTTATGAATAGTTTTTGGAGTGTGTTACCCTTTCCCATGGTTGCAAGTGTTAGGACCAACCATGTACAAACCCTAGGATGGAGGGTTTGGGGACTAAAAAAGTGCATTGATAGATTATATCATTTCAATTGTCTCACCGAGATGAATCTAATGACTGTTAATTTTATAAGGGTATAAAAAAATATAACTTATAAAAAATACTTTAAACAATACTATGGTTATGAAAAAGTAAATTATTCTTGGATTCTATTTTTTTTTTTACCCTATCGCTCTCAGGATAACTACAAAACTAGATATAAAAAATAATGCCACTGAAACCTACCAAAATTGATGCTCTAATACCACTCTTAATGAAATTACTTATATGTTTCACAATAATCAAATAATATATCATATAATAAGTAAATCCAAAACAATACTTGATGAAAGAGAAGAATACTTGATAAATATGATTGAGTCACTTCAAGGGGGTAACCTCTACAAAAAATCAATAAGATAAGAAATCACAATATGAATATCAAAGAGTAACCACTACCTTCTATATATACTTTACTTATCCATGGTTATTATATAGTTTGACCTTGTCAATAACATAGATAAATGTGACAAGTTAATATGAAAGGTATGTAAGCCATAAGTCAACCACACATATCCCTATACATGCTATAGATTAAAGATATAGAAGAAAAATTCAACCATCAATATTTTGAGCTAAGGAAGCTCAAGATGGAAGATATTTTTGTGGACAAATATCAATCAGTTATTTTATCAGGAGTACAACCTATAGGTATGAAGTTAGAATATTTGGAAAAGATCGATAGGAAGGCAAAGAGTTCAATCAAATTGTGTCTTCAGATTCAATTTTGTTGAATGCCTCAATGGAGAAAATTCTAAAGATCTATGGGAGATGTTTAGGATTTTATATCAAATAAAGTCTCTAGTGAGCAAGCTCTTTCTCTAAAATAATTTGTATTCATTGAGAATGAATGATAGTGACTCTATTGTTAAAAATCTAAATGATTTAAATTCTATGGTAAGTAAATTACATTTTTTGAAATTAAGATGAATGAAGAGAAAAGTGTGTATTACTTTTTTTTGTTCTTTACTTGACTCTTGGGATAATTTAGTTATGGAAATAAGTACTACTGTATCGACATTAAAAATTGAGCACATAGTGGGAGCCTTATTATTAAAATAAATAAGGTGAAAATCTACCAAAGATTATCAAACAAAGGATGCCTTATTTTTAAAAGGTTATTCTCAAGAAAGAACTAAAATAAAGTCAGGACAGTCAAAGTCTAGAGGTAAATATATTGCTATAAAAAAATATAAGAGGAAATGGTGGAATTATGGTAAGATGGGGCACCTAAAGAAAGACTTTAAATATAAAAAATGTTAAAAAGGGTATGCCATCTAAAAATTCTCAATCTATAGAAGCAAATCCCTCCAGTGAAGACTCGAGGGATTTATTATTGCTAATCTCAAACTCACATGCATGTGATGGTGCATGGTAGATTCTCAAGTGCATATTTTCATATGACCCATTACAAGGAGTGGTTCTATTAATATGAAAATATCAATAGAGGTGATGTGTTTTTAGGAGATAACTTGGCCTATAAGATTTGTCAATCAGACTCACACCATTGTGAAGATAGTTTCAGGACTTCACAATCTACTAAAACATGGAAACAATCCTAGGTTGAGGGTAACCTAATCGATGGATTGAGTCTCTAGATCTAATGGCTAACTCCCTTTGGTATATCAATTAGGATCTCTACTATGCTACAAACTACTGGGGAAAAGGGTGTTTCTATGCTGTATTTGCTTTCTACATTCAAAGAGATAAATAAGAAACTAAGAAGAAGTGGTCTAAGGCTTGTATGTACCTAGATGAAGTCGTGCGCACCGTTATCCAGATGTCATGAGAACTCCTCTTTGGTTATGGAGGATGACACCTGAAAAAGAAAGAGACTAAGACAAAGAAGGCGTTAGATGAGGAGATGGCGGGTTGCCAAGCAAAAGCTTGATCCCAGAAGCAAAAGCTTGAGGGATGTCAACCCATTGATTGATAAAAGTAATGTCTGATAAAAGGCAGAATGATAAAAAACTGAAATGATTAAAGACTGAAAAGGGAATGGAAGCAAATGTTTACCTGAATGTTGTTGTCATCCTGGTCACAGTCACCGACGTCGATGGTCCTACCGGCATCGGTTGTCAAGGTCTACCAACGTCGATTAGTCTGTCGACATCGGTGGGGGCAGTGGTCTCTGCGACTGGCGTCAGTCGGGGAAGTAGTCTGTGGATGAGGTCTAGATGAGTTTTTGGTCTGTGGACGGGTCTTAAAAGGGGTCTGGATGGGTTTTCGTGCTATTTGGATGGTCTGAGAGAGTCTAATTTTGGTTAATGGTCTATGCAGAGGTTTGGGTAGAGTTGTAGGGACAATAGACAGAGTGTATGGTCAGACAGAAGATAGAGGCAATAGGGAGACAGAGAAGTAAGGATTCAAGTCTGGTCTGGTTGACACTCTAGTCTGGGGGTGATATTACTTGAAAGCAATAACTAAAAACATAATGAGAACACATACAATATACATACCTGTGGCCTGCTAAAGGAGTGCTACTGATCCCTGTCCCCGTTGTTGATGTAGCTTACTGATGTAGAGTCCCTGCTGTTGCTGTAGCTGGTGCAGAAGCCCTGTGAGAGAGAGAGTGAGAGGTCTAGTTTGAAGATTGGCAGAGTGGCAGAGTGAAGGAATGGATTACTGAAGACTGAAAGGTCAGATTGATTAGAGGTTGAAGGAGAGGATTTGCATTCCAGAGGTGGAATGCAGTCTTGAAGGCTACCGACGCCGGTAGAACCATCGACGTCGACAGATGTAGAATGGGGACAGAGGCTAATTTTAGCCTTCTGCCCATTCTTACACGCTGTCGGGTCAAAGGGCCATGGGAAAATGGTCGAAAGGGTCTAAATAGGCATGGGAGAATGAAATGGGGGTCATAAATGGGTCATAGGGTGGATGAAGGGAATCTAAGGGAGAGGAATCCTAGAGTGGTGAGGTGGCAAGGGAGAGAGGGAAAAGGGATTTTATTAATTTAAAATAGTTAATTATTTTAAATTAATAAGTGTGTAGGGGGTTAGGAGTGATGAAGTGGACAAAGGGGGCCAAGGGGGGAGAGGACGAGGAGGATGACCAAGGGAGTAGACACGATTTTGGTGTCTACATTTGCCCCTTTTTGTCTTGTTGGTTGTTCTGGATGAACTGCAAGACAAAAACATGAGTTGGTTGCCCCAGGTGTGGGATAAGGTAGATTTTGTCTTGTTGGTTGTTCAAGTGAACCGCAAGACAAAAATAGGAAGAGGTTGGTTGCCCTGATTATGAGATGAGGTATTCCCCCTCAAAGCAGGAGTCGAGGGAAGGGAACCTAGAATCAGGTGCTGATTTGATAGAGAGTGGATGAAGATGGGTGAAGATGGAGTGTGAACGCTGCAAAAGTCATGATTGTGCGTATACCACTTCACGAGATGGTCGGGTTAAATTGTCACAGGTTGAGGGTTGAGGAGTGCCAAAATTGAAATAACTAAGCCCCAGCATTTGGTCATAACTGATCAGGTTATTCAATCTAAGCTGAAGCTCCAATGGTCGTCGTGTTCCAGGTATCTCGGGATCAAGAGTGCTCTTGGAAACACAAAAATGTCACAAGTAGTGCAGATCAACCGGCTTGCGATCCTATACTTGTGAGGGTCAAAATATGGTCTACAAACAATTTGCTAACCAATTGTGAGGTAGCAAAGGCAAAAAACAACCAAGGCAACATTTGTCTTGGAAGTGGTTGAAGTTGGAGGAGATAGGCATGATCTCCAATGGTCATTGGTCGAGGTGGATGGATGGATGAAAGAATGTGGCTGAGCTAACCTCAAAAGATGTCATTTCATCTGAGCGCTACCTACATAGCCCCTGTTATAGGGCCTCAGGCCAATGTAGTTCTCCCAAAAAAGGGAGGAAGAGTCGAAGAGATTGATTGGTCTTGGTCGAGGTCAAGGTCATGGTCAAAGGGAGGATAGGGTTTGTCCATCAGGGAGATGAACAAATGAGGGTGGTCGAGCTAACCCCAGAAGATGTCATATCATCTGGGTGCTGCCTACATAGCCCCGATCTTAGGGCCTCAGACCAATGTAGTTTAGACGAAGGGTCTGAGTGGTAGACAGGTGGTCAAAGTGGTCAATAGACTGGTCTTGGTCAAGGTCAAGGTTGAGTGATGAAGAAAAAAAAGGGGTTTGTCCATTTGAGAGATGAACAAATGGGATGGCTGAGCTAACCCTAGAAAATGTCGTGTCAACTAAGTGCTGCCTACATAGCCCTAGTCATAGGGCCTCAGACCAATGTAGTTCAAAGAAAGAGGCAAAATTGGTCGATGATTGGTTTGGTCATGTGTCGAAATGATGAGGAGAAAAAGATGTTACAGCCTTTTCCATGTTGTGTGATGGTGTATTTTGTAACATTGGTCGAGGGGTCTTTCATCCCTAACAATTTTCCATATTCGTGATGGATGTATGCTAAAAATGAATTGAGGTCTATTTATGCTTCAGCAAGTATTGGTTTATGCTTAACATAAATTGTGTCTGGTCGATAGTTTCCATGTGTATTGGTGTCCATAGAAACTATGTGAAAAGGACTAGGATGATGTATGATGTCATGATGTCATGTTGTTGGTCTGAAAATGTTGGGGTTGGTTTGGTTGGGTAGAAAAAGGTTTGGTTGAATGTGACCAAAGTGTGAAAGAAAAAGTGAAAGGCAAATTACTCTTTCATTGACAAGGACAAGAGTGACAGCATAGATAGGGGTTGTTAGAACAAAATCCCCATTTATGCATTACGTCGTTGACCAATGGTTGATGTTAGAGAGGTAGTCGAATCACTTGACATTAAGTGAGCTCAAAGTCCCTTGAGTATGCTGGGATGATAAGTAGGATTATGTGATATGAGAGGAAGGGGTAACCCCTTTTGTGGCAGGAAGAACCTTGCCCTTTTTATAGGTGACCCAAGAATGACTATAGGCATGTCCATGACTTAAGAGTTTGTCAGTCTTTTTTTTTTTTTGACGGTGGACTAATCGATGCGAGAAGTCCACATAGGGATGTTGTTTTGCTTTGGTGGTCATATATGTGAAGCTGATCGATGTGGGAAGCTTCAGAATGAGTGTTATCTCTAGCAATATTTAGTCATAGCCATCCTTCGAGATGGTGGTCTATATTTTGCTTTAAATGCTTTTGATATGTCTTGGTCTAGTTGCCCTTCAAGGGAGCAGTCTAGTAGTACAACAATTATGTAGCTATCCTTCAAGGGAGTAGTCTACATTTAAAGTTTTATGACCTTTGATATGATAGGTATCCCATTTTTGATATGTTTTTGTTGACTGAAGTTTAGCCATGGACGAGCCTCTAGAAGTTTAAGGGTTTCCTTTTATTAGGACAAAGCATTACTGCTTGACAAAAAAGGGTTGACAAATGTTGAGAAACAGGGTTGAAAGGAATATGAATGATAATGATAGAGGGTTGCTCAAGGGACGAGCTTAGGTAAAATGTCAAGTGATTGACTACTCGACTAACAGTAGAATGGTCGCAGATGCAAGGCATTTAAGGGCTCAAGTTCTGATAAGTCCCTGGGCCATGCTTGTGCGTTATGATAAGGTCTGAGTTAATTAGGAGCAAATTTGCCCCATTTGCCTCTTCAAGATTGGTCACATGATGATTGATGTTGATTGGAGATTGGTTGATATGGTCGCTGATTGGTCGAGACTTGGTCAATGTTTGGTCGAGGGTCGGGTCGATGGATATTTGGTCGATGATTGGTTAGTGTCTGGTCGATGGTCTGGTCAATGTCAATGTCTGGGTGAATGTCTGGTTAATGTCTTGGTCGAGATTTGGTTGAGGTCTTGGTTAATGTCATGATCAAAGTCTAGTTGAGGTCTAGATTGATGATTGGTTGAGGTTTGGTTGATTGATATTTGGTTGCTGATTGGTCGAGACTGGTCAAATGTTTTGATAAAAAGGTTAGTTGAATGTTTGGGTTGAATGTTTGGTCGAGTATTGATTGATGATTGGTTGAGGTTTGGTTGATGTTTGTTGATATTTGGTCGATGGTTGGGTTGAAATTGGTATTAGGTCAATGATGGCTCATATTTGGTCGAGACTGGTTAAAGCTGGGTTGCATGTGTAGTCAAGGTTTGGGATTAAAAGAGTGATTGATATTTGGTCAAGACTGGGTTGAAAGGTTGGTCGAGGCTTGGATGAGCATTGAATTCCCTCAGTGGGTAGGGAGAATGTTTGACAGATTAGTCAAGGTTAAATGAGGCTTGGTGGTTAGATTGACTATGTTGATGTCGAATAAGGGGGTTAAAGGTGGCAAAGGGACCATAGTCTAGTGTGGAGATTGTGATTTAAGTGATGAGGTTGGAGAAGTATGGGTCAGTATTGATAATTTGTCTAAGGGGTGGTCAAGAGGATCCTTGATGAGAAGGGTATCCTTTCTCCAATGTTGACGAGTGACAGCTTTAAGAGCACAACAACGCTCAGTGTCATGTCCTAGAGTGTGATGATAGTGGCAAAATTTAGAGTTGTCGAACCAAGATGGTCTTGATCTGAGAGTCGATGAGTGGGGCGGTGTTGAAGGTTTGTTGATGATGTGGTCGAGAAGAAGGGTGCCATTCTCCAGATATTGGTGAATGACAACCTTGAGGGCACAACAATGCTCAGTGTCGTGCCAAGGCGTGCGATGATATGCACAAATCTGAGTGTCATCAAACCAGGATGGTTTTGGTCTGAGAGATTGATATGGTTTAAGAGGCAGGAGATTGATGTGAGATGACTGCAACAATTGCCGTAACAGCAAGGCATAAGAACCTGCTAATGGGTCTAGATGTTTTGTTGCAGTGGGGGTTGATGACTTCGGCTTAGGAGGCATTGGTTGATGGATTGGAGGAGATATATGTCTGATGGGTTGAAAGAGTAATGGAGATGACTTGCCTCTATGAAGTATGGGAGTAGGAAGCACTCCTATTAAAGTGGACAGATGTGGGCCCAAAATTGAAGGTAATGATGAAGGTGGGGGAGGAGTCCTCTGGTGTGGTTTAGTGGTCTTCTTTGGTTTGGGTTGAGGACCACCATTGTGTGAGGCAAGGTTAGATACGAGTTTGAGTTCAGATGTGGACGGAGGTGAGTGAGATGTAGCAATCTCTGGCAAAAGGCAAGAGGAAACCGTGACTGGGTCTTCCTCGATCGAAATGGGCAGAGAGACTGGGTCTTCTCTTGGTGGAGAAGAAATAGGAGAGTGCGGCTCCTCAAGAGGGCATAGGGCAGGGATGATGGTGCCTTCTATTTGTGGGTGAGGAGTAGGCAAGGTAGGGTCCTCCATTGGTAGGAGGAAAGACGAAGGTGTGGCTTAAGGGCGTAGGTATAGTCAAGGCATCCTCCAGTATAAGAGAGGTCGATGGAGGACTAACAGGAGAAGAGGGTTCTTCTACCTATGATGGACGAATAGGAGAAGAAGACTCTTCCACCTGTGAAGGAGGTTGGTCAGGGACAAGAGGCAAGACAGTGTTGACTATGCGTATGTCATGCTCTTGGGAGCTATTGGTCGTGGTTTGGACATTATTTTGATTAAGAGGATGGTTTAGGAATGGTTGTTTGAAGATGTCAATGTGTTGGTTGGGTGGGGCATTCGGGTTGTCCAAGATGAGATCACCCTTATCGATCATGTCTTGGACTATGTTTTTGAAAGTTCGGCAATTGTCAATGTCATGGCTGTGGACGCGATGATAATGACAGAAGTCAGCCTCCCTATACCATGTAGGGAGGGATTTTGAAGGGTCAAATTGAGGTGGTCGGATTGGAGGGAGATTGAGGACCCCCTGCTTGACAAGTTTTTTCAAAATGGAAGCGTATGATTCTCCAAGTGGAGTGTATGAATGCTGGATGTACCGTTGTTGGAATTGTTTGGTGATGCTTAGAGATGTAGAAGGTTGAGAGTGATTAGTTGTTGTCAAAAATGGTGATCTAACGACCATAGTGTTGGCCACTCCTTTGGACTTGGATTTGGCAGAAGAAGGTCTAGAAGAAGAAGGGTCATTGGCTTTTGCGTTGGTATTATGCAATTTGACCTTGTCCTCTTCAATGGCGTGGAGTTTGAACTTTCAGGCCATGGTGAAAGCTTCATCAAAAGTGTGGAATGTTTGAATCTGTAAGGTGGATGAGATGTGCCTAGCACATGCTCGAGAAAAGAGCTCGATGAGCTCAGGTTGAGGTAAGGAGAAGGAGAGCTGGTTAATCAAGCCCCTCCAACGGGCAACAAAATTGACTATTGATTCATCATCAAATTGCCTGATGGAGTAGAGGTCTGTGATTGAGACTTGTTTGGTGATATTGATATAAAAATGGTCGAGAAATAATTGGGCAAGTTGAATGAATGAAAAGATAGAATGTCTGGTAAGAGAGCTATACCAGTCAAGGGCAGGGCCAGAAAGTGATATAGGACACGTGCGTAGAAGTAACGCATCGTTATGTGCTATGAGATAGCAGGCATGCTTGAATGCCCATAGATGTTGTTGTGGGTCTTCCTTACTCTGGAAGTGAGTAAATTTAGGAAGCTCCCACTGGTTGGGGTATGGTCGGATTGGGACAGAAGGATGGATGGGTTCATTGCAAATTTGCTCATACAAGAGAGCATTGTGTGAACCAGAAATAGAGGTCTCGAGATTAGACATTTTGTCCATCAGCATTTTGATGATGTCTACTGATGGATTGGCAGGTGGAGCACCCCCTAAGTTATAAGGCACTTGAAAGATATTGAGAAGGGCATACGACGTAGTTGGTTGCGCTTGTAGGGGCGCAACATATGTGTAACTAGTCACAGGGACAGAGGTGGAGGCCAAAGGTGGTTGGGTTATGGAAGTAAAAGGCATAAGTTGACTAGATACCGCCAAAAGTGGTTGCGTGATGGCATTGGAAAAAGGAGAGGTAGACACTCCTGCATTTATGGGCGCAAGAGTGTGTGGAGTCGAGACAATCAAGTTCTGGTATGATGTAGAACTTGGTTGAATTGTGTGTGGTTGAGGGGGTAATGGAACCTCGATGGAGGTCGGTCTAAAAATAGATGGGGAGGCCAAACTTTGCGTATTGGCCATGGTTGGGTTAATGGTTGAGGCAAAAGGCTGAGTCATAAAAGGTTGGGTAGCGAATGGTGTTGATGTCGTCACCACTTCACCCAAAAGGTCTCGCGTTGGGTTTCTTGCGAGATAGTTTTGGAGGGCTGTGACATTGAGGTCCAAGAATCTTTCAAAATCTTGGTCCCCTTCAGGAAAAATAGGGGTCTGAGTTGGGGTCGGCCGAGTAAGAGTTCTTTCAGTCTCCGAGTGGAACTCCATTAGGGGACTGGTTATGGATGGGGAAGACGGAAGCGGTTGATGGCTAGCATGGTCAAGAAGAGCCTTGGTTTGACTGCGTGTCAAAACCATTCAAGGCAAGAAGGGGGTCATGTTTTAGAAACTGTGTTTTTTCAGTTTTAGAAACTCAGAATGCGGTTTTGGCAGAAAGAGGGTCAGGTTTTAAGGCTGCTATTTTGAAAAAGGATAGTGACAGTGACCGACGTTGGTTGAAAAACCAATGTTGATGGGAAAGATGGCCAACGTCAGTTGCGTAACTGATGCCAGAGAGGGAAGATGGCCGATGTCAGTGATAAAGCCGATGTCGGTGACTGTGGTTTCCAAAAACTCAAAAAATTTGAAGATTCTTGGAAAAAAAAGGAGGAAGAACATCCTCACTAGCTCAAACAAGTAGATGGGAACAAAAAAATAGAAGAACACAAGCAGGTCCTAAGCGTTAAATCCTAAGAATCAACTTTTAGAATCCTGTTGGCTTATGCCTTAAAGTGATGTTTGGGAGGTTGGCTGGTAGAAGGGTCCTAAAAGAGGTAGTCTATGGATGGTTTCAGGTTTGTTTAGGCACTCAAGAGTCTGGGTTAGGCTACGTACATGGCCTAGTGCTAAGGAGCAAGCTCCCCTCACTTCACGAGCCCAGTGATAAGCTGGTCTCGCTTAGCCAAAATATACTTTCCCTAGAGATTAGACTCTGCCAGAGAACAGAGTGGGCTTTCCCCTTGGTGATGAAATCCAAGTAGGATTGCAGGGACGGGTAAGGTATCCGCTGGGTGATGAAATCCTAGTCGGGCCTTGTCTCAGGTGAGTTTGATGTTTGATTTAGTGCAAGTGGTTTGGTTGTGTAACATAAACTGGACTATGATTAATTCATGATGTGGTTATTAATTACTAGGTGTGGTCTAAGAAATGCAAGCAAGCAGAGATGAAATGTGATGTGTTTTAAGCCCAAGTCAAAATGTGAGTTCGAATGAAAACAAGTTGAGAAAGGGTTGAAGAATATGACTTTTGACTAGTTTGAAATGCAAGAAAAGAAAGAAAAGTTCTTTTTAATCCTGCATATGATGTCGTTTAGAAGAGAAGAAAGAGGTGAAAAGGGAGAAACCTAATGCACTTATATGAACAAAAAGAAAAGGAACCCAAGGAAGACCCTAAGGTCCCACCGAGTGTGCCAGAATGTTTCTATGCTACATTTGCTTTCTACATTCAAAGAGAGAAATAAGAAACTAAGAAGAAGTGGTCTAAGGCTTGTATGTACCTGGATGAAGTCATGCGCACCATTATCCAGACATCGTGAGAACTCCTCTTTGGTTGTGGAGGATGACACCTGCAAAAGAAAGAGACTAAGACAAAGAAGGCATTAGATGAGGAGATGGTGGGTTGCCAAGCAAAAACTTGATCCCAGAAGCAAAAGCTTGAGGGATTTCAACCCACTGATTGATAAAAGTAATGTCTAATAAAAGGTAGAATGATGAAAGACTAAAATGATTAAAGACTGAAAAGGGAATGGAAGCAAATGTTTACCTGAATGTTGTTGTTGGCTTGGTCACAGTTGCCAACATCGGTGGTCCTACCGGTGTCAGTTGTGAAGGTCTATCGATGTCGGTTAGTCTGCCAACATCGGTGGGGGCAATGGTCTCCGCGGCCATCGTCAGTCGGGGTAGTAGTCTGTGGATGAGGTCTAGATGAGTTTTTGGTCTGTGGACGGGTCTGAAAAGGGGTCTGGATGGGTTTTTGTGCTGTTTGGGTGGTCTGAGAGAGTTTGGTTTTGGTTAATGGTCTATGTAGAGGTTTGGGCAGAGTTGCAGGGATAATGGATAGAGTGTATGGTCAGACAAAAGATAGAGGCAATAGGGAGACAGAGAAGTAAGGATTTAGGTCTGGTCTGGTTGACACTCCGGTCTGGGGGGTGATATTACTTGAAAGCAATAATTGAAAACATAATGAGAACACAGACAATATACATACCTGTGGCTTGCTGAAGGAGTGATGCTGATCCCTGTCCCCATTGTTGATGTAGCTTGCTGATGCAGAGTCCTTGCTATTGCTGTAGCTGGTGCAGAAGCCCTATGAGAGAGAAAGTGAGAGGTTTGGTTTGAAGATTGGCAGAGTGGCAAAGTGAAGGAATGGATTGCTGAAACTGAAAGGTTAGATTGATTAGAGGTCGAAGGAGAGGATCCGTGTTTCAGAGGTGGAATGCAGTCTTGAAGGCTACCAATGCCGGCAGAACCGCCGACGTTGGTCGAATGATGACCGACATCGGTGGATGTAGAATGGGGATAGAGGCTAATTTTAGCCTTCTACCCATTCTTACACACCGTCGGGTGAAAGGGCCATGGGAAAATGGTTGAAAGGGTCTAAATAGGCGTGGGAGAATGAAATGGGGGTCATAAATGGGTCATAGGGTGGTTGATGGGAATCCAAGGGAGAGAAATCCTAGAGTGGTGAGGTGGCAAGGGAGAGAGGGAAAAGGGATTTTATTAATTTAAAATAGTTAATTATTTTAAATTAATAAGTGTGTAGGGGGTTAGGAGTGGTTAAGTGGACGAAGGGGGCCAAGGGGGGAGAGGACGAGGAGGATGACCAAGGGAGTAGACACGATTTCGGTGTCTACAAAGGGAAAAAAAAACTTGAAAGAAAATCCTATCTAATGATGGTGATACACCTATATTTTGAGTGATCCACTCAATGTGAGCCTTTAAAAACACTGATCAGATAAGAAAAGACTAATATTCAACTCAAAATGACTCTTATACATAACTATTTCATGAATAGGCTTTACCTAATGATTAAATCTTGAGGGAAATGGTTTGATAGGCCTAATTGAAGGTATTAACTAGATACTTATATCCACTAAAAATCCAACCAAAAGACACTTAAACATAAAACATGACCTACATAATTCAACTAGCTAGTAACTAGGTAAGAATCAAGACTTGGCAAGGAAGAAAACTCTATCACTTATGCAAATCACTGACATAAATACACTATACCAGCTTTCTAGAAATTTAAAATGATAGTCCTTCTATTTATCTGAAAAGGTTACAACTTAATCTTTGGTAGAGTCTTATCTTGCCAAAAAAAGGGATATAAATCAAGGCTATAGATCCAACTTATATAAAAAATGATACAACAACCAAGAGGATGACACTAAAAATAGAAGAGGAGATCAACTAAGTTGAACTTGTGTTATCATAGCCTTCAAGTAAAATCTATTTTTGTCTTATGCCATTAGATGAAAATTTCTTTGGTGTTTAAAATTATGAAGAGTCCAAGTTTGAGTCAAACTTTCATCATGCAAAATGCTACACCAATCTCCAAATATAGACTCAGCTTAAACTACCTAAAATATGAGAACAATCTCCTTTACATGAAATCAATGCCAATGTTAAACTTAGAATTCTATTTGAACTACTAGAAACATTGAAAACCTTCAACTAGATAAACAAGAGGACATACATGAAATCAATGCCATGTTGGTGTTTGAAGGTATGAGGTGGACCCAAGTTTGACAAGTCAAAATCTTGTATGGAAAGCCATGCCACAATCTTCAAAGGAATCTACCTGTTGATTAATCCTGAAGCTGAGATGGATAGTTGAATGTATGAGATGACTAGGAGATAAGCCTAACTTTAACAAATAGTCAACTGAAGCTTTGACCAATCAACTATAAATATCCTTTGCTTGCATGGATGATGAGAGGTGCATTCAAATTGAAATCCTTGTTATCTCTCTACCTTATGTTCTTAGCTCTTTATATTTTATGCATGTATTCTATTTGTATTATTTTGAGTTTTTATCTTCATATATTCCCTTTGGCCTTTAGCTCTATTTCTTCCCATGGAATTAGTTCGAGCTTTTGTTTGGTCCTTATTTCTTTAGACAAAATGTCTGAGAATTTTCCCTTTGGCCTTCTTTCTTTCATTTCCTTTCCTTAAAAAAAAAGTCCAAAGGAATTCATGTATTTCCTTCCTTCAGCCTTTAGCTTGAACCATTTCTTATGGATTTTCCTCATTGGTCCTTTCCTTTGGACTTATCTCTGGGGCTTATTTTTTTCCTTTGGTTTGAACAATTTCCTTAGACAAAAAGTCTGAAGGAATCATATCTTCAAGTTTTTTGTCTATTTTAATTCCTTCGAGTAAAAAGTTCTAAGGAATTCTTCCTTTCTGGCTTTTCTCTCTTTCAAGATTTGAATTAGGGCATTTTTCCATGGAATTGACCCTTCAACAACTTGAAAATGCCCTTTGGACTTTTGAAAAAAAACTATTATCAATCAGACTTGTACCCTTGTGAAGGTAGTTTCAAGCCTTCATAATATGCTAAAACATGGAAACAATCCTAGGTTGTGGGTAACCTATTCGATGGATTGAGTCTATAGACCTAAGGGCTATCTCCATTTGGTGTATCAATTAGGATCTCTACTATGCTAAAAAATTTTGGGGAAAAGGGAAAATAAAACTTGAAGGAAAATCCTATCTAATGATGGTGATAGACTTGCATTTTGATTGATCCACTCAATGTGAGCCTTTAAAACACTGACCAGATAAGAAAAGATTGAATTTTCAACTCCAAATGACTCTTATGCATAATTATTTCATGAAAAATCTTTACCTAATGATCAAAACTTGAGGGAAATGGTGGGACAGGCCTGATTGAAGGCACTAACCAGCCACTTATATCCACTAAAACTCCAACCAAAAGACACTTAAACATAGAACAAGATGTGCATAATTTGACCAGCTAGTAACCAGGTAAGAATTAAGACTTGATAAGGAAAAAAATCTATCACTTATGCAAATCACTAACATAAATACACTATATCATCTTGCTAGAAATTGAAAATGATAGTCCTTCTATTTATCTAAAAAGGTTAAAACTCAATCTTTGGTAGAGTCTTATCTTGCCAAAAAAGGGATACAAATCAAGGTTAAGGAGCCAACTTATAAAAAAAAAGATACAACAGCCAAGAGGATGGCACTAAAAATAGAATAGGATATCAACTAAGTCAAACTTGTGTTATCACAACCTTCAAGTAAAATCTATTTTTGTCTTATGCATTGCATGAAAAGTTATTTGGCATTGAAAATGATGAAGAGACAAAGTTTGAGTTAACATGCAAAATGTTACACCAATCTCCAAATATAGACTCAACTTAAACTACCCAAAACATGAGAACAATCTCCTTTGCATGAAATCAATGCCAATGCTAAACTTAGAATTTCATTTGAACTATTGGAAACATTGAAAACCTTCAACCAAATAAACAAGAGCACATGCATGAAATGAATTCCATGTTGGCATTTGAAGGGATGAGGTGGACCCAAGTTTGACAAGTCAAACTTTTGCATGGAAATTCATGCCATAATCTTCAAAGGAATGTGCCTGTTGATTAGTCCTGAAGCTAAGTTGGATCATTGAATGCATGAGATGACTAGGAGATAAGACTAATTCAACAAATAGTCAATTGAAGCTTTGACCAATCAATTATAAATATCATTTGCTTGTATGGATGATGAGAGGTGAATTCAGATTAAACTCTTTGTTAGCTCTCTACCTTTCATTCTTAGCTCTTCATATTCTATGCATGTATTCCTTCTGTATTGTTTTAGGTTTTTATTTTCATCTATTCCCTTTAGCCTTTAGCTTTGTTTCTTCCCGTGAAAAATTTTCAAGATTTTTTTTGGTCTTTATTTCTTCAGACAAAAAGTCTGAGACTTTTCCCTTTGGACAAAATTTTTGAAGAAATTCATGTATTTCCTTCCTTTGGCCTTTGGCTTGAACCATTTCTTGTGGATTTTCCTCATTGGTCCTTTCCTTCAGACTTATCTCTAGGGCTTATTTCTTTCCTTTGGTTTGAACAACTCCCTCAGATAAAAAATTTGAAGGAATAATATCTTCAATTTTTTTTTGTCTATTTCAATTCCTTCAGACAAAAAGTCTAAATGAATTCTTCCTTTCTACATTTTCTCTCTTCTGGGCTTTGGCTTAGGGCACTTTGCCATAGAGTTGACCCTTTGACAACTTGAAAATGCCCTTCAAGATTATTAAATAACCCTTTAGAATTATCAAAATTAAATTATCAAAGGGCAAGAGCCCTTCAAGATTCTCAAAAGTGTCCCTTGGCATTTTGAAATAGCCTTTCAAGAAAATGTAAAGATCCTTCAAAAATTTTCCTCGGATAAAAAGTTCAAATTTTTTCCTTCTTGCATTTCCTTTAGACAAAAAGTCTGAAGGAATTTTTTCATTTTTGAAATATCCCTTCAAGATTTCAAAGTGTCCCCTCAGGTTTTTTTAAGAACTTTCCCTAAGGGTAGAAGCCCTTCAGGTTTCTGCAAATAGCCACTTCATATTTTTGTCAATTGTCCTTTTTTGAAGGGATAATAACCCTTTGAATTTTGTAAATTGTACCTTTTGGAAATTTTAAAATGCCTCTTAGAAATTTTTCCAAGTGCCTTTTTCCAAATTGTCCCTTCAGATAAACTTTTTTTAATCCCTTCACCAAAAAATGACCCTTCAGGAACTTTGTGAATGACCCTTTCTGAAACCCTTTTTCGAAGGGTAGATACCCTTTGGCATTGTTAGAATGGTCCACTTACTTTGAAAATGCCTTTTCCCAAATGGAAAGTACCATTTAGAAAAATTGAAATGGTCTTTCAGATCATTGGAAATGGTTCTATCCACAAAGAAATAACCCTTTAAAGTTTTGATAATGCCCTTCTAAAAGGTAACTATTGATTGTTGGGTTT
>JARHVA010000111.1:3712500-3737500 GCA_037957365.1 Torreya grandis
TGAGCACATGAAATACATGTTGACTATGTTCAAATCCACATTGAAAGTGATTAAAGTGATGTAAATATTGTTTGAGAAGATTTTTATTATTGCAAAATGGTTATTCATATTTTGTACATAATAAAATAATGAGTTTTAATGTCCTTTAAACCAATTTTTTTTTCAAAGTATATAATTTTTTTCAATTTAACTTTAGCTTTATTGTTCAAGTTGTTCATGGTGTTTTCCTTGTTTTTATTTTCTCTTTCTCTTTATCCTTCGATTCTTCAAAAATCCTTTATATAAATAATCATAAATATATTATTGAAATAATAAAAATTATGATTAAGAGAGAAATGCTATTTAATATTCTTAAAGTCAAACTTTAGCTATAATATCTAATAAGGTTGTGTTAATTTGTTTAAAACATTTTTTTAAAATAAGTTTGTGTTAATTTCTTATGAACATTTTTCAAATTAAGATTTTAAATAAAATGTACAAATTTTGTTTGATTTTATGGTTTAATATTTTATTAATTAGTTTTACTGTAAACAAGTGTGTTTTTATGTCTAATAATATTATATAATATAAATGTTATAAGGAAATTTGTTTTTTCTTCTACCTATTATAAGTTGTAAATTTTAATGATTATTTTATTATATGGCAAAACTCATCAAACTAATGTATTTCATTAACTATTTATTATTATTTTATAATATTGATGATGATTTTTAACATCCATTACACTAAATTGGTCTATAAATCCCCATAAAATATCTAGCCAATGCAATTTAATTATATTTTATATTTTGAAGTTCCATCTTTTTAATTGTTTTTGTTAATGTTATCCTTCACTTTTCAAAAAAAATCACAACAAAAATGATTTAGAGAGGAATTAACAAACCATAAATTCCCTTAATATTCACCATTTCCTCTTGGATAAAGTAACATATTAAAAATAATTATTTTATTTTTAGAATACAACAAAAACTTGTTCTCAAATAACCATTCTTTTGTTTTGGGAGAAGTTCAACCTATTACATTTTCCCAAAATTTTTAGGTTTTTATCCCTCATAATCACACCTACAATTTCAAGGTGAAGGAGAATAATTTATGGAGTTTCAAGCATTATCAATATTTTGCATCACATACAGAGCTTTCAAATATGGGCACAGGTGATTGTATGTCACAGACACATATTTCAACATAGATCACTACTGACCACTATAGGTCAATATTGACCCAGATTTGATGGAACTGACCCTACATAGCTAGAAACATAGTTTCCAAATCGAATAGATCACAAGCCTGCTTTAATTTGTTTTTCACCTTTATAAGATAGTCATAGTTAGGTATTCAGTCAAAAATGCTAAGAACTTATCTTTTATTGTACTTACTATATCTATAAAATGTAATTTGTCAAATAACTAAAATTAGTTTCAATATTTTATATTTAGATGTATGATTGAATGTCATATCTATCTAAATTATTCTACTAGTTTCTATCCTAATAGGGTTTCTAAATTTAAATTACGGTCAAACACAAAAGCATCACATACTTTCAAAATTAATGCAAGATTTGAAAGCATCATGTGACTACAAAATCATCACATGGACTATAAAATCATCGCATACCTACAAAAGCATCATTTTCGTACAATGCATCTCATGTATGCAAAGGCATCACATGCATGCAAAGAAATTGCATCCTTTTAAAAGCATCTTATGTCTGGAAAATCATCATATTCCTAAAAAATCATTTCATGTTTGGAAATACATCACATGCCTAAAAAAACATCATATACTTGGAAAAATATTACAAGCTTATAAAGTCATCTTAGTTATGGAAAATCATGGAAAGTTAGAAAATCATCTCTATATAATTAAAGCTTATAAAATTATATGAAACTTTAGAAATGATCAAATACATTCTTTTAATTGGATCAATAGATTTGTATGTTCGATGTAAACTATAATGTTGAAAAAGTTTTGAATTAGATGAATAGATTCATGATTCACATTTTAAATTGCATGATTTATTTGAATGTTGAATCATTTATTTATATAATGAAACATAGAATTTAATTTTATGTATATATTTAAATATAGTTAATACATTTAGGTTGGGTATAATTGATGGATTTGATTAAATTTCAAATTTTCCCTCTAAAGTTTTGGTGAATGTGATCTAAGTTCCCATAGAATTTTTGGTGGTCCAAACTTTTTAAAAATATTATACCACCAATTTATCAATGATCCAATAAACACCCATTGAGATTATAATAATTTAGTTATTTGAGCATCAAATAATAATAATATGTAGTTTTTGGTGAAGAGTTGTGTCGATTGATGTTCTACAAATAGTCAATCAAAAGTTTGGAAACCCCAAAAACTCTCTTTATTACAAATCTTCACTACTAAATTTTACTTTGATTAAAATAGTATACAAATCTATATAAAAAGGTGTAAAATCAATCAAGATTTTAATATTTAACACGTTTAAGGAATAACTTTGTCAATAATTTATCATTAGGTGCAAAGTTGAGAGATGAAACATACAAAGATTTGATGTGATGAGAAGGATAGCCTTTATTGTTGAACAATTCAAACTTGGAAGCCATAAAGTTGATAGCAAAATGGTAATAAATGGTATTTTAAGCCAAAAAGTGAATAATATATAATTCAAATTAACCTTAGGACTTGTATTTTAAGACACTTAAGAGAGAAATTATATTTATTTTTGCATAGCATGCATTTTTTATTCAAAATTGGTAACTCAGGGGTTTGGAATAAAAGTGTTAGTAGTATAGATTAGAATTAAAACATTAGATACTTGAGATACATTTATAAAAATCAATAAATATTGAAGAACATATTGAGATGACTGAATAAATTTTAGAGAAAGAGAGGAAGCATTAAAACTAGTTTGAGAAGCCAAATACATATCACCATGATTATAATAAATATGAGGAGGAAAAATATTAAAAAAAAAATTACAACACAACATTAGGAAGCATATAAGGGGACCCTATAGAAGGTTGACCTACATTAAAATATCCATGATTCATCCTAAAAGGTATATTTTCAATATTAGTCTCTTGAGTTAAGGTTTTCTTTTTCATATCCCTTAACACATATAAAATGTCATCTTATTTGTTAGGATGGTCTTTAAAACTAGTTTGAGAAGCCAAATATGTAGCAACATGATTAGAATAAATAGGAGGATGAAAATATTAAAAGTAATTTTAAACACAACATTAGTAAGCATATAATGGGACCCTATAGAAGGTTGATCTAGATTAGAATCATATATATATATATATATATATATATATATATATATATATATATATATATATATATATAATTCATCCTAAAAGGTATATTTTCAACTATAGTCTCTTGAGTTAAGGTTTTCTTTTTTTATGTCCCTTAACACATATAACATGTCATCTTTTTTTTTAGGATGGTCTAATGCAAGTTTTATAAACAAGGAGAATATTCAACCTTATCTTTATCTACATAAAAAATATTAATATATTGAGATCCATTCATAATATTATCATTCATATAATTACCATTCATAGAATTGGAGATCAAATCATTTGAATTCACATTATCATCTACATGTGTATTTACATAAGAAGTTTTGAGATCATTCATGATCACCATTTTATTTTTAAAGTGAGCATGTAAATAATAGCCAAATTAGTTTCAACAACCTCAGTAGGTTCAAAACTCAATATATCACTTCACCTAGTAGGGGTCTTGGATCTAATCTCCTTAGGTGGAATAATATGGATACATATATAACATGTAAAGGTGTCCTATATTTTAGATGATATATCAACCATAACAAACTAGGATTTGCAATAACACACAAGAAGCTAGGAGTAATGATTGACAAGAAATGAATTCAACACTAGAAAAATCAGATCTATAAGAATAAAAACAATAACTAATCATGAAAGTGAAAGGAACATGCAAAACAATGCAAATAACACTAGGCATATGCAAAGGGTAACCTAAATATGATAATAAACAAACCAAGGGTTTAAGAAAACCTACTAAAAATTATATCATATATTCAATATAAATATAATCTATTCTTAAGAGGTGTAACATGACAAGTCTTCACTAAAATATTTATATGGTAAAATATATTTAGGTCAACAACACTAAACTAAAAAATACATTGATATGTATAGTTTATATCCAAACAAAATGAAAAAATATAGCATAATAAATATACCTAATTGCATAGATATAATTAATTGAAAATATTTTAAATTGATAAATAGATGGTTTTAATATTAATACCAAATTGTATAAACATGTATTCTTAGATACTAAAATTTAGTGCACTTAGATCTAGAGATAACCCAAAAAATTGTAAAGATTTGATAAAGTACAATAAATAACTAGAGCATGTTGGTCATTCTTGATCAGACTAAGATCATATTGATAATCTCCTAGAGAGAGAAAAAAATACTAGTCAATTGTGTGTGCACCTAATAAAAATGTATTTTTTTAAATATTTGATAAGTGTCTTTCTTTGATTTTTTACTTCAAACTACTTATTGATTCAATTTCTCAAAATTCAATGTAAATCTATTGGAAATTCTTATTTTTCATTACAACCCTAATCAACTCAAATAACCTTGAAAAACCTTAAAATCTTGGAGTAGTTATTAAATGCCTACCTCAGTCAGACCCTTATTATTTGACAAGTTTTCAATCAACATACCATCTAGTTTAACAAGTATTCTAGTGCACTATTAATATCCCAAAACTTATCCTTATCCTTATCAATAATATGCAATAAACTAATATAGTCTATATTCTCTTTCATTATTCCTTCAATTCTAATTTTATTATACGAGTGTTGCTCTAACAATGCAATTATCTTTCCTTTTGACACTTCAATAGAGAACTTATCAATTAAAATCAATGTGTATCATATTGTTTCTATTTTTATTAATACATAAATGTACTCATGTACTTATATAATTTTTGAATTCTAATTAGGATTCTATTTTCACGCAAGGTAACATAAACAAGGTAGGAAAGATGTTAAATAAGGCACAAAAAAGAACCACATAAACTAAGAAAATGGGTCAAATGACTTACAAACAAATAGGATCATAAGCATACTAGTATGTTCCTAGTCAAAAAGACCATGAAACCCTAATAATGGGTTTTAGCATTATGAATACATCAATGGCTTTTACGAAGCTTTGAAAAAATATTTGTTTTATAGGTTTTCAGGCATTCTAAATTGAATGGTGGTTTATCATTGACCTATGGTAAACATGAAATGGAGTTGTAAATGAAAAACAAAGAACAAAATATAAACAAGGTCCATAATATAAGGGAAAGACACAAATATGATCCTAATCTAAACTAATAATATAAAAGTATATAAACACACCAATGCCATAGTAAATAACTAGTCTTGAACCAAAATCAAGTGTGTGTGTGTGTGTGTGTGTGTGTGTGTGTGTGTGTGTGTGTGTGTGTGTGTGTGTGTGTGTGTGTGTGTGTGTGTGTGTGTGTGTGTGTGTGTGTGTGTGTGTGTGTGTGTGTGTGTGTGTGTGTGTATTGTGATCACATGATTTAAAAGGGGGTTAGTTTCTTGTTAGAATGAAAATCAAACCAAAACAGTATTAAAGTAACATCATAGGCACATGTCTTCAGATTGGGAAAGGTCTAAGAAGTGACATAATGATTGAAGAATGATGTTTTCACATTTTATTGATTCTTATTCAATTTAATAAAAAATGAGTTCACAATGATGTGACAAATGAGTTTGGGATGTCCAAGATTCCCCCTTGAGGGAGTGGACAAAAATAATTTTGATCAATAGACCCTCAAAAGGAAGAAAATGATACAGTTAATGGTAGAAGAGGTAGAAAAATAGAGAAAATTAGTGAAAATAGACAAAAGGAGCCATAAACAGGACTTATGGGAAGAGAAATGATGCCATGGGATGGGTAGGGGGTTAATTTTCTTAATTTTGAGCTATAAATTGACCCTTGGGTGTGAAAATAGTTCATTTTCATCCTCCCCTCTTATAATTATTTGCTTTAGATTTTGCACATGGGTGATTCAAGTTCTGTGGTGTGTATCCCTTGACACAGACATCTTAGTGAGCAAGTTTGAGAGTACACACAACCACCAGGGAATGGGAATTTAGTGAGTACATTTGGTTTTTTTAAATTTCCATTTTTAATTTCATTAATGTTAAGTAGAAGTAGGATAATTAGTGATCTCACCATTTTCATAAAACGTGAAAACAAAGGGATCACCAATGTAAATGATAATATTGCTATAGAAATGGTGATAATATGATGAAAAAAGTGGGAATTATGTCAAAATTACTAAGAATACTGACCAAATCAGTGATATATATTGAATAAATGAGATCACCTAAATAGGGTATAAATTTCTAAAATGTGAAATAGCTAAAAATGAGTAAAAAATACTAAAATTGTGGGATTGATTCACAAAAAAGTGAGATCATGAGGGAAAATGGCAAAAACATCATGGTTAATTAGATTTTTCAAAAATAGTGTAAATGTTTTGAGGAACATTGAGGATGTATTACAAAATGAGAAGATTATCTTGCTAATCAATGAGATCACTATAAAATGACGAGATCACCCGAGTGTCAAATAAACCTGATTTGATGAGGTATTCACTTGGATGGAATTTGATTTGGATGATTGACTTGATAATTTAGATAATATTTATGTGTTATTGTATTTGGTTTCATTTTATATGTAGATATATTTGACTAAGTGTGTTGACATGCTTTAATTTTTAGGAGCGATTTATGGTTTTTATATCACATAAGTGACAATCGTGCATCTTATAGAACCCAAGGATTTTTGTTAAGGAGGTCGTATCCCTAATCAAGGTGAATTATTTATTTCATGTTTTTCAAATGCTTATGATTTGATTATACATTTTTTTCCTCAATGCCCTAGTTGATCACTAGCATTTAGAGATGACCACATTTCACTTGCCTATTAGAGAGGCAACAATGAATTTGGAGGATGTCTATCAATTTTTACACATTCTAATCAAAGGATGGGTGATACATTGGTTATGACAGGGAAAAAATAGTATTAAAGGATTTGATTAGTGTTATTGATGTCATCAATAAGAAGGGAGTGGTCGATATAGATGTATTGGAGGCTCAACCATTGATTGATTGAGAGGTTATCATTCTTATGGCCACTATTAGTGGCATATTGATGTTTGACAAGAGTGGTTGTTATTTCCACATGGGACTAGGATGGGTTTTCTAGGATATGATATTTGAGACTATTTACTTTGTCTAGGGGTTTGTGGCATTGGCCTAGTTATATATGAATTCACTTAGGGTGGCTTACCATCATGGCAAGAACATTGGACCTATTAACAAGTTTGACCTCACAAGTCAAACTATCACCCCTATAATTTTAAAATTTGATCATCATGCTTGTTTACCCTATGGATCATGGTGTTTGTCTTCTTATTTCCTTGTAATGTTCATTTTAAACCATATTTAGAAGAGTTTAAGGTAAATTTGAAGAGTTTAAGGTTTTGTTCATCATAGTTATGTGCTTGTCTAGCAACTTGTTGAGCTATTTCAGTGGGTTTAAAGTGTTTAAATGAGTCTAGAGTGTATTAATAGGTCTCATATTAGGTGTAAATTTCATGACATGCTCTACTAAAGATCAAACAGGTTGGTGATATTATTGGCTAAATTCATAACCCTGTTGGTTGTATTTTAGATCATTTTATGGCTTCTAGAGTAGGTTTTACATGATAAAGGATATATAATATTATAATAAGTTCATTATTTACCTATTAAAACATGAAAAGGTCTAATGAATACTTTTTTTACTAGTTTCATCAGGTTTTTGAAATGGTTATGGTAGTTTTAGTGCTAAAATGGGGTCTTTTGAGGCTATCTGTATAAGTTTTTAACGTAAAATTAACTTCCAAGTATATTCAAGACTTAATTTTTTTCATTTAAAGGTCAAATACATGGCTTGGAATGAGTTTTATTTTCCAAAATCTAAAAAACCAATTTATCTCTCCTATCAACTTCTTTGGCAGCTCTAAGAAGGCGATCAATTTTAGTTCAATGCAGTCAAGAGAGAGAGAATAAAGTAAAAATATATTGGGAAATGATATAAACTCTAATGACCTGAAATTTATTGGAATTTGTTTTTATATTCATCTCCCCATCTTTATGAATAATTTCTAAGAGTGTAAGGGGGTCACAATGTCCTAGTCATCCAAATAATGTCCATGTTTGCCTCTATTTATTCACTTTAGAACTCAATGGAGAAAAATGGTTATAGTGGGATTATTTAAAGTTCAAATATGACATTTTTAATTTTTTAATTATTAAGTAATTTCTCTTGATATAGATTCTTTTGGTAGGAAACTAGTTACCTATGTTGATTGTTAAAGCCAGTAGTTTTCAAGCATGTTTGATCTAGCAATTGAGTGTCTTCAGCTTCAGTGGTTCTCAAGTTTATATTTAATTTATAATAAACCTTAATTTAAAAATTAATATGATTTCATCTTGAATAATATATTCCTTGAAGATGGTCATAGTGAGAAGGTCTTTAGCAAGATTCAGTCCTAGAGTCATCAGTTCCTATTATTGTTATCATACAGACAAAATCATGAAGATCAAGTGTTTTTATTGAGATCCTAAAGTTGTTTCATAAGTAATATAATAATATTAAATTTAAATAGTGGCACTCATGGTAACAATAGATCTAATTAGGCCTTATATGCCTAAATTCCATACTCAGGCCTACGCATCATGGTGATAGACTTGTAAGGGTTATGTGTGCATGAAGAATTTAAGGAAAGAACATCAATATAACTTCCTTATATAATATTATAAGGTCAAGTGAGCATAAAAAACTTATAACCAAATGCCAAATATATATTTATGGAGGTTATCAAAGTGACAAGAAGATGATGTCTAAAATAGGTAAAAATAACAGTTGAGTTTGCAACAAAGGTGTGAGGAAGTATTGTTTTGTTGTAAGAGTTCCATTTGGTGAGAATAAGGTCATGAAGGTAATCATGATATAGAAATTGAGGTTTTTAAATTAGACAACCTCTAAATAGATTACCAATTTTGATCATCTCAAGGTTCTTAAAACATGTTTTAACACTATTTAAAGATTTGTTTTACAAAGTTTAAGGTAATAAAATGTCTTCATTGATATCTATTAAAAAAATATGTCTTCATTGCTTACAAGTTTTGAGATTATCCTAAGAAATTTTCAAGCCCATAAAAAGGTTTTCCAAGACTATATGGTGTTCTCCTACATCTTTACACCCTTCAAATACCAATAAGAGTTCATTAAGATTAATTTGGAGGAATTAAGGTTAATTTGGAAAGTCAAAGGTTTTGGTTTTAACCTTATTTAAAAAAATTTACACCTAGATGTGGGCCTAAATACAAAGGCCAATTTTAGAATCTTTTTTAAACAAGGTAAAGTAATCTTGATAAGATGTTGGATACCTTTCACATATCTACCCTCTATCTATACAATGGAAAAAATACACACCTAAAACAGTCACTCAATAAGGATACTTCAAGAAAGCATCATGTTGTAGTTATGGAGGTAGGTGGTTTTCAATAATAACTCTAAATTATATCAATAAGAATCATTTGGCATCTTAGGAACAATAAGGTAAGTTGAGTGGCATTTTAAATCTACAATCAAACACCAAATGTGCACCTAAAGCCAATGGGATTTTATCTCAAATAGTAATCTTGTTATGCAATATGAACTTTATGAAGATTACATAAAATATGGATGTGATGAATGATTAGGGTACATATATTGACTATAATCTTCTCCATTGAGGACCAATGATAATATTAGTGACTTAAGAAGGGGTTGATTAAGGCAAATCTACTTTGAAAGTCTATAGTCATAGTCAACATGTCAAGCCTATATGTGATCATGTGATGAGGAATTAAGCAAGAGGAAAAAGTTAAAGTGTATCAATTTTACAAGGTGTCATGAGGTGAAGGTGGTCTGTGTAAACCTATTCAAGGTCCTAATGTTATTTACCTTTTCTATTTAAGGCTAATAACTCTAAATGACCACCTACAATTAGCCTAACTGAGCTTAGGTTGTCTCCAAGGTGAAGAAGATGGATGTGAGTCAAAATGGTGAAGTTGAAATTTAGATGAACAATTAATTATAGAGGAATTTTTAAATCTATAAATAAGTGTTATAAATAATCATTCAAAACAAGAGAGATATCATGAACTCCATCATGAGGTCTATGAAGTTACAGTCAGGCCTATATACAATACGTGAATAAAGCTTGTGTGAGAGGGATAAGTGAGAGTTTAGATAATTTAATAAGGAATTAATAATTTTTGATCAGTTTCATATACCTATTCAAGGTATCAATTCCATTCCCAATCTCATTTGAAGGCCAAGAAACCATGAGAAATAACTATAACTAGTATGTGCACCATGTGTGTTGTTCAAATAATTGAGATCCAAGAGTAGTCAAATGGATTTATCAAAGCCAATAAATTTTTAAAATGAGATTGAGGTATTGGTTTAAAAAATCACTAATGTCATAAATCTCTAATAAAGTCTTAGACAGAGTGAAAATAACTAAATGTAATAGCTAGGGTTAAGAGCATGGTTTTACTCACAAACCCTGAGCTTAAGAGAAAGACATTATAGAGGATATTGAGGGTATTGAGGGGATTATGAATTTTTAAAATCTTAATAAATTTTTGGAACTAAAAAACAAATTCTAAAATTTCAATACAAGCTCTTTTCCTCTCCTTGACTTCACTAAAAGTAGTCTGCTAGTCCAAGAGGCTCAAACTTTAGCTTAGATCCTCACCAAGGAGTTGCATGGTTGTGATATTTTATTATAGGTTATTTTAGGTTTATCCTAATTAAAATATATTTCATTTTTTTATTCTTTAAGTCTCACACCTATATGAACTATTGCTAAGAAGGCTGAGCACTCAAAAAACCCCTTTTCACCTTATCAAGAGCTCGAGTAGGTTAGAAATTTTCTCAGAACTTCTTGAATAAGTTGAATTTTTATAGATGGAAATTTGAGGTCATAAATATTTCCCCTATCTATAATATCCTAACATTGGTTTTTGGAATGGACCCCTGTCCTTTATGAATCATTGGTAAGATTGTATACCTCTTTAAACCCTAAAATTGACCTGATGGAGAAAATATAGTTATTAATACCTTAAAATGAAATTTTATGACAAAAATTGAACTTAATGGAATTAAAAACTCACCTAATATCCATTTCAAGGTGTTGGTTTACATGTGCAACTATATTACCATACGGAACAAGGCTAAATATGCAGCTGAAGGATTATTTATGAAGGAATAAGTTATGGAATGATATATAAACCATTTAACAAGGATTATAAGTCTTTAAAAAGGTTATAATATCATAAAAATTCTTATAAAAGTATCTAAAAATTTTATACCATCTCTACAAGTTGGCCACTTGGTCAGAAAGTGGGGAAAACCTAGTTTTACAAGCTAAGAAGCCTAGATGAAGACCTATGAGTGCAATAAGAGACCTCACTCTCAATTAATGAGTTGTATAAATGTGTTAAATGTCTCAAAAATTAGTTTATATTCTCATAGCCTGAAATTTCCATGAAACACAATCAAACTACCTCTCAAGCATGCACAAGCACCTAGGCTTGCCAATAGCCATTTCTTGGTTTGCCCACCTACACAAGGCCTCATAAATTTAAATTTAACATGGATTATGGTATTATTACAAGTAAATTTAATCAAACACTTTATGATTTTTCACATGCGTGAGTGGCCATTTGGGCCAAATCTCTATTTTTAGGCCTAGGAGGCCTAATTAGGCCTAATTGGAGAGAGAAATGACAGAAAAAGGGACACTTCCACTTAGGTTTGGATCATAAAAATTGGAATGAAACTATAAAGGGATAGTAGGTCCTCAAAAATGTGATTATTTTTATAGTGAATTTTGTACATTCTTTTACATAAAGAGGTTTACCTATTTTTGGGGCTACAAGGAATAGGTAGAAAAGTAAGTAAATGGAAAAAAAATCACATATTTTATAGGGTTTGATGGCTTGAACTGACTTTTTATAGGTCTAAAATGACGTGGAGAATACATCCATGGAGGAATATTTCCTTATTCAAATCAAAACCAAGTTTTCTCTTTTCTACGCCACATTACTTAAGGAGGATTTCAAGTGAACAATCAACCAAGTCAATGCATAAAATTTATTTAAGAGGTTTTTTTAGCTGATTATCTCTTCCACACCATCAGGACAAAAATAACAAGTCAAATTCAGTTGTAAATAACATTCAAATGGTTGAAAGAGTCTCTAACAGTCCTAATAAGACCTTCTTTCCCTCCTACACATAGCAAGTTGAAAGGGTCAAAGATGCTTCAAGGAGCATTCTAACAGCCCAATTAATGTGGAGAGACCTCATAAATTTATTAGGATAAGTTTTAAATGGAATTAGTAATGAATATTTGAAGACTTGTTTTCAAGGATGTGACTTATTCTTCAAGAATGACATGTAAGCTAGCATATAGGGTGTGCAAGCAAGGATTTAAACATTTTCAAAGTGGTCAAGCTTGACCAATCAATGTTGAATACCTTTTCAAGTTTATCCAAAAAATTCTACTCTACCCATATGTCACTTTTGGGAAATATTGAAAAGTGAGAATTTAGGAAACACTACGAAGTGATTTGGAGGGTTTGAAGACAAAGTTAGTCATCCTTATTTTGGGGCTTCTTTGTCTTTGCTTTCCTACTATTTTCTATTTGTATCTGATTTTCTATAATTATTTTATCACTTTTTTCTTTTTATATGCTAAAATGTTACCAAATTTTTGTACTACACGTCTTGAAGAAATAAGAAGTTGTTTTCCTCTATTTTTAGGTTTTTGTGTGAAGTGTATGATGATTTCCATTGATATAACATTGTGAATCAGTAAATTTTCTATGTTAATGTCTAGTTTTTGTACCTTACTAAAGCATCTTTGAATTTATACATGTCATACTAAGTGTCTATGTTCATCTTAGTCTAAGTTTGTATGTGAATTCAATAATCTTCCATTCCTTTCATGCAAAGAGTGAGTTTTGTAAAGTCCTTTTTATGAAACATTATTATATAATCCATATACTGGAAGTGAAGAGAATGTGTGTAGGATCCTTTCCCTCCTAAGAGTGTCAATTATAATCAAAAGTGGTCATAAACATTAGTTCATCACCTTTATTCTAGGTTTTCATTTCAATTCCAGTGTGACTATTATTCTTTCACCCTTTCCCTTAGTCATAAATTAGTAGTTAGTAGGATAAGGATCAGATTTAGTGAGTGCATAAAGGGAGTGAGACATCTATATAGATATTATATCCAATTCAAAGCCACCCACACTTAGGATAAATTCCATTATTTTAACAAGAGTGGGAAGTAGCACACATTCTTATAAGGGTATCACTCTTGATTGACAATAATTTTTTACATGCCTAGTAGGACCCATACTCCTTGGAATAGCTAAAGTTTAGATATGTATAAAATCATTTTCATAAGTAGAGGACACTCATTATCTTTTAAACTATATGACTCCTTAAAGTTGCAAGATTATTAGCAACATGCAAGCACAAGTTTCATGCCAAAGTTTACCACCAGATCATCAAGCAAAGGTATTCCTTTTGAATTTTATGAGTTGCCTTCTCATTAATATAAAAATAAAATATTTATAAATACAAAAACTTATCCTATAATTTTTTTTCAATCTCTTAATCAGCCCATTGTACTAAACAGTTCAATTCCCACTATCTAAATGGTTCTTCCTTGGAACCAAGTGTTTGTTTCATTCAATAGAGGAAGCCCACTAAATATTGCTTAGTACGATGATATACTAGCTTCATCTCATAATATAATACCTTTATTCTCAATGGAAGACCAAACTATGCCTATTGAACACATGAAATATGTATCCAACCTTTGTGTTGTCCACAATGTTATCTGAGAGAACATAGTTATCCGTATGTTTGTTACATCCTTCAAATAAAAAGTGTTGTAGTGGTATAAAAATATTATTCTAAATTATATTTCTTCTTGTAATGACTTAGGTGCAATCTTTTATAGGTAGTTTGAAGATAAATCTGACCACTTGTCCCTAGTTGAATAACTCATAACCATCAAGAGGGCTCCCATGAGTTCATGATAGATTTTAACCTCAGATTTCAAAAGACATGGAATAGGATACATCTTATGATTGGGCCACCTCTAGAGCATGAATTTTATTATTATTTAAGAGCTCTAAATTCAAGCATTAATGTCATGATTTAGTCTATGGATGGCACTACACACCCAGATGCATATAAAGTGGTCATTAGAGCATAAAATATTTTGATTCAGGATGGAAAGTTGGAACCTAGACCTCCTATGTATTTTTACCCAATAAACACATCCAATTTCATCCCCTTAATATCCTTTAATGGCTCCCATTCTAGCCCCTCAGGTATAGGTTATATCCCTTCCTAGTCAATCAAATGAGATTGGAAAACTTAAGGGAATGTTGCAATCCTTTGGGAATGAAATTGTTTAGTTAAAAAGGAAATAGTACCAAGATAATAGGCCTTACCAATAACCTAATCATCCTACCTAACAACCTTTTAGAGATAATAGTCCTCCCTATCAAGGCTTCAGTGAATAAAGACCTTCATATCAAGCTCAAGGCACTATCATGTGGATTAAACCTTATGTTGTAGTTGATATAAATTCTCCTTATTCATTTAAATACATTGTACATGTGCCATCACAAAATAATATGATGCCAGATTCATGTTGGTATCCATCTAATCTAAATGATATGCATAATCAAGCCTTAGTCAATCAATCTATGGTAATGTCACAGATGACCTAGGAAGAGGTTTATATTCAGGAAAGTCAACATAGTGAGGGTATGGAACAAAAAGATAAGGTGAATAATGGACAAATGAAGATGTATTAAACCTTTTTTAACTATAAAATTGATTACCATGTAACTTTGAATCAGGTTGGTGACTCTAATACTTCAAACAATGTGGTTACAACTATCACTAGAGAAAAAAAGGGTAATGAGGAGACTAAGGAGTTGGGTCATGTTCCAATAATTACTCCCATTATTCATAAAGGTTTTAATAATTATTTTTATGTCCCAACATCTCATAAAAATTAGAATATGTAATTTGGTAAATCTCATCAAGTACCACAAGTGTAAGATCATCCAGTTGTGCTAAGAGTGAAACCAAAGGTGAGTGGAACTCCTTTCAATATTATTGATCATATGAATAAATATAACATAAAAATGAGAATTTGAGATACTTTATCAATATAAATACAAAAATACATGTTTATTCACAAGCTTTCATCCCTCAAGATATCTCCAAAACCAGTTGAGAAGGAGAGTGTAGTTTTGGTAAATTCAGATCATCCAATGAAAAAGCAAGTACAGTAAGTACATAAGGAGGTAAGAGTTTTTAAAAACAAGTTAAAAATAAATAAAACACTGCCCCTTTGTCTCTCTTTTATTTTTGGCAATATCTTATTCCATAATTGTATGGTAGATAGTGGAACTAGTAATACGATTATGCCTAAACATATTGTAGACAAACTTGGTTTGGTGTATGAACCAAACACCAAAGGTTTATTATATCTTGATGTATCCAAAAAAAATACTATTGGAATGATCAAGGACTTGAAATTAAATTTACATATTTTCCCAAATATAACTATTCAACATGATGTAGTGGTGGTGAACTTGCCTCCATATTTCATGATGTGCTTATCTAGAGATTTCACATCAAAGATTGGCAGTTACTTATCATATAATTGGAATTATTTAATGTTCATAATAATTTATGGTACCAATTTCATTATTCACGTTTATCCTATTTCATTATTTCATTTAGAACCTTACATGCCAAGTGTTTTGAGCATAAATTGTGGCATTTCGGATGAGGTCGAATAAGCTAGTGAAGTAGAAGCCAACTCACCTCTTGAAGGAGTTAATAATATATTTATTGATGAATAGGATTCTAAATTTAATTAAAATTATCAATATAAAATTATTATATAGGATTAACTTGGATTTTATTGTCTTCATGAAAATGATGCACAAATTCCAGCCATAGTGAAGGAAGATGAGTCAAAAAATGGCCTTTGGCAGATCTACTTTGATGTTTCAAGGAAAAAGCATGGTACTAAGGGTGGAATGATGATTATATAAACTAAAAAAAAAAATTATTTTTATGTTATTAATTTTTATTTCTAATATTCTAATGATGTATAAAAGTATGAGGCTCTAGTCCATGGTTTACAATGGGCTAGATAGATGGGAATAAGTGTTTTACAAGTTTTTGATGATAGTGAAATTATGGATCACCAAGTGAGAGGGATGTATATATGAAATAATGCCTTGATAATATATTATAAATATATTTTTGGACCTTATTGAGTATTTTAATGCTTTTGATATTCAAGTAGTGCTAAGAGAAAGTAATAAGCATGCATATAGTTTGGTTGCCATAAGTGCTCAGTTCAGTATTCTAGATAATGTGAGGAATGAAAAAAATCAGTCACATATCAAGATTGTGGTGAGGCTTTAGATTATTTACAATCATGAGAAGTGGAAAGTTTTTGAATATGACAATCATATTGTTTGTTTCTTGCAAGAGGAGGCTGAATTATCTTCCAAAAATCAGTCAAAGCTCTTGCAATAGTATGGATTTTAGATTTTCCAACTTAAGTCTAATAAGTTGCCCAAAGGTCTAGTCACTCTTTAAAATATCTTTAGTATATATGATGAGGTGAGGATAGATAAGTATTCATTATCTACCAAGGAAGAACAATATGCTAATGTTGTGATAGCAGCTGGAAAGACTCAAACTGGGTAAAGTATGTACTCCATCTCAAAAAGAATCATTTATTAATTTATGTAGGGAGTTTGTTGATGTCTTTATATGGAATTATAATGAATTGAAGGGATTTGATCCAAGTTTATCTCAACACATCATTGAGATAGAGGTTGATACAAAATTTTTTAGACAAATACAAAGACCAATCAATCCAAAACTTGAGCCTTTGATGAGAACTGAACTTCATAAGCTAATTGAACCAACCATCATTTTTCCAATCAATCATTCTACTTGGGTGGAAAACCTTTTTCTATTAAGGAATAAAAATGGATAAATTAGACTTAATGTATATTTTCATGATTTAAACAAGGCCTATTTCAAATATAATTATCCATTACCATCCATGGAGTAAATATTATAGTTGGTAGCTGGTTTGAAAAAGTTCTCATTGTTGGATGGTTAAAGTGGATATAACCATATTCTTGTTAAGGAGGAATAATAGTTTAAGACAACCTTCACTACTAAGTGGGGGACTTTTTCCTACAATAAAATACCATTTAGTTTGTGTAATACTAGATAAACCTTTCAAAGAGCCATGGATATGGAATTCCAAGGTCTAATCAATAGGTTTGTTTTTATATACTTAGATGACATTATTGTATTTTCAAAGAGTGAAAGGGAACACATGGTTCATCTCAAAGAAGTATTTGAGAGATGTAGACAATTTGGGGTGTCTCTTAACCCCCAAAAATGTGTCTTTTTAGTACATGAAGGTAAGTTTCTTAGACATGTGGTTTCCAAACATGGTTTAAGCATTAATCCTGAGATGATAGACTCCATACTTTCCTTATATTTGCCTAAACATAAGAAGACATCACAAAGTTTTCTAGGCAAAATAAATTTTATAAGGAGATACATATCTTGTTTTTCAACTTTGGAAAATCCAATTAAAATCATGCTTAATAAGAATTAGAGCTTTAGTTGGACTAAGGAGGGCATGAGGAGTTTTGAAGAGGTAAAACAAGAAATAACTAGTGCTCCTACCCTCATTAATCTTGATTTTTCAAGAGATTTCATCTTGTATACATATGCTAATGTGGACACCATTTTAGGTATACTCATGTAACAAAATCAACAAGATTTGAAATAACCAATATCTTTCTTCAATCAAGTCTTTCAAGAATATTATATAAGGTACACCTATGTAGAGAAACATGTCCTTTCAATAATTAAATGTCTTAAGAAGTTTAGACACTTGTTATCTAACATTAGGATATATCTAATGGTTTCTCATCCAAATATCAAGGAGTTCCTTTTTAAAAAGGACATAAGTGAGAAGAGGGTAGGTTGTATAAAAGTAATGATGGAGTATGGTGTTGAAATAAAGGTCACTAAATTGATTAGAGGTAAAGGATTATGTGAACACCTAGCCCAAGACGTACAAGAAAATAAGGAGACAATTTTAGTGTTAAATGATGAAGAAATTATAGATGATCATATATCATCTTCAAGTTGATTTCAAGATATGGTAAGGTACCTTCAATATGGTTTTTATCCTCCTAACTTAAGTGCATCAAGGAGAAGGTATTTAAGATTGCATTCCATTCCTTTTCTCCTTGTTTATGGAGTGATTTTTAAGAAGGACATCAATGGTATGTTCTTAAGGTGCATAGAACCAAGACAAATAGAAAGGTTGCTTGAGTAATTCCATGATAGACAAGGTGGAGGCAATATATCATCAAGGATAACAGCCCTTAAGATCATAAGAGGTGGGTACTATGGCCAAGCATATTCAAATATTTCCATGCTCAGGTGAGGAAATGCAAGAAATATGCCATGCTTATAGGAAAAGAAAGACTTGTTACCTTACCTCTCCAACTAATTTTAGTTGATCAACCTTTTATCCAATGGGGTTTGGACTTCATTAAACTCATTAATCCACGTTCATGATTGGGTTATAAGTGGATCTTTACTGTCATAGATTACTTCACCATATAGATAGAGGCAGTAGCTTTGAATGAAGCAAACAAATCTAGTGTCTTAGAATTTTATGAAGGTTTGCTTACAATATTTGCAATTACCTCCACCATTATTTAAGACAATTCCATGGCATTTGTGGGATGTAGGATTAGTAAATTGGCTATTGAAAATGAATTATACCTCAGCACTTTATCAAACTACTACCCACGAGGAAATGGCCTTGCTGAGTCTACCAACAAGAACCTATTGAAGATCATAATAAGGACCATTGAAGATAATTAGAGAACACAAAATTTTAAGATTAAGTTGTCTTTATGGTCTGATATGATCTCCTAGAAAATTTCTATATCCAATTCACCATACAAATTGGTTTATGAAATAGAAACAAGGTTGCCCATCTCACTTGAGTTTCCTACTTTGTAACTAATGCATCAACTAGATTTATTGGAGAATGAACCAAAGGAGGTGAGGTATGTTGAGTTTATGGAGCTGGAATAAATTATAAATTAGTCCATGTTGGCCATGTAAATTCATCAAGAATAAGTTAAGAAAACCTTTAACAAAGGAACATATTTAAGGAGTTTCAAAGAAGGAGACTTGGTTCTCAAGTGGGATGATCATAGATCTAACCCAGGAAGGCACACAAATTTTGAATCCCTTTAGATTGGGCCTTACATAATCTCTATCTATAAATCCCATAATGTTTTTCAACTTGCCAAGATGGATGGTGAGGATCTTCCAATCTCGATTAATGGGATATATCTAAAACACTGATATTGAGAGATAAGTTCTTTTGTAGATAGTTAGTTTGTTTTGTTTTACTCCAAATGTTGTCCTTACACATTAGTTTTATTATGTTTTATTTAAAATAAATGCTTAGCTTGCACATGCATCTTGTTATTTGGTTTCCCTTATTTTATGTCTTCTTTCCTTATTTTTGGAGGAAAAGCAGTTGTCTTGTTTCAAGTCAAGAGTCTTGTAGTCATTGGTCAGATCTATTACTGTTCATTCTAGAATGTAAGATATATTTCATGAGTCCAAAATAGATGTCAATTCTCTAGTTCATAAGCATAATAGGTATGTTTCCCAGCTGAGTCACCAAAATGTTGATAGGTTTGTCCTCAAAAGTCAAACTATCACCCCTACAATTTGAAAGTTTGATCATCATGCTTGTTTACCCTATGGATCATGGTGTTTGTCTTGTTATGTCCTTGTAATGTTCCTTTAAAACCTTATTTAGTAGATTTTAAGGTAAATTTGAAGAGTTTAAGGTTTTTTTCATCAGAGTTATGTGCTTGTTTAGCCATTTTTTAAGCTATTTCAGTGGGTTTCAAGTGTTGAAATGAGTCCAAAGTGTCTTAATAGGTCTCATATGAGATGTAAAGGTCATGACATGCTCTACTAAAGATTAAATAGGTTAGTGATATTATTGGTTAACTTCATAACCTAGTTGGTTGTATTTTAGATCACTTTATGGCTTTTAAAGTAGGTTTTTCATGATAATGGTAATATAATATTAGAGTAAGGTTATGATGAACTTTTTCAAACATGAAAAGGTATAATGAATACTTTTTACAGTAGTTTCATTAGGTTTATCAAGTGGTTATGGCAATTTAGTGCCAAAATTAGGTGTTTTGAGGCTATCCATACAAGTTTTTAAGGTAAAATTGACCTCTAGTCATATTCAGGACTTTATTTTTTCATTTCAAGGTTAAATCCATGTTTTGGAAGGAGTTTTAGGTGCCAAAATTCATAAAACCAATTTATCTCTCCTATCGACTTCTTTGGTAGCTCTGGGAAGGCCATTGGTTTTTTCTCATTATGATCAAGAGAGGGATTAAAGTCCAAATATATTGGGAAATGATATGAACCCTAATTACCTTCAAGTTAGTGGCATTGGTTATTAGATTCATCTCCCCATCTTTATGAACAATTACTAAGAGTGTAAGGGGGTCATTATGTCCTAGTCATCCATACATGGTCTAGGTTTGCCTTCATTTATTCACTTTATAACTTGATGGATAAAATTTGTTATAGTGGGATTATTTTAGGGTTAAATAGGATATTTTTTATATTGGACTCATAAGTTACTTTTTATTGATAAAGATTCTTTTGGCAGGAAACTGGTATCTATGTTGATAGTTAAAGTCAATAGTTTTCAAGCATGTTTGATCTGGCAACTGAGTGTCTTCATCTTTAGGGGTTATCAAGTTAATTTTTTAGTTATAATACACATATTAATTTAAAAATTCATATACCTTCATATTTAATAATGGTTTCCTTGAATATGGTCATTATGAGAAGGTCTTTAGCAAGATTCAGTCATAAAGTCATCAGTTCCTGTTGTTGTTATCATACAAATGGAATCATGAAGATTAAGTGTTTTTATTGAGAACATATATTTGTTTCATAATTAATATAAGAATATTAAATTTAACTAGTGTCACTCATGATAAAAAAATACCCAATTAGGCCTTATATGCCTAAATGCCATACTCAGGCCTGTGCATCATGGTCATAGACTTGTGAGGGTTGTGTGTGCATGAAGAATTTGTGGAAAGAACATTAATATAAATTACATATATAATATTATAATTTAAATAGATCATAAAAAAATTCTAACCAAATTCCAAATAAGGCTTTATGGAGGTTCTCAAAGTGACAAGAAGATGATGTCCAAAATAGGCAAAACACTAGTTGAGGAGTTTTTAGCAAAGGTGTGAGGAATTATTATTTTATTGTAGAGTTCCATTTGGTGAGAATAAGGTCATGAAGATAACCAAGATCTAGAAATTGAGGTGTTTAAGTAGATAACCACTAAATATATTACCAATTTTGATCATCTTAAGGTTCCTAAAATACTTTTTAGCATTGTTTAAGGATTTTTTCTTAAAAAGTTTAAGGTAATAAGATGTCTTCATTGATTATAAGTTTTGAGATTAGCCTAAAAACTTTTCAATCCCATAAAAAGGTTTTCCAATAATATATTGTGTTCTCCTACAAATTTTCACCCTTCAAATACCAATAAGAGTTCATTAAGATTAATTTGGAGGAATTAAGATTAATTTGAAAACTTTAAGGTTTTGGTCTTAACCTTGTTTCAATATTTATAAGCCTAGATATGGGCCTAAATACAAAGGATATTTGGAGACTCTCGTGTCAACAAGGTAAATTCATCTTGAAAAGATGTTGGATACCTTTCACACATCTTCCTTCTATCAATACAATGGGCAAAAGACACACCTATGACAATCACTCAATAAGGCTACTTCAATAAAGCATCATGTTGTAGTTATGGAGACAGATAGTTTTCACTAAAAAATCTAAATGATTTAAATAATAATCATTTGGCATCCTGTGAGAAATAAGTTAAGTTGAGTGGCATTTTACATCTATAGGCAAGCACCAAATATGCACCTACATCCATGGTATTTTGGCTCAAACAGCAAGCTTGTTATGCAATGTGAACTTATGTGAAGATTACATAGAAGATAGATGTTATGGATGAGTAGGGTACATATAATGACTATAATCATATCCATTGAGGATCAAAGAGAATATTAGTGACTTGATAAGGAGGTGATTAAGGTAAATCTACTTTGGAAGTCTATAGTCATAGTCAACATGTCAGGCTTATATGTGATCACATGAGGATAACTTAAGCAATAGGAATAAATTAAAGTGTATCACTTTCACAAGGTGTCATGAGGTGAAGATAGTCTTTGAAGATCTATTCAAGGTCCTAATGTTATTCACCTTCTCCATTCAAGGCTAATAACTCCAAATGACCACTTACAGGCCAACCTAACTAAACTCAAGTTGTCTCTAAGGTCAAGAATATGGATGTGAAACACAATGGTGAAGTTTAAATTTGGATTAAAAAGTAATTATAGAGGAATTTTTAAATTTATACATAAGTTTTACAAATAATCATTCAAAATAAGAGAGCTCTCATAAACTTAGTCATGAGGTATAATGAAGTTACAGTCAAGCCTATATATAATACGTGAATAAATATTGTGTGAGAGGGAGAAGTGAGAGTTTAGATACTTTCACAAGGTGTTAAAATTTTTTGAGTAGTGTCACAGACCTATTCAAGGTATTAATTCCACTCCCAATCTCATTTGAAGGCCAAGAAACTATGAGAAGCACCTATAATTGGTATGTGCACCATGAGTGTTGTTTGAATAATTGACATCCAAGAGCAGTAAAATGGATTTCTCAAAGCCAATACAAGTTGATAAGGGGATTGAGGGCATGGTTTACACACTCAATAATTTCACAAATCTTTTAGAAAGTCTCATCCAGAGTAAAAAGAACTAAATGTAGTAGATAGGGTTAAGAGCATGGTTTTGCTCACAAACCCTGATCATAAGACAAAGAGATTGCAGAGGATATTGAAGGAAAAAATGATGAAGGATACCATTAGAGAAAGTCAATATGAATTTTTTATACCTCCATGAAGTGTTAGAACTAAAAAAAAAACTATAAAATTCCAATGCAAGCTCTTTTCCTCTCCTCAACTTCACCAAAAGTAGTCTGCTTGTCTGAGAGGCTAAAACTTTAGCTCAGATATTTACCAAGGAGTTACATGGTGGTGATAGGTTATTATAGGTGATTTTAGGTTCCTCCTAATTCAAACTTATGGTATTGGTTTAGTATTTAAGTCTCACACCTGTATGAACTATTGCTAAGAAAACCAAACACTCAGAAAACCCCTTTTTCACCTTATCAAGAGCTCAAGTAGGTTAGAATTTTGATCAGATATTATTGGAAAAGTTTCATGGTGATAGATGGAAATTGGAAGTATTAAATAGGCCCCTTATCTCCAAAATCCATGCATTGGTTTTTGGAATGGACATTTTTCCTTTATGAATCATGTATACCTCTCTAAACCCTTCTTAAACCCTACAACTAACCTGATGGAGAAAATGTAATTCTTAATAACTTAAAATGCAATGTTATGACCTTTAAATGAGCTTAATGGAATTAAAAATTTCCTAATCTCAATTTCAAGGTGTTGGTTTACATGTACAAGTATAGTACCATATAGAACAAGGCTAAATGTGCAGTTGAAGGCTTGTTTGTGAAGGAATAAGTTATGGAATGATCTCTAAACCATTTATAGAGGATTATAATGACTTGAAATAGGTTATAATATCATAAAAACTCTTTTAAAAATATATCAAAATGTTGTACCATCTATAAATGTTGGCCACTTGGTTAGAAAGTAAGGAAAACTGAGTTTTACAAGCCAAGAAGCCTAGATGAAGGCCTATGACTGCAATACGAGACCTCACTCTCAAGGAATGAGTTGTCTAAAGGTAATACTAGTATCAAAAAGTCATTTCCAAGTCTTATAACCTGCATGTTTCATGAAAACACACTCAATCTACCTCTCAAGCATACACACACACCTAGGCTTGCCAATAACCATTTCTTGGTTTACCAACCTACACAAGGCCTCAGAACTTAAAATTTGACATAGAGAATGGTCTTAGGTTAGTAAATTAAATAAAACACTTTTGGGTGTTTTCACTTATTTTTGTGGCCATTTGGTCCAAATCTCTATTTCTAGGCTTATGAGGCCTAATTAGAGAGATAAATGGTATAAAAAGGGACACTTCCACTCAGAGTTGGATCCTAAAACATGGCATGGAGTTGTAAGGGGATATTGGGTCCAAAAAAATGTGCTTGGTTTTCGATTAAATTTCATACATTATTAGACATAAGGAGTTTTACCTATTTTTATGGCTCTAAGTACCTTGTTGCAGGTCTGAAATGATGTTGAAAATCCATTCATGGAGGAATATTGCTTTATTCAAAGCAAAACCAAGTCTTATATTTCCTATGCCACATTACTTAAGGAAGATTTCAAGTGAACAATCAGCCAATTCAAGGTAAATAAGTTATTAAAGAGGATTTTTAAGGTTGATTCTCTCTTCCATGCCATCATGAGGATAATAACAAGTCAAATTTTGTCGTAAAGAACATTCAAAGGGTTAAAAGAGTCTCTAATAGTCCTAACAAGACCTTATTTCCCTCGTACACCTAGTAGGTTAAAAGGGTCAAAGATGCTTCAAGGATCCATCTAACAGCCCAAGT